>CM067078.1:20184795-20784795 GCA_033980235.1 Diadema setosum
TCAAAATTTTGAAAGGGTGAATAAAACTTTGTTTGTTCTTTCAATTTGCCTCCCCCACTAATGAAATTTGAAAGATTGCAACTGCTGATATATAATCTGTAACAAACATTTTTCTCCCGACATGTTTGTTGAAAATTGTAGATCAGCAGTTGCGATCTTACAAATTATTCATTTGTAGAGGGAGACAAATTGAGGAAAACTCACACCTGAATTTTCATCCGTTTGCTTAATATCTTGCTTTCATGAGAATAGAATTGTTAAAACATTTTTTTGAAAGTAAGAAAGCCAGATGATCTGTACGTGAGATGTTGAAAAATGCCAGTTTATATAAATATATTATACATTCATACTTCATTTGTGGAGCAACAAAAAAATTGTATGTGTGGGCATGAAATATTATTAGTCTTGCAGTGAATTGCATAGCTGCCTCAATGCACAGCAGGGTGCATGTGGTATTGTTACTGACAATACACATGGTTGCTGAGGGGCTTTGAGCCCATGTTTGAATGATGACCCACAACATATTGCTTCATTGAACAGTAATGCACTAATCTGTTTGTTCAAGTGGCAAAAAAATGCATCCAGATCTATTAACTATAGCAACATACACTGGTTTGCAAATAAAAGCAGGTAGGGGGAGAGGCTATTGTTTTTTTTTTTTTTTTTTTTTTTTTTTGGGGGGGGGGGTGGTAGGATAGGAATTCAGAGCATTTTAATATCAACCCAAGAGAAAAAGGGAGTCCATATAAGTGAGAAGGTACATGCTCCTTAAATAGAGAGGGGCACAGTTGCATTATCTTATTCTCTGTTTAAATATTGATCCTCCATACTGTGAGAAAGACATGATGCTTTCCATATGTACAGTGTAGTGCCTCAGACCAGCCTCACTGCATGGTTGGATGTGTGACTGTGGGGTTAATAAATGGCCACTATAGCACAGATGAAAGGAAAATGAAATTGATATATAGTGTACTACAGATTTAAAATGGCATCATTATGCACATGCATATGCAATGTCAATTTGCACAACTGATACTAAAGTTGTTTTTCCTGTGTTTGAACCTTGAAAATAGGCTTTCTCAGTGAGGTGAATATAGAAGAAACTGCCCTCCTTGAAGGGTTGTGGATGGTACTACTCCAATTTTCCACTGATTCACAAGAAAATTGGCACACATGGAGAACTTGATATAAAGTTGTACAAGACACATAGTTCAAGAGTACTTGAAAGTGTGTTGCCATGGTAACAGGACATAATGCCCCCAGTCAGGTATTGTTTTGCTTGCAGATTGAACAAACCTTCCATTTTTCAAACAATTCAAATGATAATAATTTAGCACACATGTTGAGCTCATGTTGTGCAACACATTTCAAAGAGAACTTTAAATTGTGCTGTCATGGTAACAGTATATATCACGTCTCCCAAATCTGGTAAAAGGCATGCATATCAGTCTACTTGTCCTGTTTTCGGGTGATTATACAACAAAATTTGGCACACGTACATGATGAGGTCAATATAAATTTGATTAGACACATTTTTAAACATTAGCAGAAGAGCATTGCCATGGTAACAATGCATTATAACCCTAAAAATCATGTAAATGGCTTGTGGATTGAGCCACTCCTTTTTTTCGGTGTTTCTCAAGAAAATATGGTGCTCATAAGTGGTGCAAGACACATTTTTCAAGAGTAGCAGATGTGTGTTGCTATGGTAACAGAGCATTATGGCCCCCAAATCAGGAAAAAGCCTTGCAGATCAAATCCTTCAGCAGTTTGTAAGCGATTCAGAAGAAATTTGGCACATTATATGTTGTGGTGGCAATTTAAAGTTGTGCAAGACAATTTTATTTTTTCAAGAGTAGCTGTATGTTAGGAAGGATATTAATCAAGTACAGTAATATTTTTAGTTTCTGCTGATTTTGGGTTTATGCCAGGTTCACTTGTGTGCATGTGTGTCACACACAAACACATTGCTATAGCGCTTAAGACCTTTCAAGCATTGAGAATTTACTAGGGTTTCTGGGACAAACACTGAACTAGCGCTTTCTAGGTCAGTCGGTATAGAGCACCGGGCTAGCATCCAGAGGTCTCTGGTTGGAATCCCGATGGAATCCCAGTTTCTTTGCTCATTTTCCACTAATAAATTGATTTCATGAGTTGACGGACATTTGTGAAACTATATGAACTTGCAAAAATACCGCAACAGAAGTGTGATTTTTACCACCAAGGGGGAAAATTATTTCCCAGTACTTTTTCCCCTGATAATGAAGATTGATTCTAATATATCATTCTGTTTATAAAGTTTTTGATCACAAATCTAATCCACTTTGGGTGATATTATCTTTTCATTCACAATTCACAATTTGGAAAGCATTGTATCCATGAAATATATGTTGACAGCTTACCTCACCTGACGTGGGCGTGGGGGTTGGGGTTGGGGGAGGATGGTGAAGATTTCACACAATTCAAGATTAAAGGAACTGCATGTGAATTATGTTACTAATTGCTGATTTTTAAATTTTTTTTCTTCTTTTTGTTAGCATGCAAACGAAAGTTACAATTCTCTCATCTGTGGCTACACATCTACATTGTACGCCGAAGGTGAGATGCACACATAATCCACTGTACTGTTAATGATGTTTAGGCTATCCTGTGTGAATAAAAGTCTATATGTTCCCATACAGTGGACTGGAGTTGAATTTGTGTTGATTTATGATTTCTCCTTCATTTTTTTTTTCAATGCCATATTGTAACATCCTTGTCAGTAGGCCTATATGGGAAATCGATAATGGTGTAAATGAATATGAGGCTGAATAATACAGGCCAACAATTCACTGAATTCCACAAATTCTGCATCAATTGATAAAATTGTTATTGTCTTGATTTTATGGGCATTTAGCTTGAAGATGCTTTTTTTGTGCAAGAAAACTGGAATGTTTAGGCATTTTGGAGGCCCCTTATTGGTTCAGTGCATTTGTATTCATTCTTGGTCAGGCACATAACATTTCCGGATATTAACTGAGCAACAACACATAACTGTGCCTTCATATGGGTACTGAATGACAATTGGGAATTGATTTTCCAGTTATCAAATATATATTCGCTGTCCTGAAATGATAGTTTAAAAAAAATTGCTAACTGACAGCTTAGGAGGCACACAGTGCATAAGCCATGTATGATGGGTGAGCTGTTGTGCATGTTAAATGGAAAATATATAATTTACTAGAGTGTATACCTTCACTGTTCCTAAACTATGCGTGATGCACATGACATGTGTGGTGTGTCAGTATGGCATATTCTGAGGTGATCCCTGACACCTGGCTGGCATATGCTCCGTGCAGGCAACTGCGTCAAGCAGCACCGTAATCTCTGTGCACACTCTAATACGTGCTGTACAGTCAGGAACTAGAGACTTTTGACACAACAATAACTGAATATGACCTGACTGATGTTTCTTGTGTGTGTGTATTTGTGTGTAGATTATTTTTTCCCCTTCATAACATATGTCATGTTGCACATTTGGGAAATATCATGTCAAAACTAAACAGCTACTTTTGTTCCATGCCTGCAGTAGAGCAAGCATATACATGAGAATTTCTTGGTGTAAACTGAATTAGGTTCTCTGCTGAAATTCATAAATGTGATATCATTTTTTTTTTTTTTTTTGTTCTGAATTCCAGGTAACACATTGTGTCTGTTTCTCCTATCTTGAAGGAGGGCAGTTATGAGAGTGCAGTTGTGTCTTGTTGCAGTTTGTCAGTACATTCAGAGTAGAAGCTATATAGATACAATAGGGTATAAGGTCTATAACATACATTAACAATGTGACCTTCATGATATGATATATCAGTGCATGTTCTGTTGTGAAAGTAATCTTTTTAGGGGTCCATGCAGTGCTGTCTATGTTATCACACTGCATTCTTAATACAAAAGATACTGAAATATTCATCCCACGGCACACCATACTGTTGTTCAGACTTATACTTAGTAATTTACTGATGATTGATCACTGAAAAAAAAAACAAAGAGTTTGCCATATAGATAATGATGTGTTTTGAAAAATAAAATCTGGGGCTCAGTCTTGGTTTTATGAACATAGCTGATGAGAACTCAGTTTATTGGGTGGTCCAAGAGAAATTAAAGTTATTCACCTCAGCCCTGTGTAGATTGAGTGAATTTAATGCAGCAATATTAGTTGAACACATCGTACAGCTAGTGAAAGTTTTATCAGGCAATTTCCTCAAAAGCTATAAATTTGTGAAGTTTCAGTGCCACCATTGCTGGATGAGAAGACTATACATATCACAGTTTGTGATGTCACTTGCATAGAATGATAGAAGATACAAAAAAATTCAACATATTTTCACTTTTTTAAATTCTTGCATAATAAGAGAGCACTTGACTTACCCGTTCAGACGGCAGGGGAATGATATTGCCCTTAATACAGGCCTATATCAGCAACAAGTCTAGGATATGTGCTTTTTAAAAAAAAAAAAAGAAAATTTGTGGAATTCTCTTTTTTTTTTCTCATCCAGAAATGGCACCAATGAAACTTCAAACTTTGGAATGGATTGTCCAATTTTCCTGAAATTTTCATTGATGTTTTCTATTAACATTGCTGCATTCATTTATTCCAGACATATATTAACCCATTGAGGATGGACTAATTTTGCTATAACACGCATTAATAGACACCTGCCCAGGATTCTTGATGTGACTCGTCTTCAATGGGTTAAGGTGAAACTGTCCTTTCATTAAACTCCCTGCTCCCCCCTCCCCCATCCCAAGGGGTTAAAGGGTTTGACTGGTTGCCTGATTTTCTTCTTTTTTTGTAAAGTAAGATACTAGTATTGAAAGTTTAGCAGGTGTATTAATTAGTTTACAGACATTCAACTGTCCGATGGTTCAGTCTGCAAGTATTGCAATGTCTTTTTGTCCCCGCCGAACGAGTTCGAGCAGGGGACTATGAAACGGGCTCCGTACGTGTGTGTGTCCGTCCGTCCGTCCGTCCGTCCGTCCGTCCGTCCGTGTGTCCGTCCGTGTGTCCGTGTGTGCGTCCGTGTGTGATCAAAATGTTCAAAATGCTACTCCTTCGCCATTTCTAACCCGATTTTGATTCCGTTTGCTTTATATGATAGCACTACATGGGAGCTTTGAAACTTCTATACAGAATTTCAGTTGTGACCTTTGACCTTGACCTTTGATCTATATTGTACATTTTGCTTCAAAATGCTACTCCTTCGCCATTTCTAACCCGATTTAGATTCCGTTTGCTTTATATGATGGCACTAGGTGAGGGCTTCAAAACTTCTACACAGAATTTTGACCTTTGACTTCTTTGACCTTTGACCTTGATTTTTGACCTATATTGTACATTGGCTACAAAATGCTACTCCTTCGCCATTTGTAACCCGATTTCGATTCCGTTTGCTTTATGTGATGGCACTAGGTGAGGGCTTCAAAACTTCTACACAGAATTTTGACCTTTGACTTCTTTGACCTTTGACCTTGATTTTTGACCTGTATTGTACATTTTCCTACCAAATGCTACTCCTTCGCCATTTCTAACCCGATTTCGATTCCGTTTGCTTTATGTGATGGCACTAGGTGAGGGCTTCAAAACTTCTACACAGAATTTTGACCTTTAACTTCTTTGACCTTTGACCTTGATTTTTTACCTATATTGTACATTGGCTACAAAATGCTACTCCTTCGCCATTTCTAACCCGATTTCGATTCCGTTTGCTTTAAGTGATGGCACTAGGTGAGGGCTTCAAAACTTCTACATAGAATTTTGACCTTTGACTTCTTTGACCTTTGACCTTCATCTTTTTACCTATATTGTACATTTTGCTACTAAATGCTACTTCTGGCGGGGACATATATTACGCACCGCGTAATTTCTACTTTTCCTTGTTTTATTTTTATTTCATGACATTAGCTATAGGACATGTGATTTATTCCTGATGTCACTTTATATACCATCTAATATATCATATGTGTCAACTTTTCAGTTAGTCATAGGTACGATAGCTCTGTGATGATTACTGTAAAACCAGAAATGTTTGCGTGCATTTTAATTTTGCGAATTTTGTGAGAGCCGAGATTTGCGAAGTTCTCGTTTACACTATATGCGTTGAATGCCAGTGGCAATTCGTTAAAATTTCATGCCGCGAAAAAGGCTGTCAGCTCCAATTCGCACAAATTTCATGCTGCAAAAGCATCTTGTTTTACATAATTTTCTTTTATCAAGCTATACTCAAATTTTCTCTCAATTTAACTAAGCAAGCTAGAAATATTGAATGGCTAGATGATACCATTTGTATTCGAGTACATATATATGTGTTTAGATTATAATACCTGAGCCAGTATGAGCTTTATAGGGAAAGTGCTTCTCATTTCATTATTTACTGTAAAAGTGGAAATTTTCGCGCGACTAATTTTTCGTGCTTGGCCGGGTAAGAAGAGTTACACGTGTTTTTAATTCCGCGGAATCGGGACATCAACTACTGGAACATATGGCACACAAAATATTCGCGTGCTTTTATTTTTGCGCTAGCTTCTGGTTGCGCAAAATGCGCGAAAATTTCAAGATCGCGAAAATTTCCACTTTTACAGTACCCATTTGGTACCCAAAACTTGATATTTACATTACTTTTTAGAGAAATCATTGTGGGAGTTGTGGGAAAGTGACGTCATCTCCTTTCCTAATTTGCATATTTGATTGACCTGGCATTACTGTTTAGTGGGAAAAATGTGAGTCACACGTTCTATTATTTTGTGATTCGGTATAAAACTTTTCCTATGATTCTCTGTGTTTCATCTCGTTCCATGAATGCCAACTTGTTACTTGCAATGGGGTATCACTTGGATTTAAAAAAAAGTCTTTTATTTTGTTGTTTTGAGGTAGTTGAAGCACATATTGTACATCTTGACAGAGATATTAATATGGCACATGTTTATTCTTATTGACCAATTGCCCTAGGGAACCTGGTGAATCATGTTAAAAATCTATAGACATCTCAGAATCCTGTAGGTTATTAGTGGTTGAGGGATCAAATCCAGGGTACTGCCCTCACCAATAGCAGGGATATCAGTGTATTGAGCTAGAGATACTTGGTTTGCTGTATGTGGTAAGCCATGCATGACATGTCCTTGTACAGGTTTGATTGGGTGAAATACTCTTGATCTCTGGATCAAGGGGTGCCTGGTAAGTGGTGATATGCTGCCCTCTATTGGCAAGCAGGAGCCAATGCTTAAACATGGAGCAGCTTTAGCTAGCTAGGGCATTGTACATGCACTTACACATTCACATGCTAAAGAAAGAATACATAATTATGGTGGTGATAGAGTCTAGTTGTAGTGTGGCCTTTGAAGTGTGACACTCATATTAAATAACAGTTAACAGTACAAGTAACCATTATGTTCCCCTACAAAAATGCACTGATATGAAAGACCGATTTATGGGAAGTGCATGCTGTATTTTTGGCAACTATGGAGCATATTGCACTTTACTATGTTATGACATTTCAATTACATCAGTGAAACTGAACTGCACTAGTCATAAGATAGATATAAATGAAAGAATACAGTCCCCATCTAGTTTCGGTTTTGGAAAGGCAAACAAAATGATATCATACACTGTTCTGTGTATTCGTTCTTTAATTCCTGCTGTTATTAACATTCATGAGCTCTATCGATCACGAAGTATAATGTGTGATTTGGGGATATTATATAGTTGCTTATTGATAATGCTTTATTGTGGAAGAAACTATTATACATCATGGAGGTTTTAATACCCATGTTCCTCCCCTAAAAGCAGTAGCATTAGTATTTGTTCAGGTAATGAAAACAGAATTCTCAAGAAACTGCAAGAACTCATATCTCATCATGCAGTTAGATTTCTGGAATATACAGCTTAGACAAATGATCCAGGCAGGGTATACCTACTCAACGCTGACTGAACACCATCGTTGTGAATTCTCTTTAACGCAGGTATAGGTGTATCTGATGTAAAATACATGACATATAGCATTTCATGAAAATACAATCAAATCTGTGCAGATCAATGCTGCTCACGGAAAACCCACAACAACAGCTATACAGTCTTTGTGATAATAGAGAGACGACATTGTCTATACACATGGAGTGATGGTTAGCCATACTGTAAATGTCAATATTTTCGTGCGATTAATTTTTCGCGGTGGGCAGCTCAAAAGCATATTCGCGGAGTCTTGAATTCGCACTGTGCAATTGTCAACCCATCCAAAACGTACAGATAAAGTTGTGAAGATATTTTTGCAGATTTTAGACTTTGCGCTAGACAAACGTAGCACAAAATATGCGAAAATGAATGTACTGCAAAAATTTCTGCATTTACAGTACCAGTATTTAACTTGAGCAGAGGCCCCATACACTGGCATTGCAGACTGTATGTTTACATACCTGGTACATAAGTCTCCTTCCCACCCACCTCCCCCCCCCCCCTCTTAAGTTTTTGTAATAGGCCTACAGGTGACTCCTATAAGCCCTATAAAGAAGCCTGATTGGTTTTTACCAGCAGAATTCTTGGTAAATTGGCACCTCGTCTACAACCACCCTGTCCACTGTCCACCTAGTCTAATGCCATCTCGTCTAAACTCACTTCGTCTACTACCAACTCGTCTACCAACCATTTTGTCTATATGCCAATTAGTCTAAATGTCATTTCGTCTACTAGCCATTTTATCTAATGTCCAATTTGTCTAAGTCACATTTCGTCTAACACCCATTATGTCTATTGACCATTTCGTCTATTAATCATAAGGTCTATGAATAAAATAGTCTACAGCTCATTTTGTCTAATAGCCAATTCGTCTACAACTCATTGTCTAATAGTCAATTAGTCTAATAACCAGTCAGTCTACTCCCAACTGGTCTACTGCCAACTGGTCTACTCCCAATTGGTCTAATCCCAACTGGTCTACACCCAATTGGTCTACTCCCAACTCGTCTACCCCCAATTGGTCTACTCCCAACTCGTCTACTCCCAATTGGTCTACTCCCAACTGGTCTACACCCAAGTGGTCTACTCCCAACTCGTCTACTCCCAGCTAGTCTACACCCAACTGGTCTACACCCAACTCGTCTACTGCCAACTCATCTACTGCCAACTCGTCTACTGCCAACTCTTGTACTGCCAACTAGTCTACTCCCAACTGGTCTACTACTAGTTATAGTTTTTTTTTTGTTATTTAAGTCTACTTCATCCAGTTTCTTTTTTCCCAGTGAAATAGGTTGAACACTTTTGGTGCCCCATTTGGTTTAAATTTTTATGTTCTAATTATGACAATTTTTTAGGGAAAAAAAGATAATGTCACAGTGTGAAAAACTTGCTGTGTTATTTTTGTGGTGGATGTGTAATTTATATCAGAAGCAATCATGCAGCATTTATATGTCCAAACTTCAACACTCCATCCATTCAACTTTGATACACAATCATAAGTATGGTAAAAATGAAAAGGAACACATTAGAAGTACATTATCAGTATTCTTTATTCTGTCTGCCACGTACTAATGTATGTAAATGGTTAAATGCACAAAAAAAAGTTGAAACATATACACAAAAATATGATTCAGGTACAATATATAGCTACTACTAAGATGAATAATTAACTTGCCTGCAATATACTCAATACACGTTTCGCGAGGAACCCTAAATAAGCATTTACATTCAACTTTGATACACAATCATAAGTATGGCAGTGTATGGTAAAAATGAAAAGGAACACTTTAGAAGTACATTATCAGTATTCTTTATTCTGTCTGCCACGTACTAATGTATGTAAACGGTTAAATGCACAAAAAAAAAGTTGAAACATATACACAAAAATATGATTCAGGTACAATATATAGCTACTACTAAGATGAATAATTAACTTGCCTGCAATGTACTCAATACACGTTTCGCGAGGAACCCTAAATAAGCATTTACATTCAACTTTGATACACAATCATAAGTATGGCAGTGTATGGTAAAAATGAAAAGGAAAACTTTAGAAGTACATTATCAGTATTCTTTATTCTGTCTGCCACGTACTGATGTATGTAAACGGTTAAATGCACAAAAAAAGGTTGAAACAGAACAAAAATATGATTCATGCGCAATATATAGCTACTACTAAGATGAATAATTAACTTGCCTGAAATGTACTCAATACACGTTTCGCGAGGAACCCTAAATAAGCTCAAAGGTGCCCCGCCACCCAGTATTCAAATCTGTTCAGCATATCTTTGAAAATTGATCAAAATTAAGTTCACAATAACATTTGTAAACACATGATTTAAATGCATTAAAACTTGATATTCAAGGAAACAGTAAAATGTGACTAGCACCATTCCATGTGGAATCTGAATTCAATTTTTGTTTACAATGCTTTGGAGTATCCATCCTTAGTCGTGAGAGATGCATATTGAGGTCATCGTCATGTTTCAAAATCATTTTCTTCAAACACAAGGGTGTGATAATGGCTCTATATTATGTTTATCCCGTTGGTAACATTTTGTGGAATTGCGCCCTAATGTAACATCGAGAATAGTACTAACATAACGGTTTGTTTTACCTAGGCTACCTATTTTCAAATTGACCCAAAATAATGTGATTATGGAAATGGCTCAATGTATCTCGAAGGCGGGGTTGCTGACAATTCGTTTGTGATGGAGGATTGTAACTAAACTAGTTTATCATTATTTAGTTATTTTACGGCCAGAATGTAGACTGGATAGTCATGTCTCACCATTGATTAGTATGTCTTTATATTCAGAATGTGCGGAATAATTAACAACTAGAATAGTCTAATACTGTTTTTTGTGCTAATCAAGGGAAGGGTTTAATATGAATAGTTCATGACAGTGAGACGGACTGGACACTAGACAAAGTGGTATATTCATTATCAGCATGACCAGATGGAAATGATCAGTTAGGGTAAATTGTTGAGAGTAAAACTATATCAGTTGGGAGTACACCAATTGGGTATAGACGAGTATAGACCAATTGGGAGTAGACAAGTTGGGAGTAGACCACTTGGGAGTAGACCACTTGGGAGTAGACCAATTGGGAGTAGACCAATTGGGAGTAGACCAGTTGGGAGTAGACCAATTGGGAGTAGACCAGTTGGGAGTAGACCAGTTGGTAGTAGACCAGTTGGGAGTAGACCAACTGGGAGTAGACGAGTTAGGAGTAGACCAGATGGGTATAGACCATATTGGGTATGGACAAACTAAGGGTTGGACGATATGATAACTAGACAAAGTGAATGTAGACTAAATGATTTGTAGACGAGGCGGGAGTAGACTAACTAGTAGTAGACAAAATAGATATTAGACGACATGGCAAATAGACATTGTGAGTGTAGACGATTTGGCTATTAGATCAATTGTTTTGTAGACGAAATGCTCCTTAGACGAGTTGGGTATTAGACAGTACGGGTAGTGGGCAAAGTGACTATTAGACAATATGGGTACTGGACAAAACGAGTTGTAGACCAAATGGGTATTAGACGAATCGGTAATAGACGATATGCCAGTAGACCAATTGGAAAATAGACATAGTGGCTGTAGACGAGGTCACTATAAACCGAATTCTTTCATTATATCGAAATTTCATTCCAACTGGAGGGATCAGTTTTGCACGATTTTTGGACCTGAATTTTTACCTTTTCTGTAACAAAATTTTGTTATAACTGTGCTCATTGTAAGAGGTGCACCCGGCCTGTACAGGTATCTTAAACCTGTAAAAAATGGGACCCAATATTTTTGGGAAATAAATTAAGGAGCCTATATCCCCAGCATGCATTACTTTTCATAAGGTTCCTTTGTTCCTTTGTTGCTATCTTATCGTCTATTGTTGTGTACTAACAAAAAATGAAATGTTTTGTTGCCAATGTTTGTTTGTTATTCTCTTTATTGTTGCTATTTTTGTTATTTTCACAGTTGTATTCTGCTATATCAAACTACCTGTGTTATGCACATCTACACTCAGTTGCATTGAGTGTGGAACAGAAACAATTAAAGAACAAATTAATGAAATAAGAAAATTATAATGAACTTTGATATGTTTGGCAGACATACTATAATGCAACTTAATGGATACTTCTTTTTTCACTCATGTACATGCATCAATAAGCCTACAATAAATATGATGTTTACTCAGAACGTTAAGGTGACTGATGTGCTGTATAATTACTGAAGTGGGTTTTTGGCACCTATCCATCGATATATCCATAATGAGTGGGGTCTCGTCAATACATGAAAGCTGACTGAAGATGTAACATATATTGTGGTGGCACTAACAATCATAGCTTGCGGTCAAATGCTAACTGTTGCTTTCTAGTCAAAAGCTCATGGAGGGAATGCAGTCACTGAGTCAGGTGGAAAATGACTGTGTTAGATGGCTTTGTATGACAACTTTTGCAATGCAGGGTTCTTGATCATTGCAGCAAAGCCGGCGATCGCGGTTTGTCCATGCATTTATATAGGAGGGTGCATGACTATAGCCATATTTCTACATATGTGATCACTCGAAAATGACATATATCTGTCCAAATCAGTACAATATTTGATTTGCTAGTATCTTGGGCTCGGAGCAAGTTCTGCTCAAGCTGTGTTTTTACATTTGTTCTGATGCCCGTTTAACTCTTCAAGTCTCCATGCACATTGGACACTTTTAATCAACCTTGGCTGATTCCCAAGTTATCAGCGTATGAACGCCGAGGAGAATTTAATGAAATTCAAAGTGATACAATTATAAGACATAGCAAATTAAGGCACTAATTAATTCATTACTATATTATGACCAAATTCATGGTCAATACATTAGAAAGAGCGAAATGTAAAATTCAATTCCATCAAGGTCAGCATAAGTTAGATTGTGATAAATCAGTTTTTCTGGTATATAGGAAGAATGAATAGGTCTGAAGTAAAATCAAGGTCAATTGGAAAAGTTCCTGTCATTGATATTTTTCAAGATAGTCGTTATATTTGCAGCAAGAACAAGATATAACGATCTCCGACTTCTATCTAATGAAGAATGATTAATATGAACTGTTATCATTATTGGACTTTCCCAGTTTTAATGTTGCAGAGCAAAGAATGATTGTATATTGAATAGGAGTACCATCCTTTCAGTTTATGACTCAAGGGAAAGCCATGGCTTCTGCGAAGTATATTTGCCTTATGTGGAACACAAGAAGCTCATCAAATAACCCATGAGGGCAAATTTTTAGAAACATTCTAAAATAGGTGATAAAAATTAATGCAGATTTGCTTTATTTGGGCAGTTTTCTTCACATCTAATGGCAAAATATTTGTCTTGGGTAATTTGATGCACTTCACGCTAATTTTGAGTCTGGGTTGTACCAAACGATGTCAATCTTTTGTATTTGGTATTCACAATTCTTCAATCAGAAAACTTATAACAGGAAGACTGCCTTGTAACTGCACTTGAAGCAGGGTGAACATATGCTATACATGTACCTTTATATCTCACATGACCTAGTGGCCCCGTCTGAGCTTTGTAGGCTGTACGTATAACTTTCAGACTCAAAAAAAGAATTCTAGTCTTTACAGTTATTCACCTGGTAATTGAAAACTTACAAGACTCTGTTCAATACTCTACAATACATTGAAATAAAATCAGTTGAATCATGGGTAATATTTTATTTGCAATGTCAGGTCTGGCTTGGTGTTTAGTTTGTTGTATAGGAGGTAATTGTAATAAAAGTTTCAAGACAAGGTTTGTGCGTGTAGACTACTTCAGTGAAAAAATTGCCAACCCAGTTGACTGAGCTAGGCTCTTCCATTGATCGTCCACTCCATAAGGAAATGTAGGTGTGAATATAATGCTGTCACTCTCTCCAAGGGCATGTGTTTGATGCTTATGGTTTGGAAAAATGATGGGATTATACTTATGAGAAAGGGAAACCAGAGTTTTTCTTTGATGTGTATGCCTGCCTGCCATTATGCACACTGCTGCTGGAAGAATTGAAGCCATGTGTATTGTGGCTAGTTAAAGTGCCTGGTACAAGTCAGTTAATAATGTTGCATAGTTTATGTTACTAATACATTCTCAGTGAGCAGGATGTGTCCACACTCAAGCAGTCATACTAATTATGAGAATAACAAGGCAGAACTCCTTGGTCTATGCATTCAAGAGACCCCATTTATAGTGGGCAAAAGGCCAGCCTAATTCATTTTGATGTAAAATTTTTGACAAAAATTGAAATGCAGTACTAAAAAGCAATTAAGGCTGGCCCGAGGTACATCTGATTGTTAACATAAATATAAAGTGGACCCAAATGCGTGTGCATGGCCAAACCTACTCAGCTGTACTGTAGAGATTGCTGGAAAAAAAAAATTACATATATCAGTATGAGGAGCACCACCAATATAGAAATATATATTTTGTTAATATAAACGTAAAGTGGACCCAAATGCATGTGGCCAAATCTACTCAACTTTACTGTAGAGACTGCTGGAAAAAAACCAACAACATATCAATATGAGGAGCACCACTATGATGAAAAATTATCATGCGAAAGGATTAACTCATTCACTGGACACAGATCAGGCCAGCCTGCCACTGTTAAGAACTCAGGCATGTTCCAACAGCTACCAATAAATTGTGCCCCTCCCCCTTTACAATCACACACCAGTAAAATGCCAGATACCAACATCAAGATTTTCACAGCTCTGAGTTAAGGTGTAGTGGAATATGTAGGCCTAGCACTCTTTTATTTATGCATCAATTATGACAATGATTATCTTACATGCTTTTTCATTTTTAGGCTTCCATCAATGTTGACCCATGTGATGATGATGATGATAATTTGTTGATAATGATGGCAGAGTGAGCAGTACAAGCAGTGGCGGATTCAGAGGGGTCGGGGCGCACCGAGCGCACACCGTTTCTTTATTTGTTGTTAAAACAAAAGAAAAAAAAAATGAAATCATTATGAAACCCGGAAATAGCACCAGAAATATTGTTTGCGCCCCCCCCCCCCCCCCTTAACAGAATTCCTGGATCTGTCCCTGGTACAAGGAAAATTAGTGATGATGAAGTCAATAATGATGATATTCAGCTCATCAGTATTATGGTGATAGCATACATTTGTATGTTTAATCTAGCTAAAGTGCAGTTATCACTCCACTATCAAAGATCACCAGAATGTTTGACCTCTGTATGGATTTGATTTCAGTTGTGTATTATGTCCTAAAGTATATACTTAACCCATTGAGGACGAGTTTTGAGTATACTCGAGCAAGTGTCTATGGGAAATGTGTGTTGTAGCAAAATCAGTCCATCCTCAGTGGGTTAAAATGTGATGAAAAGGTTGATGGATGAGATCGATACAAAAAGGAGCTTTTGCCTTGAGTATTAAAGGTACAGTTTACCTTTGGGAGCAGTGATTGTTAAAAATTTTTGAGTTATCACATTTGATGCATATGTGTAGGTTTTTGTAGGTCAGTTGTATCACAAAACATCCTATCATATAAAAAATTTGCAAGAAAACCATAAATATAGAGAGATATTACTGTGTGTTTCTCATTAAAACATAACTGTAGATGGTTTAGTTTAGAAACAATTTTCTTCTACCTATTGTTCACATTTTGTATTGTTTAACAATACTTAACATTAATTAAACTGATTCAAATTTTTACATTGTTTCTATCTCTAATGAACATTTTAGAACTATTTTGAAGCACTATTAAAAGCTTGGTTTTTTGTTTTATCTGCAAATGGTAAATTATGCCTTTCAACTAACTTACTATAAAAAGTATCACTAAAAATTAGTATCTAAAGGCATATGCATATATCTTCATAGATCTTTTGTTACCAATTGCATGACAAAATTCTCAGACATTTTCTATCACATTCACATGATTATGTTTGCCGACAAGGAATGTTCTTGAGTTATGGAAGAATGGAGCAATTACATTTTGTAGACTAGGTGGGTCTTCATCAGCTCAAGCTTGAAGAATAGCACGCTTAAAGGGGGATCAGAGAAATAAGCCCGAAGTCAGCTGAAATGTGCAATCGCGTCTTCACCAGCTCGAGCTTCAGGCACGGTCGGGTTTATAAGCTCGATGCTGGCGCATGCGCACTTAAACGAACGGTAGCGGCACGAGCACACTCCAATCCAACTTCCTACGTTTCTGCGTGGTGCACAACGCATGCAGTGCCAATGTTTAAGCTCGAGCTGATGAAGACATGTTAAGATTACCGCGTTATTTTGAAAATAAGCTGGCTATTCTGCAAATAAGTCCAAGATTTCTTTGGCTTATTTTCCAATCGGAATAGCGCGCTATTTTGGTCTTCATTGCAAAATTAGTGGGCTATTTTCTGATCGGGCTAATTCTTTGGATCAGAAATAGCGGGCTATTCTTTATGCTCGAGCTGATGAAGACCCACCTACTGAGCGTTCAATTTTTTTTGTTTGCACAAAAGCATACAAAAAAGGAAAATGGGGATTGTTTAACATAGTACAAGGGTTAAGTATGTGAAGAAATTGAACTGATAATATACTAACAAAGGGTGTCAGAGATTGGAAGGTCAATTCTTGGCCCTTCAATGTTTATCCAGGAGCACAAGAAAAACATGTCTGTTCAAACCAATCTTAGTGTATTTTAAATGAATAAAATGTAATAGTGAGTTTTCTCCTTCAGTTTGCATGTGGTAAAATGCTATGGAACTTTCATTAATCGCTCACTTTTCTCACAATTTCAATACAAATTGCTCTTGACATTTGAGTGATTATCCCCTTTCAATTTTTCTCTTTTGAATTTTTAGAACAACATCTACTGAGATTTGCCAAATAAGTTGCCTTTGTCAATATACAGCAAAGGCATTAATTTTTTATGCTCTAATATTTTGTGGACAAGAGTACTGCAAAATATCAGATGTCCTTGTCTTTGGTAATGAATATTTTATTAATATCTCCCAGATAGTCATTATGATGCTCTGTTGTTATTAGTGTACACATGTAATGATGGTACTGGTGCTGTCTGCATTTGTGTAGCAGCGTTATGACTATGGTCAGCATATCAACACTCAGGGTATCTGTGAATAGAAGCTGTGCTTAAACTGGATAAGGCAATTACAGTGGTTAAGAAAGTAGAATAATGTATATGCACAAACACACTCACATGTGAGTGAGTGTGTGTGTGTGTGTGTGTGAGTTTGCATGCATTTAGGGGCACTGGAACATATTCCAACTAAAGATTGCCGTGATGGACAATATACTGCATCTGTGTGGTGCATGATTTAGAGATCAAATCTTATAATGCAGGAATGCCTCATGTATAGGCCAAAGGGTGGTAGTGAAAATGCATTGTAACAGAATATTATGAACCATTAGATAAGGGTAAAATTTGTAAAGGTAAAATCACTAAGAGGAGAATTTAGAGCCTATATTTTATGGCCAGGTATAGTGCATGATAAAGTTGAAAATCATGAAATTAATTTCTCAATATTTCATGGGTAAGTCAAATATTGGTCTGTGATTGGATAAATGTGATCACATGGTGATGATTTATATGTAATGTTCTCCAGCAGTGTGCCAGGGTGATGTTCATGTTCTGAAGATTTGATGATCCAAAAATGATATGAGGTTTGTTATTCCAAAGGTATGTTATTCTGAAACGCACAAATTTTGTATACCTAGATGTTCATTCATCCAAAAATGAAATAAGGTTCATTATTCTGAAGGCTTGATAGTCCAAAAATAAAGTAAGAATCATTGATTTAAAAAGAAATAGAATAAAAAAGAGGTGTGAACTAACAAAACCTTCAAAATTTATAACCTTATTTAATTTTCAAATCAACAAACATCATCTGGAATTTCAAAGAAAGAAGAATGTTATCTGTGTTTGTATTCATTCATTCATTCATTCATTCATTCATTCATTCATTCATTCATTCATTCATTCATTCATTCATTCATTCATTCATTCATTCATTCATTCATTTCATTTATTTCATGTCCAACAACATTTTCATACACAAAATAACACAACATCAATGCACTGTAGTAACAAAGAAAAATATGTGAAGTTGACAATACTACGCATCACAAAAGCAAAGTAAACAATGAAAATTGAATTAAAACTAAAGTTGCAGGAAATGGAGGAGACATGCTAAAAAGCTAAGCTTGTATTTTGCAGTCTCCTCGTGGACAAAAAGACTAAAATTAATAACATCAAAAAGCAATTAGCTAGACATGATATAAAAGGTGTACAACACATACAGACCTATACATACAAACAAACAAACAAACAGACGGACAAACGAACACAAACAACCTCTCTTGTAAAGAGAAAGATAGAGAGAGAAAAACAAAACACAGTAAAGGAAAAGGAGGAAAAGAGGAAATTATTTTGAAAGAAGAAACAGAAAGAGACAAGAGGACAGGAAAAGGCAAGAAAGAAGAAGAGATGAAGGGTCTATACCAGCACACGCGAGGCACATGGTGCGATGGATCACTGAAGTATATGTACATAATGTAAGAAAGGAATAGATAAAAGAAAAGAATGAGTATAACGAATATAAAAGAAAGCTCAAAATTAAGGCTAATTAAAATATAACTCATTCAACTATATAAAAAATTATGAACAACTTCTTCAGTTTAAATGTGAATGTGTTTAAACTTAGAACTTGTTTCATAGTATTATCGAGAGTGTTCCAAAATTTGGGGCCAGTAAAAGAAAATATAGATTTAGCAAACATAGTCCTAGTTAATGGCATATGAAATGAGTTGGATTGGCGGGTAGGATAAAAATGAACAGATCTATTTTAGTGAACATGGACTCAAACACAAATGGGAGAGAATTATTGGTAAGTTTGTACATGAATTGTCATAGGTGTAAAAAATACAAATCCTTAACTTTTAAAATTTTGTTTTCATGAAATAACACATCAGTATGACTTCTCCACGATTCATTGCAAATAATACGAAGAGCTTTTTTCTGTAACAAAAGTAGTCTTTCCAAATGAGAAGAATGTGTGTTTCCCCGGGCGAGTATACCATAATTGAAATAAGGTAAAATCAGAGATGAATATAACATTTAAAGAAAATTTTTGGGTAAACAAAATTTATCTTTATCTATAACACCTATATTTCTTGAAATAATACAGCTTATGGAATCAATACGTAAATTCCAAGTGAGTTTACGGTCAATAATCAAACCTAAGAATTTGATTGAAGAAACTTCTTCGATAACTGTGTCATTCAGATATACAGATATTAGCTAGTGGGCATGAGAAGATGGCTGCCCACCTGTAATGATCCCTGGATATTTGTTATAACTGCAACATAATTGGCATAGTATAATTTTGATGTGTTTTATGTGATTAATGTGTTCATCTTTTTTGTATGTGTATAATTGGATTGTACATTTTTGGTAATGGGGCCCCTTTGAAATTTAGCACCTGTTATGCTGAAAGGGCTTCCAACCCACAAGAGCATAAGAAATTGATGTCATATCATTCTATCATATCATTATAGTGGACTGAATGCAATGTGTAGCTATACATTAGCTTTGATTGCAACAATCGGATAAACATGATATTATGTTATAAAGCACTTTAAAGCACCACTATGTAAAAGGGATTCACAACATCACCTTTGTCATTGCTACCAAGTCTAGCAGATATGAATGTCATATGTTTTACATATTTCACGTAAATGAGTCTGCATTTCTATAAGTTCTTTGTGTGACAGGCTGACAAATTTTACTAATGCATGTAGATGAAAATGAAAGTAATCACATTCATTGATACCAATATAGATTTTCAACAACTGGTGGTACATCATCACTTTATTGAAGTTCATAATAACAACAAGAACAACAAAGGAAAATATTGAAAATCTAGCAACACAATAAAAAAAAATAGAAAAGCACTCTGAGAGCGCAGACCTCCGCCAAGCATGCTGTTCATTTCCACTACTGATCTTGTTCTTTCATAGAGATATAAGTGATTTCCACCCATATGTACTTATAGTATTGTGTGCTGAAAGTTGCCCGATTTCCCAATATAGAAGCCTTTGTTACGTCATAAACCCTCAGCTGCACGGCGCGCCTTGCCCTAGCAGAAACTAGAGCACGCACTTTAGTGCGCGCATGCAAACCTCAATACGTGCAGCCTGAACTCCCAAGTTCATTGACCCTACCTGCCAAAATGTCAAAAATCCTTCATAAATTCCCCAAAAATTCTTGGATCACTACCAAAAGTTAACCGTTTGTTACTTGTGTCATTCTCAACCTTTCCTGCAAGTTTCATCCAAATCTGTTGACTACTTTTTGAGTTATTTTGCTCACGAACAAACTAACTAAGTAACAAACCAACGGTAACGAAAACATAACCTCCTCCCTTGGCGGAGGTAATAACAGTGATAATGATTGATAATGATATGAATATGTTAATGTGCTGGTGTACATTATGAACAAGTGCTCCTGATGCATTCAAAGGCAGATAGAGAATTATTATATCAGCATTATTATAATAACAGTATTACTACTACATAATAAACTAGTAGTTATTATAGGATTCATTAAAGCATACAAAGTTTGTATCTGACAGTAACTGATTTGATGATTCATTTGATAACTTGATTGATATTTCAATGTTTCCACATCACAATGAAAACAAAACTGGAGCTTATTATCTCATGAAATAAGAGATTGTGTCATAATTTCAGGCACATTTGAATTTCAAGATGATTTCCTGACAGTTTAAATCATCAGCTACAAATTATTTCCCCATTTGTCAGTGTTTTCCCAGATCCATTATATACATCTGAACCTTATCTGGCCAGCATATAATTATCAACCTCATGCAGAAGATGAAAGGAATATAAGTACAACGCAATTGAATGCAGTCCCATCAAACTTAAAATGGCAAGGAATTGAAGGAAGACATTGTCATGAATGCATTGCATTCATTGAGAATGCATTACAAACAGCATTGCACACACTTCAGTTTATATGCGTGCCTCTGGTTGGGAAACATTTTCAGAGTGGACTGTATTAACTGATTTAATGCACCGTGGGCATAATTGCAGATTCATACTGCCCACATGTATGTGACTGTGTTGCCAGAGTGCGTGCTGAAATATGGCACACGTTTAATTTGTACATTTTTTGTAATGATGTGGCTGAAAGCCGAGTTTCAAATCCTATGGAAATTTCACAACAGGAATGATCATTTTGGAATTATTAGATTGAAAATTGTCAAAGTTTTTATCATTTTATAAATGACTGCATGAAAAAAAGAAGATGAGTTTCTATTTGGACCTCCAACCATATTGCTACACTTGTAACTCCAGAAGTATTTTCTTACCTCATCTTGATATAATTTTTGTAAAATCATGTCAATTACCATTCTACACATGAAGAGCAGAGTCTACACTCATAAACAACATGATTATGATGTGTCTTTCATACAAAGGGGTGTATTATAGGACAGGGCGAGCTTCATTTGAATCTGTAATTATCGATATACTATCCATATGAATTTATTTAAACTGTCATGTTAATTTCATCCTTCAAAGGTAGTGTCAGGTTCCATTACATCTAAAAATGATTTTTAGTTTGTGTGTGTATGTATGTTTATATGTGTGCATGTAGTGTTTGTGTTTGTGTGTATGGGTGGATGTTTGTGTGTATGGGTGGATGTATGTGTGTAGCAAATAGAGAAATTAACATGACAAGATATTTTATTGTAGCACATAGAGTATGATTATTTATTAGCAGCTGCGCTACAAATCATTTATGAGGTAAAACACCGTGAAACAATAGTTTGTTAGAGCACTCTAAAAATTTAATCATAGTGTTTTATATGGTATACTGTTTGTGTTTACCACTTAGTATTGCATAAAGAGGATGCATGTTAACACAAATGAGATCAGTTTTAAAGGGACTGTACAGTTCTGGTTGAGGTGAGGATTTAACTTTTGATGTTTTGCGAGATATTCAGAAACCACTCTATGAGATGTCAAAGAGCATGCAATTCTGTGGGGAATCAAAAGTTTATTTGATAAAAATCGGTTTTGACATGGCTGAGATATCCAAAAACAAGGCGAAACAAAAAGATTTAATAAAAGTCGTGGCCTGTCGCCTTTTATCATTATAGCTTTTTTTTTTTAGATGTCGGCCATTTGAAAACTAATTTCCATCAAATAAACATTATATCCTTCTTCAATTTACATGCTCTTTCATATTTCATAAGAGGTTTCTCATTATCTCACTTTGGAATGTTATAAACCTGAATCCTCCCCTCAACCAGTACTGTACAGTCCCTTTAATGTACATGCCCTGTTGGCATGTAAACTAGGATTTTTGGACTCGTGATTAGAGGGTAGTGAGTTCAGTTTCATCATTGAGAATCCATTTTGATCACTAGCAAGATGATTGTGCAATAGTGGCTGACAATGTAGGGGATAATAGAATGTGTTGTTTCAGATAGAGTCATACTGCGGAAGTGATTATCATGAATCTATTGGTAAGAGTGTTTGACTACAGAAGTCTGTATTGCTATCAGACTCTGATGTAGATGTATAGCCTAATGCTCAAAGCTTTATCCAATTCCATTCAGATTAATTTCCAATGCCATAAATTCTTTTAGATGCGATAATTACAATAAAGCAATATAATAAGATATATATATATATATATATATATATATATATATATATATATATATATATATATGAACATGTATTTGAAAGCAGAAAAGACAAAAATACGCAAGCGCAGGACCTATATTTAACCACTTGGACGAAATCATTGTGCTATTGAAATGGAGAGCCCATGTAAAAGATAAGCTTGAAGAGATGAAAGTACAAAACAAAAGCATACATACACACACATACATGGTTGAATAGCTAAAGAGAGACTGAAATGCATACTTTTACTGCTGATGAATATAACATTCCCATATGTGCTGTGAAAAAAAAGAACATTAAACTACCTGCAAATGTTGTCAGTTGAAAGAACCTGAAAGGCAGATTTATTATGAATATTAAACCTCTGCATGCCATACTGAATACTGAACACACATTTGACTCATTGCCATAAAAAGTGTTTAATAGGGCGGCAGTTATTTCTGTCCTCTCATCGATCAGCTCCATTAAAGTAGTCATGTTATTTTTTTTTTCTCTCAAAGTCAGTTTTCTGCACATTGTTTTTAACCTTGACTGCATGTACCATGTACATAAACTTACTCTGCACACAAGGTATGTATTATTGTATTACATTGATTCAAGGCACTTCTAGGAGGCAAATAAGGAAAAGAAATATTGTCAGTATTACTTTTAGAGGTTTTTTTTTTAATGGTAAGCATAACTGACTCTTATGCAGATTCTAATGTACACATGCAAGGCTCTTGAAATGAGAGAATAGCAGCAAATTTCACAGGTGCCCTCCCTCTTTTTCTCTCAAATCACATTCCGAAGCTGTTGTTGAGTTAATTAACAACATATTCTCAGGCATTTATTTTTGCTTGATCATGAAAGTTAGACACCAATGTATGTTCCTTTTGGATACCGTCATGAGTATTTCAAGAGCCTATTGATCCAAGCATGCTAATTATGTGAACTAGAGTTGCCTTCAGAAGCTCATTCAATATCTGAGACTGTTTGCTGCCTTTAAGGAGTTCACCACTCATCTGGAAATGAAATCTTTGACTGTTTCGTCAAGTGTGAAATCATGCCACAACCTTGATGCCTGCAGTATTCCCCTGTAATATCAAAAGCAGCTATGTTATTCTAAGTCTTTTCCATTCCAGATCACCAAGCTCAGTAATTTCCAAGTGAACCAGCACCTTTAACTATGCATGTGCAGCATGAAGATC
Source organism: Diadema setosum (assembly GCA_033980235.1). NCBI lineage: Eukaryota > Metazoa > Echinodermata > Echinoidea > Diadematoida > Diadematidae > Diadema > Diadema setosum. The sequence continues at coordinate 20,208,677 of CM067078.1, forward strand.
CCCAAGTGTGCTGTAGAAGTCTGGAAATGCAATGCATGAGTGGAGAAAAATCATGAGGTGCTGAAGATTTTGCTCTTTATTCTTTTGTGCATGTGTGTGTGTGTGTCTGTCTGTCTGTCTGATTGTGTGTATGTGTTTGTGTGATTGCACCGTACAATAATAAGCTGTATGCATTGTGCTATGTGGGGGATTAGCATAGCACATCACAATGAACATTGTGAACATAATAAGGATATGATCATTTTGTTTATTTTGTTTATTTTCCACTGCCTGTAAAATGTGAAGTTTGCCTGATACTTGCATGGCAGGCTGTGGAATGAATCAGAGCGTATACCAAGTAAGCATAGCACATGAAAAATCAACATCCTGGCAGTAATTTTGAAACCAATATAGTTTTACAGAAAGTTTAAAGTATTTGTCAAAACTGATCCTCTTTTTATAAAGAATTCCTTGTACAAAAACAACAATGAGATAATATAAAAAATGTAGAACAGTATTTAAAAATAAAATAGTATTTGACAATCAAACACATTTTGAGGGAGACACACACGCACACACACAAAACAAAGCCAGAGAACTTTGGTGCACACAATTGGTTGTTTGTGTAGTCTTGATATTGATATTTGATGTTTTGTATTATATCATTTTATATTATATTATATGATATGATATGATATGATATGATATGATATGATATGATATGATATGATATGATATGATATTATATCATATTATATTATATTATATTATATCATATTATATTATATCATATTATATTATATTATATTATATTATATCATATTATATTATATCATATTATGTTATATATTGATATTTATTTTATTACACTTTTCTTTTCCTTTTCTGAGAAGCAGGCTGAAGTTAATTTCACAAAGTGCCACAAAAGGGATTATGTGAAACAAAATGTTGGAATGACTGTCGCATCAAGTTCAGGTTATATCATGCATGGATATATTGTGCCCACTCTAATGGTGCATGTTATATATAGGCTGTCATGGATCATTTAAAATAAAGCAGAAAAGTGGAGCTATGTAGGCTGCCAGATTGTAAGAGCCTCTGATATTCAGTGCGTATAGTGTAGAGAAGAACTTTCACATGCATTTTAATTTTGCAAATCTTGACTGTCGTGAAATTCGTGAAATTAAAATGCATGCGAACATTGTTCGTTTTGCAGTATCCAATTCATATTCTTCTATTCTTATTTTTAATGGCCTTGCCTGAGCCAAGGGATGAAGTAAGCTATTAATTGCTATTGCTTTTTGTCCATCGCGTGTGCATGTGCATGTGTACCTGTGTGCATTATGTGTCAGTAAAAGCCTTCTATTGCACTGTCTTTTTCTGTAAAATCCATGAACTAAACTTAGCAGGAATCATGCTAAAGATGGCAGATTTATATGTTTTGAGGGGTTTTTTCTTGTTCTTTTTTGTAATTGAAAAACAAAATGCCCCCATCCCAGTAGGTGCCCAGGGAAGATTCTAGAAGCCAAAATCTGTGTTATTTTCAAAGCTTTCTTTTACCAGATCCAAAAGCAGGACAACCTGGAAATTTTAGATAAGTTAATATATGGGGGAATTGGCAAAATTTACACTTTCATCTTTAAAAAAGGAAAAACCTGCATGTTGGCTGGTTATATAAGGGATCATTCCTTGGTATAGGGATATACAAACTTATCCAGAATTGTACATGAATGTACCCAACATATTTCCCTGAAGCAGGGCCATATCAACCCCCAGAGATTACACAGAAGGAAAAAAATACATCCCCAGACACACACACCAAGAAATGATGGCAGATGTAACATCTTAACATCTTCTCCACAACAAGTAGAAAACTTTTGTGGTATTGTGTACATTGCAAATTTTGTGGATTGTGTGTAGTGTGTGTGATTTGAAATATATTTCACATATCTAGCTTGGGGAATCAAGGACTGGAAAAAAAAAATGAATTCATTGTAGGAGGATATAAAGAAATGGTGTAGAATATGATATATACAAAAATAAAACTAGAGAAACTTCAGAGATGTTAATATTGATATTACAAGAGAAGAAGAGACCGAGAAGAAGAAAGAGAGATGGAAAAAGAAAGAGAGAATGATAGCGAGCGAGAGAAGAAGGAACATTATATGTTATATGGATTGGTGTCAAGAGGCTACAGTGCTTAATATGGAATCATACGTCGCCACAAAACATCGTGCGGGGTCAGCCATCAGATGGGTTATAGATAGGCACACTGCGTGGGTGACAAGGGATACATGTGTTATGATAACACTGCATCGTGTATTCACTGCGCCTTAAAACATCGCAGTGAGAAAGAAGAGGTGGAGAGAGAATAGAAAGGTAGATGGAGGGAAAGAGAGATGAAGAGATGGTGAGAGAAGGATAGAGAGAGAGAGAGAGAGAGAGAGATGGAGATAGATGGTATGAATATACATTTCTGGAACAGACAGTCTGCATCAAAATAATTTGTATGGATTTTTGATAAACATCTGAAACCGGTATATGCATTCTGCTGTTGTCTCATTTCATGTCACTGGGCTGCTGACTTTGATGACACATAGTGAAGTGATGAGAATTGGCATAATGTGAAATGAGTATTTATAGTCTCTTTAGACAAAATACTGAATGCACAAATTACCAATGAATTTCATTTAGAGTAAAGCATTCATTGTTACCCAGTAACACACAAATAAAGTCTGATATTGCAGAAGAAATTATATTATAACCCTATTATGTAAATCTCTAATTTTTTAGTTTCCGTATAGCTTTGATATATTGTGGTCAAGATCATGTAAAATCAAGTTGCACTGACATTGAAATAAAAAATTTTGTGGAATGTGGTATAATTTGATGTTTAGTATTATGACCTCCTTCCCCTACCAAGCAGCTATTTATGGACATTTCATGTGAACTTTAGAGACTATTCATTGTATCCCTTTGTTACATCATGCTAAAAAAAATTTTCAATGAATGAATGAATGAATGAACTCCAGTAATATCCCATATGGTATATGAACACTCTTTTTAGCCTGGAACCTATCTCGGTATAATAAACAAGATGTGGATATAGTAATGAATTGTAGAATGAGAACCACTCTAACTGATCAGCATCCAATTCATCTTATCTCTCTTTTTTTTTTCTTTTTTCTTTTTTTTTTTTTTTTGCTGCTGAAGCATGGTGTTGTGTTAACTGTGTAGATGTTTGATGTCGAGATCTGATCCCAACAGAACAATGTATTCAATTCATTGTGATGCAAGTGCCAGCAGGCATGTTTTGGAATAGAGGAATACTTTTCGATGCTAGCAAGCTTGTATGGATGAATGATATAGGTGCACATTCTATTCTTAGCCTTCCCAGGAACACATTTACCAAAGATCTGGCTGATCTTTTATAAGGTTTTTCACAGTTACAAAAAAGAAAGAAAGAAACAACCCTGAAAAATCCTTGAAAAAATATTGACCAAAGTCATATGGAAAACTAAATTCATTGATACTATTATCCCCCTTCTCAAGTCAGAATATATATGAAATATACATAATTGTTTTAAAATCCTTTGTGTAAACAAGATACCCTGGTAGTGCTGTGCTAGAAACCTGATATTCTCAAGATTTTGAGATGAGACTTGAGACCTTTGCTAGAAAATATGAAGCAACAAATGCATACTTTTGCATATTACTTTTGTTGGTGATGGAAATAGAATTGAATTTAATTATACAGAAAACCCCAATACTCTAATCCCATATCTTTCAACGAAAACAAGATTATGGGGTGCAGTTAGCACTCATGCAGGAGGACCTAGCTATATGACATTATCATAATCTTGCATTTTTTAACTGATATATTTGACGACTGTGGTCATCCATACCTCCTGAGACAAGAAATTATCACCTTATCTTATTTAGAGTCACTAACTATAAATTTTTGCAGTATTTTGTATGCTGTTTGTTTGCTGTTCTTTTTAACAAGAAGACTGCAGGTTTCATGGAAAAAAAAAACTTTTTCCTCAAATAGTATTATCACAAATGTCTATTGTGGGAAGGGTAATAAAAATACTGTTTTCCACCAAAAATATGCCTTTTTAGCCTTCTGACTACTGCAGTGTTGTTTATATGTTTGGCATGCTGCTCACTGCTTGTAGTGTTTATGCTGTACATAACAAAGGTTGCTGCATTTTGATTAAGCAAAGTATTAATATTATTCATGAAATAGCATTTAGCGAGAAAGAAATTAATAATGGTTTGAGATGATGTGCTCCTTGAATTCATGGGCATTTTCAAGCCCCCGTGCACTGTGCATGCATCAACTTTATCTGTAAATGGTAAATTAAATTGAAAAAATGTAAATTGCATCACTGTGTGCGTGCCTGTGTTGAAGACGGACTGTTCAATAATGAACCTAAATGGAAGTCAATCAATGCTGACATAAATAACCTACTGTGTATATCATATCTTGGTTGATTGCAATATTGTTGTTCAGATATCATCTGTGTGTCTGCATAATAATAATGACTGCAGCCATTATAGGACTTCACTTCTAATCCATACAATGGTGGATTAGAAGATGATTTGTGTTTGCATGCCTGTGTTTATTTCTATACTTGTATTTCTGTATTTTATTTGCTCATGTACATGCATTTATTATGTCCAGTATATTTTTCTGTGTGCTGCCATTTATGTTAACAAGGAAGAGATAATTAGTCAATGTCTTTTGCACAATGATTAAATGAATATTCTATACATTATCATCCAAAAATATTTCAGTGACATTACAGTAAATAGATCAAACACCAAGTTATACATGAATATGGTCACATCACATGGTTTATACTTGATATTCAGTAAGTGGCTTTAAAACTTGGGATGTAATCTTTTCGTTAAAAATAATTTGACTTCTCTCTGTATAGAAGCAACATGTAAGCTATTAGTTCATTCTTAAACTACAACATGTTGTCAATTTCTTCATTTCAGTAATGGAATAATTTTACTTGGTCAAGATATTCATGTCTGTTCTCTGTAATAATTCCATACTTATGAATTTTGGAACCTCAAATGCTAGCTTTTATGTAGCCTCCATCATATTTCTGTTACTTACTTGAGACACCTTTGTATCATGATATGACCAATTTGTGTTCAGTATGTTCGGCTTTTGCTGCAATCAAAAGACATGGTTGTTGATTCATTTTGTATTCTCACTTAATTGTTGTATTACTGTCAATGATTTTGTTACATCTTTGAGAAAAATGGAAATCAGAAAATAAATGGAACTGAATTGAACTGATATATAAATGTGTGTGTGTTTGTGTAATGTGTGTATGCACATATGCATTTGTATAAATAGGATACATTGCTAATTAATCAATTATGGCCATTTCACCTCACTTCAAGCAAAATCAGCTATCTGAAGACAATTTTTAAGTTCCATCATCCACACTTTATGTTTTAGCAATGTTCTGATTGAGGTATTATCCATTTAGAATATAAAAGAAATTCACATTAAAGATTGGCATTTAGAATGAGTGCATGTTATCGTAAGCTATCTCTGAATACCTGGATGTGTGTGTGTGTGTGTGTGTGTGTGTGTGTGTGTGTGTGTGTGTGTGTGTGGATATTTGCTGTAACTTCTGTTGAAATGCAGTACATAGTAAAACAGAGAATCTGAAATTGAATACAAATTGATGATATTAATAGAGATTATCCCCCACAAATCTCACATTTAAGATTAACATTTGAAATACATCAATGTCATCTTAAGCTCTCTCTCTGGTACAAATACATTTTGTGAAATTTCTTGTCATTTTGTTCAGAATCAGCATGCAGCAAAACAGAAACTCTGAAAGTGAATATGACTTGAATATGTTTTCCTCTCATAGAATTATAATGTTTTTGAGAAATAGTGAAGTTAGTATTGGAATAAGGAACTGAAACAATGACTTCTGAGGCCTTTTCTGACACTTTGATCTGAAGACCTACCCCTTTAAGACTAGATGGAATTTAGATATTCTTCCACAGGAGGTGAAGGAGCAGACGAAGATGTCTCAGTGAGAATTAATATCAGGCAGCGTTCCAGCATAAACATAATCATTAGAATTAATGGGTATGAATGGATGACGTCTTTCATCAGTGACAAACCAGTTGCAATTATCACGCAGAAGGGTGATTAGAAGTACGGGAATTACACACGTGATTAGGAAGAGATGGGTTAATGAAAATGCAAGCATCAAGCACAGGGGAGAAGGAGCAACGAAGATTGGGCTATGTCGCTTGGCTAAGTATAAGCACTTTCGCTATGGGTTGTAATTTGTGTGCAGAACGAATTGCTAAGTATGCAGGCCCTTCTCAGTTTGAGCTGGTCAGTCGTCTGGAAGTCTCTAAATTTAGACTAAGCTCTTCTGAGGTATTAGTCAGCAAGGTAACATATCACTGTCATTTTGCTATGAGAGAATGGCTTTAGGATTCTCGTATAAGAGGAGGGAGGGGAGAGAGGTATACTTCACACATTTTGATGGGAGATACTTGGACAGTTTTCACTGCCTGCTGTGGCCAGGTAGAGACTGGATATTTTGCTTTCTTTTGATAGCTATAATCTCCATGGAGAGAGAAAAAGAAAGCAATAGCAGACAAAGGATAGCAAGATATGAATCAAGGAAGAACATATTCATGATTATGCAGGATGATGAAATCTCTGGAAATGTTCTGTGCCAGCAAGAGCACAAGCTGCCGAGTCAAGTACAATGAAATGTAAGGAACAATTTCCATCAGAATATTTACGTTAAAATCTCAAATCCCCAATTACGGTGTCATGTGCAGTGATAGAATGGATAATTATTTCCTGTTAACTTATTTTCTGTTACAACAAAAAAAGGTGATGTCTATATGTTCTTGTTGAAAAATGACATCAAAAGTTGAATTGAATTGAATTACATCTTGTCATTGATATTAGAAACCATTTTTAACAACAAAATTCTCTCTTCTCATAGATTTATATGAAATAGCTTAACCAGCTATTTCATGATTTTGGCAACTAAGTGCCTGGGGCAAGCTTATTGCTCCTGTACAAAGTATCAGTCAATATGAAAATCACAAAAGAACTTGTCGACATTTTCCAAACTTAAAACATGATAATGAACTATGATTGTTTCTCTTTACATTGAATAATAAGCAAAGCAAAACAAAAGAGAGAAATCATAAGGAAGCTGATAAGTGTAGTTTTGAAATTTAAGCATTGTAATTTAGATCAAATAAGTGTGCAGTAGATTGGACATCAAAGCACCGCATAGTCTTATACAAAACACTGTGGTAGCATACTTCATGATTAGTGAAAAGTGTCTTTAAAAGACTCTGAGACTTTAAAATTCACAAGGGAGGTAGTTTAGAATATCAAACTGTCATATTCCCCCAAAAAAGTAACATATCATTTTTTTTTTCAGCGAGCAGAGCAAGGCTTTGCAGTCAGTCTTTGAAAACAATTTGTCTAAAGAGAATGATAATGCAAGAATATACCATTTAAAATATTGCACTTCTGTGCTATGTGTTAAGTACACTGTTTATTTCACGTGTTGACCCTTTCAGGAAGAGATAACAGCTGGCAATCTTTCCCTCTCTTTCTCTCCACACACACACACAGCACACATGCATTTACGCACAGACTATCCACACTGTACGCACATAGACACATGCATTTGCATGCACAGACATTATACTCGTGCACACACACACAAACACACACACACAAGTCACTAATTACCCATGGCACCATTTCCTAATGTCTTAAGCGAAAGCATTATGTGGTATTAAGGAGACTACGAGGTGTCGAAGTTTTACCACATTACCCATCAATTTAGAGGTAACAATGCAAGGGTATGCATTTTTCCCCCTCAAAATCTCAGAACACTTAATCCTCATTTAAAATGATATTCTTTTGCCATCCCAAATTCACCAATTGTTCAGCAATCGTTTTTCCTGTGCTTTCATCTTTATCAAACACAATCATGTTTAAGGTGCTTTTTTAAAGTATGTATGAAAAGATTTAGAGGAAATGTACTCGGTTGCACTTAGATAAAAAAACATTTGATTTCTTGAGTAATTGCTATGCCCCTTCAATAGGTTTATTGTATACATACATTTCCATTGTAATGATTTGATATTGAAGGATATACTTCTCTGAATTGAATTGAATTGCACATGACTTCAAAATTTGAGACAAGTCTTAAAAGATCTTTTTCAAAGTTCAAATCTTTAGAAATATAAGCATTTGACATTCCACAATATTGCCAAGATGTTGTTATGAATCTTGAAAATCAATAAAAAAAAACATTACAAAAATCCACAATGTCTTTGAAAGATCTTCTCTAACTGTGAAGTAAAATAATAAATGGCACATCAAAAACAAAATCAAAACAAATGCACACACACACACACACATACACACACACACACACACACACACACACACACACACACACACACAATGAAACAATCTAGACCCCGTTGCATAAAAAATACAATCAAATGTAAGTTAGGTATCAGCCAGTCAAAATTGATTATTCAGAGAGACCTATGTTTGGTATTCCAACTTCAACTTTACTGCAACAGAGTTAGAATCTACTTCCTTTTTACAAGTGCCCCCCCCCCCCAAGAAAAATGCATACAGGTGCACTGATCTAGTGCAGATGTGAATTCAGCCCATGTAAGATCAACTACACACACATGCATACCAGTCTACCCCAGATTATACACACTGACATGAAGTTATTTAGGAAGTATCTTCTATTATTTTGCCTCGGGGGACCCGACATAATATACAAGCTTTGTCTCTTCAGTGGGTCCTTCTATTTTTTTTTTGTACACTGCATATTATTCACATAGATGATTTATCACCGTATTTCGCTATGATAATTTGGGCTGTTGTTGTATAATCTGTTCATCCTACAATGTATCATCTGCATTATTTGTTTGTTTCAAAAAGAAATAAAGTGCATAAAGGACAGTAATTATCATGTTTTGTTAAAAAAAAAGGAAAATAAAACTTGAATTAAATTGAATTGAATTGAATCCATCTTGTGTCTATTAAGTCAGTCATTTGTTGCTACATTGTAGTATACATTTTATGCAAATGTGACTTGCCATGTCAATCAACTGCATACGGGAATTCATAAAATTATGCATAGTTGGAGAATTCTTTATCAGGAATGGGTCATATATTGCTGTGTGTAGAGTAGATACGTTTCATACCACCTGTGTAGGATTATATATTTTATATAGTGGGATGATGCTGATACTCTGTCATTTTTGGAAGAATATAATCGAGACAATAATGAGGACAGAAGATGTCGCAGGGTGCCGGCTGGTGGAAGCTTTCAACCTTTGGTCTTCTTCAGCTTTATTGTCTGTTTATACGAAATGAAATAAATGTTTTGAGCATAACAGATCTCATTATGGAGTAATGAACATAATACACTGAGTATAATTTCAGCATGAGTCAACAGCTTCAGAACATACTAGTACTTAGCAATTGCAAAACATTCAACAATGTATTACTGTGAGTAGATATATAATAATGGGTAGGCCAATATATTATGCCTGTATGTAATATATATATATATATATATATATATATATATATTTATATATATATATATATATATATATATATATATATATATATATATATATATATATATATATATATATATATATATATATAAACATATAAAATATTCACTCTTACGGCATTTTCACTCTGTGTTTTTTAGAGAGTATATACATAATTTTATAACATATATATACATGTATTTCTGTGCCTTTTACTTAGAGCTGTCTTGACAAATTGTTATGATAAAGTATTGGTATACAGCTAATTGACAGTGTCTGAATTAACAATGGGTATTCAAATGTCATGCAGTACCATGTATTTTGTCAATATACTTTGTATATTTTTTTTTTGCACAACAAAGACATATACTTCATGTGCCACTATTGCTGTAATTGCCATTACAATTTGCAAGTAATATACTATGCAATCAAACTATTGCTTATAACAACAAGAAAATATTTGGATTTTCATGGTATGTGATCTTGAGAATGATCCTGTACCCCAACAATAGAAGTAATAGAATATATTTGTTACCACTGGTTTTCCCTGCAAAGAAATATATAAGTGTCACAAATTATTGAGGGTTTTTTTTTTTTTCAAAAAGTCACATATAGTATACACATTCATTAGGCCTACAGCCCAGTGTGCTTTAAGTGTTTACATTTCCTTGTGATTTAGTGACCTGCTATGTAAATTTCAATGCATTTTTTTCCATTGCTTTTGTGAGATCATACTTCAATTTTCACTAGACATTTTCTTCATTCCAGGCAGTTACTTTTTGTGCACCATACAAAGGAATACATAAGATGTCATCACTTGGGCCCCCACACTTTTTTTGACCCGGAAGTACATAAGTGGCACTAAATAGAAATAGATAGAGATCTTGAAGTGTGAGCGTGGTAAGGTTATGATTTTCCACTGAAGCCTTTTTTTTTTTTTTTTTGGCTTGTCAGCTGAAGAAACCCAGAGTAATGAAAGGAGAGAGATGAGCTGAGGACTTTTATTTTTTTTTTTTGCTTGTTAGCTCATGAAACCCCGAAGTGCCCCCCCCCCCTTTTGAAAATGCTCCGCCAGCCCTGTAGATACCTTTTGTTGGATGCGAGACCAATTTATCCCAAGGTAATATGCTTTTTCCCTTGGATGTGAAATAAAATGTGACATAATTGTATTGCTAAATACTGACTGGTGTCACGAATACAAGCTTGACAAATAACACTTCAGGCCTTCAAAGGTACCACATAAGTATGGTTTTACAGCCAAATCGTGTTGTTTTTTTTAAGTAAAGAAACTGTTGGATTCAGTATATTCATCAGCAGATGTGACAGTTCACACAACTCATAGAAACAGCTCATACATTGAAACAGCTCATGATGTGATAAGTGTTTGAGAGTGATAGATGTTGCAGTGTTCAAAAAAGGAGTCTTTGAGTAAAAAGCAATTACTGTTAGTGCAACTACATGCAGTGATTGTTCCAGGATTTTTGATGTATGTGATACTGAATGATGTATGCACCGGGGGAATCGATGCTGCCATCAACAAAAATGTAATGAGGTGTATTCAGTAGGGATTGCACAGACAAGCAATACGTGAGAGAAGCAAAACGTCTTTTCTCTGCATGTTATTCCAGTAGAAGGTAATTCCATGGACTTGTGTATGTGCCATTGTTGCATACAATATGTGTGATTGCCACCTGACTGGCTTCTAAAAGAAATAATGGTGTGATTCATATTATTAGGGCTTGCTGAAATTACACTGCTATATTGGATTCGCCATTTGGGAATACATAGAGCTGCGTGTCTCCGTCACGTGGTAAAGAACATGCTTTCACCAACAATGTTCAATATGTCTTGAGTTAAAGAGATACTTTTGTTCAAACCACACTGTAGTTGTAATTCAATTTAAACGCCCAGTATCGACAGAATGACCTTATGAAGATGGTGCTATTTCCTTAACAATATTCAGTCAATATTCCCGCTAAGTTTCCAATCACTGTGAACCTCGACTTTTATTTTGCACGTACTTCTGCGGTGCATCTAATATTCTATGATATTGTATGAAGGTCATTACGACAGAAATGTGGACCTTTCAGTTTGGAAACGGAGCATAAATCGAGACACCAGGAATGTAGGTTACCACAGCCACAGCCATGCACATATTATCAGTATATTACTGCAGACGCAATGCTGTGCAGCTGTTTTGTAGCAGGTATCTAATCGTAGCAAAATGCAACCCTTTGCTGTGATGGGCCTCCAACCAATCAATACCATGCAAACATGGATTCACAGATTTTAGTGTGACCTAAAATCATGTTTGCACTCGGAGATATTCTACCGTGGAACAGTCGCCAGGGTTAAAAAGAGTGTGAGGCAAATTCCTTACTCTCCAGACTCGTGTTTCATAATCAATTGAAACTGGAGGAGCACTCTAAAAGAGCGGACCTCCGCCAAGCAGTCATGATCAAAATATCACATTTTCGTTGGCAATATCTTCAACAAAAACATAATAGGGACATCTGCACAATACATTTGGTGAAAATCTGGTCATCCATTATTGAGTTACTGGGAGATTAAACTATTTCATTTTCTTAATGCAAACATTACCTTTGACTTTTTGACCCCAAATTAAATCGTTTCTGTTTTAATTCTTCATAATGAACACACCCTGCAAGTTTGGTGAAACTACGATCAACCGTTCCTGATTCAGGAGATTAAGCTATTTCATGTCCTTATTACCCCCCCCCCCCCCTGTGACCTTTGACCTTTGACCTCATGACTCCCAAATAAAATTTCTTTCTTGCTTCATTATGAACACAATCTGTAAGTTTGGTGAAAATCCGATCATCCGTTCTTAAGTTCGGAAGATTAAGCTGATTTCATACATTTTATGACCTTTGACCTTTGACCCTATTATCCCAGGTTTGATCGTTTATTTTTAACTCGTTATGAACAACACCCTGCATGTTTGGTGAAATCCGTTCATCTGTTTTTGAGTTATTGGGAGCTTAAACTTATTTTATGTCCTTTATGACCCTTATGACCTTTGACCTCATGACCCATAAATCCAATCGTTTTTTTTTTCTTAACTCATTATGAACACAACCTGCAAATTTTGTTATTTATCTTGTACACAAACAGACAGACAAACACACGGAAATGAAAACATAACCTCCGCCGGCGGTAGGTTTCACCTACTAGATAGCGGAGGTAATGAACAACAGCCTTCAAGCAAACCAAACAGCTATGGAAAACGGTAGAAGGAAATGAGAGAATCTATTAGATGGAAGTTACTCCATTGAGACAATTACTGAAGCATTGGTGAAGATATAGTGTAACACTTACCTATCACGTATACTTGTAATTGTATATTGATTCTCATACGCCTATGGGAATCGCGGAGGAAATGGCCTTCGAATTATTATGCATATCCATATTACATGGTTTTTGATTTATGAAAAGGACTCTTTTTTTTTCTTTCTGTTTTTTTTTTTAAGGAAGCGCAATACGATTCCAGTATCAGAGTATAGGAGATCAATGCAATCTCAACCTAATTTGTATCACTGAAATCTGCACAGGTCATGTAAAATTGCAGACATACAAATACAACGTGTGCTGTATATTCAGTAAACAAAGATCTTTAGGCCTGCAGACGATGGCCAAAAAGTGGCTTAAAAAAGACTCAACTGGCAACTATCGTATAACAAGCAAATTTTAACTTTTTTAAAAAGTATACATCCTGACAATATCCCACGTGAAATTTACCCAAAAAAATCTAATCGGAACATGCTCAAATGACGTCATCAAAATGGCCTCTTAAGAACTGCAATTTTGCCAGAGTAATTGTCACTTCGACATCTGTAATAATAAAAATGGAATATTTCGGAAAGGAAGTAATTTTAGCTACAGTAATGCTATTTCTCATGTACCTCAGGTCATCAGCCATCAATTATGCTCATTTTCAGTTGAGCTGGTGAGTTGTACGCATACCAATAGCGTTTCTATATCAACCTTACACTGACGTAGTAGAAATAAACAAAAAATTCATAATAATTTTCATAATTTTCATCTAATTTGTTGAAATATAATAAGAATTCCTAAATATATGTTTTATGATGTGTCTTGTTGGTTTCAGCGAAGTGCCGAACCAATTTCCGTCTTACTCATGTGTTAATACGGGGGAAATATAGTAATTGCCATGGTAACGCTTTCATGAAAAAAAAAAAAACCTAAATGATAAAATGTAATTCTTTCTACGCAAATAGTTACAAATTAAGCTTAATAACTTTCAAATAAGTAGGTGCCCAGTAAACGTATCCAGTCACTAGATGACTCAACTCATTGTAAGGCTAACCATGGTCACCAAAATTGTTTCCATGGCAACGAGAAAGAGCTTCGGAAACAGGTTTACGCAACGGAATGAGAGTGCAATTTTAACATATCTGTCAAGTGTCATTTTGCTTGTGTATTCTGTTTATCAAAATATATTAATATGGACATGATGGATGTCACATTTGAGGTAAAGAACTATGTGACAATCTGTATTAAGTACATTGCATTTCTTGGAAACAATCGTGCCCTTGTTATAAGGCACGACAGCATGTACGTTTGAAACATATTATATATTCGCGTCATAGGATAATATATGTTTTCTATATTGCCAAGAGGATAAAGGGCATTTTGGGGACACACGGCACCGGGTCGCCCTTCAATAAGCACCCTCTTTATCATGTAGATCTTGTAAGGTAAATCTTCTTCTATCCTTTCGATGACTTTTCATTGATGTAAGAGTATATTTGCTGCATTGCCGGACCTACTTTTAAAACCATTCACGTTTATAGAACAACTGTATTTGCGTTGCTAACATCCATATTTTGTAATAAAGGCCGTTAGCGTAGGTGTAAATTTAGACACCTCCCAAAAGCTTACCTTTGAATGTTTACCTTTTTGACAATGTAGTTATTGTAGAGCAATGCTTCCTCTAGTAATTGGTTGCATTTTTGGATACAAAAGTGCCTTTACTATACGGCACGATGGAATTTCGAAAACATGTACGTTTGGAACATATTATATTTGCGTTATATGATATTACAATGTTGCGGTGAGGGTGGAGTATTTTTGGCACATCCCACAGGGTTGCCATTTAATGCGCACCCTCTTCACTGTATAGATCTTGTAAAGTTAAGTCTCTTCTATCATTTCCATTGCTTCCCGTCGATGAAAATTGTATTTGCTGTATTGCCGGGACTACTTTTACAACCATTCACGCTAGAACAACGGTATTTGCGTTGCTAATATATGTGTTCTGTAACAAGAGGGCGTAAGCTTAGGTGTGAATTTAGACACTTCCCAAGGGATTAATTTTAAATGTTCACCCTTTTGATAATATATTTATTGTAGAGCAATGTCTCCTCTATTAATAAGTTGTATTTCCTGGACACAAAAGTGCCTTTGCTGTACGGCACGATGGCATTTTGAAGACATACACGTTTGGAACATATGATATATTCGCATTATGATTTCATATGTCTTATATATTGCCGTGAGGGTGGGATATTTTTTGGCACATACTACAGGGTTGCCATTAATGTGCACCCTCTTCACTGCATAGATCTTGTAAAGTTAAGCCTCTTCTATCATTTCCATGACTTTTCATTGTTAAAAAGTGTATTTGCTATATTGCCGGAACTGCTTTTAAAACCATCCACGCTATAGAACAACGATGTTTGTGTTGCTAATATCTATATTTTGTCATAAGGGGGCTTGAGCGTAGGTGTACTTTGGACAATTCCCATGGGGTTGTCTTTTAATGTTCACCCTCTTGACGATATGGATATTGTAGAGCAATGTCTCCTCTATTAACTACAACGTATTTTTGAAAACAAAAGTGCCCTTGATTTACGGCACGATCGAAGTTTGAAAACATGTATGTTTGGAACATAATAAATATAGTGTATTCGCGTTCATGATATTCAATGTTTTCAATATTATTACCATGAGGGTGGTGCACTTTGGGGGCACATCCCACAGGATTGGCATTTAATGTGTATCCTCCCACTAAATAGATATTTTTTGAAGCAATGCTTTTCCTATCATTTCCACGACATTCATTGATATTAAAGTGTGTAGCTGTATTGCTGCAACTACTTCTAAAACCATGCACGAAAGAACGTCGGTATTTGCGTTCAGAGTATCCATGTGATGTAATTACGGGTCTTGAGCGGCGGTGTAATTCTGGAGATTTCCCAAGAGATTGCTTTTGAATGTTCACCCTTTTGACAATGTAGTTAATGTAGAGCATTTTTCTTTTTGTAATCATATTGCATTTCTTACAAACAAAAGGGCAATTGCTCTACAACCGTAACGATCGGGAAAATGTGAAGGCATGGGAAATCGAAACATATTTGTGCTATATGCTTGTGCATGTTTCTATATTGCCGTGGGGTTAGATGATTTTGAACACATCCCACTCGGTTTGCCGTTGAATGTGCACCCCTTTGACTATATGATGATTGCAAAGCAGTGTCTCTACCATTCAAAAATCATGAAAAGTAAAGTGTCTTTACTTACCACTCGGCAAAACGACTTTACATGCATGTACAAGTGAGTTTGCTTTGGCATAAATGCATGTTTTGTTAATCATGTTTCAGGACCACGACGGTCAGGGTAGGGGTAATCTGGGCACTTCCCAAGGGCTTGACAAAATATATATATTGTAAAGCAACGTGTCCTATATCACCTTAATAGCATTTTACGAACAAATAAGCGCATGTGCCACACAGGCGAAAGAGCTTTTCAGAGGTATGTAACCATGGAACATTTTTCTCGGTTGTATACTGCATGTTCTTCATCGCCTTTAGGATGCATGGAGTTACTTTGAGCACCTCTCCTATAGGTGGTCTTTGCAAGTGAACCCTTTGGACTGCATATGTAGATCAATGTTGCTATTTCATCTCTACCCCGGCAACTTTCCTAGAAAAAAAGTGTCTTGATATGGCAGGAATCCAGTTCAATACAATTCAATTTAATTTTTATTTCATTTTCAACAAGAACAGATCGAGATATCACTTTCTTTGTAAAAGAAAATGAGGTGCGTAAAACTATGTCGAATGAAAAGAATTTACAATGATTATAGCACCATACGATAATTATACATAAACGTAAAACTCAAGTGATAGTCATAAAACTCAAGGAACGTTTTTTTTTTTTTAGACATGCACTTTTGGAACGACTGTAATTGCGTTGATATTTGCGTTACAAAGGGTCATGTATAGAGGCAATTAATGTGAGTACTTCCCATATAGTACGCTCCCTTCGAATGATAACCATTTTAACTATGTCAGTGTAAGTCAAAATTGCAGAGCAATATATCGTCTGTTGACTCCGTTGAATTTCATTAAATAAAAGTTTCTTTGCTAGAGGACCAAAGGGACTGTTTAAAGGCATGTACCCATAGAACATCATTATGTATTTGCGTTGGTACATGATTATTGCATGTCTTAGACTGCCTTTGGGTGGGGTAATTTTGGGCGCTCTCCACGTAGTTGCCTTCGTATGTGAACCATTTTCACCCTATAGATATTGTAGAACAAAAATTCTTCCATAACTTCCACTGAATTTTAATGGAAATGAAACTAAAGGGACGTTATGCACAGAGTTTTTCGCTTCAAACAGCTGTATTCACGTGTGTATAATTATGTTTTGTACCGAGCCGTGAGGGTATAGGGATGAATTCGGGTACCTCCCTACGAGTCGCTTTGACTGTGCACCACTTTTTAAAGATAATTATACACATTGTAGGAAAATGTCTCTGTTAATGCCAATTCTATTTCATGGAAATAAAAGAGTCTTTGCTAGACGGCCAAACGACTTGAAACTAAAATCTCACCACACGCTTAAAACAACGGAAATAGCGTTGGTTGATGCATGTTGTGTAAATGGTCGTGGGGGTAATTATGATCGACTGGGGTGACTTTGGGCGCTACCTACAGGGTTTCCTTTGACTGTGCCATCTTCAATATCTCAAAACCCTCAAGGATGCAAGAGATGAATCATCAAGATTCGAGCAAACCACCCTCCAAATAGAGTTAATTCATTACAAATTTAGACAAATTATAGATGTTGACACTTGTTTAATTTCGTACTTTTAAGTTATCATTATCTGTTGGATAACAAACTCTAATTTTATGATATTATTCATGCTGGTTTACTAAGGCTGTAAAGTTTGTGTTTGGTGAAGAGAAACTGAAATATCATATTTGAACACTCTTGATAT
Organism: Diadema setosum; assembly: GCA_033980235.1. NCBI lineage: Eukaryota > Metazoa > Echinodermata > Echinoidea > Diadematoida > Diadematidae > Diadema > Diadema setosum. The sequence continues at coordinate 20,226,555 of CM067078.1, forward strand.
GCTCATATCGGGCACTTTGATACATTAGAGTATTCCGTTGGCTCGGAACCCTTTGCATATTATGCAAGAGGCCGAGATTATATACGTGGAAATATTTACATCGCACTAACTCACATTGCAAACATAGGTTTCAACATTTTCGGTGTTCCAATCTGAAACCTAGAAGCATTGTTTTCATGGAAACGCTGTATTTTTATCATTATGGGACTTAATTTGCATACTATGCAAATGAGGCCCAGACTATAATGTACATGGAAATAGTTGCATCGCACTAACTGACATCGTAAACATAGATTTCAACACTTTCGGTGTTCCAGTCTTAATCCCAGAAGCATTGTTTTCATGGAAACACTGTATTTTTATCATTAGGCCTATGGGAGCTAATTTGCATATTATGCAAATGAGGCCCAGACTATGTACATGTCATGGCGAATGTTTGCATCGCACTAACTGACATTATAAACATAGGTTTCAACACTTTCGGTGTTCCAATCTAAAACCTAGAAGTATATTTTTCATGGAAACATGTATTTTTATCATAATGGGTGCTAATTTGCATATTATGGAAATTTAGCCACTATGCCCCACTGGATTTCTTGGGACTTTGAGTAAGGTGTTTGGGAGCCCATAACAAGTAGCACTGCAGTGGAATTTCCTACTGCAATTAGTATAGTGGGTGAAACCCTATTTTGACTGGACTAATGTGATCTATGACAAAATGTGTACAACGGTATCCAGTTTCTGTTAACAGTGCGTCATTTCTTTCAGAAGTATACAGTATTTGTTGTAGTAGTCCATCGAGTATAATGAGCTTGCTTTGATATCGTACAGAAATCCATGCAAGACCCATTTCACCGACATTGATTTCAGTGAGATCAGTGTCAGTTAGTGTTTCCAGTTTCACTTAGCAAGCCCTCGTGACTGAAACATAATAAAAAAAAAAGTGAGATAGCGAGACTGAAACCAGTGAAGTGAAAATGAAACCAATGAGAAGTTTGGTGAAACACCCTACAGGACTGTAAGAAAGGAACAGCCATGAACTAACAAGGGGGCTGAGGTGGAGGAGGGTCTCGTCTAATATGAGAAATTAATCTATGTTCTATGCCTAATTGGCTTGAAAAAAATGTCAGATTGTCCTATTGTGCCAAATGCTAAACGAAAAACAACAAAAAATCCAGCTACTGAGATAGAATATACATAATACACCACTAATAATGAAAATTGTGATATCTGGACAGCTGTGTTATAATGGCTACAGGCAAATTTGAGTGTAACCATGGTAGCTATGGTCTCTCACAGGTTAGGTCTCAACTCTAGTCTATTAAATTTACATACTTATGTAAATTTAGAATGGTGTTTATCGTTGAGAGGGTGTTGCATTTTTTGTTTGAGAAAAAAAAATGTTTTCAGCATAAAGTTGCCATAGAAATGACCTACTTTGGGCTAACATTTTTTGAAAAGAGGTCACAAATGGGCCCAATTTTGTTTGAAGAAAGGCAGGAAATAAGAAATACATACACTGGCAACTTATATAATGATTATAATGTCATTTGTATAATGAACACTTGAGATATCCTAAAATTCTCATTGATTTTTTTGGTTTTGGGGTGGCCATATTGATGACGTCATTTGAGCATGTTCCGACGCAGAAATTTCGGGTAAATTTTACTGGTAAGTTTGTTAAGAAATATACTTTCAAAAAATTACAAAATTTGTTTGTTATACGATAGTTGCCAGTTGACCCCCAAATTCAGCCTCAATCCGCAGGCCTACTTTGGGGAGCTCCCGGGAAGAGCACGGCTTCTGTAATTGAAGTCCGCTGACACTGCATGCTGTGATGATTTCTGCGCCATTTCATGACGTACTTTGATTTCGTTTTCTCACTCTTTTAAAATGGAAGGGAATAAAAATATTCTATATGCTGGTAGAAAAATGGATTGTTCATTATGCCGTGTCAGATGCCTCTCTTAAAGAGCAAAAAAAAAAAAAAAAAAATGTTGTCAGAGAACACATTATATTTCGTTTATCTTGATGAGATATTTTTTAATCTATGCCCCCATCTGCATTACAGGTACTTGTTGATTAGAAACTCGCCTAGAAATTCTGGAATATAAATGCACCTCAAATATTATTTTATCAGGACAACGACAATTGTCACTTTTGAAAGACTACCCCCGAGAATAGAGAAGCATTCTCAACGAAGACCTGATTTTGAGAAAGTATTAGCTTGCTATAATTGGTTACGATAATCATGTGGAATTGATTACGTTAACAAAGGTTATGAGAAAAGCAAAAAGAATCCATCCTCATTTCTTTAATAAGTTTTATTTTCTTGTTGAGCAAATATATTTGTTTGTAAATTTATTTAACGCAACTTCTTAACTTATTTAACCTAAGTAACTTCAAATGCAATTCCTAACCATAATCAAGCTACCAAAGCGAGAAAATCAGACGTCAAACGTGATTTAAGTTTTTCAACAGTCGGCAAGGTTCGTCAGTCTGAAAATGAAAAGGTGCGTAACGAACATTCTTTTCGGACTACCGATTAAATATTTTATTTTCGGACTCACGAACCTTATTTTCATTCTCGGATTAACGAACGTCATAGGAACAACGAACTGTAATTGTCAACTCTAAATATGGATTTTCAAAGTTGCATGTGTTATCACTGAATAGTAAAATTTGGCGTAGCCACAATTTATAGACGAAGTGATGATGTCATCACTTCACAAGTCTCCCATTGGCTTAGACACGAAATGTAACTCCTTATACTATTATAATTTGCATCTCGAAACACGATATTTTGTGAAGATTTATGTACAAGTCGATGACAGACGTTAGAGCTGATGACGTCTTCTCTTCTCCTATCTTGCCTGTAAAGGCGGATGAGACTATAAAAATCACTGTTTCGTAAAATAATTATGTGAAAATCTAAAATCCTTTCAATTTATCTTATTCAGTTCAGACTTTCATATAACCTTCACCATTCTGCTCGTCTAAATTAACTTTGTTTCCACATGGTATCCTATAGCAATCTTCATTCTGTATGACAATACACGAGATTTTCAAAAAGAAAAAGAGGTTAGGAGAGAAACAGGGAAAGGATGACTATGATTATGCTATAGATTGTACTACATATTCAAGCGAATTATCTAAAGCTCTATTAGTAATTTGTCATGATGCATGGCAGTATGTTTTGTGAAAGGAAGATAATGAATGCACTATCTTTCAATTTACGGCAATTGCGGTTCTGTCCGGCGAACGAAGAGAATAATTAAAGAAGGATATCAGTACTACTTATGCGTGAACAGGAAGGACTGCAAATGGGACTTGTGAGAAAAAACAAAAAACAAAACAAAACCCAGATCCAATCAACCGGGCGCGTTGTACACAGATAGAGATATCTGTCTTTAACCCGTTTTCTACGAGAAATACGTCTGCCTTAAGTCATGATAGTTGCAATACAAGTGCATAAGATGCATACACTATGTGTGTATGGACATGATAAAAGGCTTATTAAGTTTGTAGAATGTATACTAGTATTTCATTCGGGAAAGGGACGATGTTCCTTTAATTCTTCAAGAAACTGGACTATAGGTTACAAGAAACTGGACTAGGTTATACGACAAAAAAAAAAGCAAAACAACAAAGTGTCATTTGAAATTTTAGCCAATTTTCAACTCTGTTGCCATGCAGCGTTTCATTAATTGCTCAATAATTCGTCTTCACGTTCAATTAAACTGACGTAATCTGAAAGCGTGTATTGTTAGGCACGATTAGGAAAAACCAATCTTCTTTTGGTGTGGCTGGGCTGAAGACTTTATTACACTCACGATACCTGCAATCGCAATGATGGGGTAAATGTAAGAAAGTCGAATGGCTTTAACCAGAAATTCATCGATATTGAGTATTGCAGCTCTTGGGGATTAATGATAGGACGACACGTCCCACATGAAAATGAAATTGATTTTACGTTTGTTTTTGTTTTTGTTTGTCATCAAATGCATTACGTCCGAATTGAGAATAAAGAACATACAGTACCTTACGTGTTTCGTGTAGTGAATTCACTTTTTGTTTTATTTCGTTTTCGGTGTTACAGTGAAACAGAAACAAAAACAAGAAAAGCGAAGCACTTTTTGCGTGATATCTATACTAGCAGGCCGCATAACATTGGATCACACACACACACACACACACACACACACACACACACCAAAAAAACAAAACAAAACAAAACAAAAAACCACGTAGATATGTGTCACATATTGACGGTTGCTTGGAATCTTGGGCCTCATTGTTACAGCAAAATGAACATTTTTATGAAGTGAATACCATGAAGTGAAATATTACCTCGACTACCATTATCACTGTTTGTGATAAATTCTTCCTTTGGCTATGATACGAAGGCAAAGAAATCAATCCAGTGTTACCAACTGTATACTCTATATCGGCCACCAGGCCGGGAACAGACTGTAATACCACCAGTCACGGCTTGTGGCGCCAGAGCAACAACAGTAGCAACAGCAGCATATAAAGCAAATAGAAATAATGTCCGCTCTTCAAGGTTCCATGACATCCTTCAAATTGGTGCTAATGTGAAGGCCTACAAATCATAAGTCTAACCTGTCGATAGAAATAATGGATTCTTAATCATTTCATTTTTCAACCTTTTCCCCTCAAACACATCTCTTTAATAGCCTCTAAAAAAGACGAGAAAAAAGACCTATAGCTGCCTTTCGTTACGTCATCAACAGTAAAGTCAGCTGAACAAAACATCACAATGCCTAATGTTATGCACCTAATAATCTTCACTAATACACAAAGTCACTTTATCAAGCAAGAGGGGTCTCGTATACAGAATTACATCTCGTTGCCATGTGGAAAATACTGTATTCCAAGATAGCTTGGAAAGTCTGACAAGGAAAGTAATAAACTATTGTATGAAAATTGTCTGGTTATTATGCACCTGGTCAGGGCAAAAGTTCCAGGACAACGCGCCAGGGGCCTATTTCATAAAGATTGAGCGTGTTAAGTTGCAATCAATCGCAAATTGCGTTTCATAAACGACTTTGCGATGGATCGAAAGTAACGCTCAATCTACTGAAAGTTACGCTTGATTTTTTTTTTTAAATCAAGCGTAATTGTCTTTAAGAAACAGGACTTACGCTCAATTTTGAACCGATTCACCGACTCACCTCAATTCACCAAGTTACTCTCAATAAATCAAGCGTAAGATCAATCGCGACTCTTTACGAAACAGGCCCAACAGGTATTGCTGTGCTTTCTGAGCTGTCTTTACTGTTGATGACGTCACAAAAGGCATTTTTAAGTTGAGTTCAGTTGGTGCAGATGAATAAATATAAAAAAGACTAACAACATGTCGATATACATTTCGATCAAACAATCTCTGAATTTTTGCTGTGAATGCCTTAAAAAACGACAGCCAATATTTCAAATCGTCTCGGACGTTGCGAACTTAGACAGGAAAATATATCCCACTCTTATTTCATACGCGGAATGTGTGGCGATGTGCCACTCCAGATAATCAGGGCATGCATGGTTGCGAAAATGTCACGATGCATGGCCTGAAGAAGTAGAACGAAAAGTGAACTTTCAAGGATGGGGGGGGGGGGGGGGGGGGAGAGGTAGGGGAGGACATAATATGTGGAGTTCCTTCGGTCGTTATCTTTCAAGTTCTAGTGAATATTGAAGCGTAATAATGATGCATTTATCACGAATTATTAGTTAAAGTGAAAGAAACAAGATTGAAAATTTGGAGAAAAAAAAGAAAAAAGGACATACCGAAATCCACTTTACTGACTTCTTTATTGACTACCTTTACTTCGCAACTGATGCAGCTTTGCAAATACTTTATAAAGGTATTCTATTGTTACATTCTTATCATCCTTTGAGTCACCCAATAATCAATATGATTTAATGTTGAAATATAGCTCAGGTCTTCAAATTATTTATCTATTAACGGTTTTATTTTTCCAGAAATTATGATGTCTTGAATGCTCTGGACTGGCTAATTTCCTTCCCTGTATAAGACTCTTGATCTTTAAAAAAACAAAAATCTAATTTTACTTGCTTCTGCTCATTTACACTTTTGCAATCTTAAAGGGGCTGTACAGTACTGGTTGAGGTGGGGATTCATGTTTCGAACATTCTTAAGTGAGATAATGAGAAACCTCTTATGAAATATGAAAGAGCATGTAATTTTAAGAAGGATTCAACGTTTATTTGATGAAAATTGGTTTTCGAATGGCTGAGATATCCAAAAAAGTGATGATAATAAAAGGCGACAGGCCACAAATTTATTAGGATCTCTTTGTTTCACCTTGTTTTTGCATATCTCGGCCATTTCAAAACTGATTTTCATCAAATCAACTTTTGATACCCCTTAGAATTACATGCTTTTTGACATCTCACAGAGTGGTTTCTGAATATCTCGCAAAACGTTAAATGCTAAATCCTCACCTCGACCAGAACTGTACACACCCTTTAAAAATTATTTCGAATGTATTCAGAGATGATGGTTCAATTTCATTCAAATGGGATTGTTAACATGCATTCAATGAGAATGGTTCTAATTCACTTAGTGGGAATGTTATCTCACGTCAATACACCCTGTCATGTTTGGATCGTTGCCCATTGTATACAGTATCTTTTCACGCGAGAACATGGTTGCTTTTAAAGACTAAACGTTGAGGGCAGCAAAGACATGCAGTGAGCCAAAATTTGGTTGGATGCCCGTCTGTTCACGACTGAACCAGGGAGGGGAGGTCCCCCCCCCCCCCCCCCTCCAGTCCGCTCGCGCTAAACACTGAAAGCAAGACATCATCAAACGTGCCCGCCGCCCGCAGGCCTGCATGGCTGGTTGGGATGTACAGGAGGGATGGTGGGTGCATGTCTGTTTTACTGCTGTTCATGGAGTGCGTCCCTAAAATACGTGATCTCTCACAAGTCATGACGTAGTATATGGCAAATCACCGAGTATCTCGCGCTGCTTGACACAAACAACTCACTAACTAATCTCCTCGATGGACTTAACAATCACATTACGTATTTGTTTTTGTTTTGTATCTACACTTTACTTTATCTTACCACAATAATACATATGCATAATTAATCAATCAATCAATCAATCAATCAATCAATCAATCAATCAATCAATCAATCAATCAATCAATCAAGTAATTAAGTAATTAAGTAATCAGCCAATAATCAATCAATCAGTTAATCATTAATCAACAGCTTACTAGCCGGTCAACCAATCAATCAGTCAATCAATCGATCTATCTATGTTTGTTTATTTCTGTTAGCGAGATATAATTATGCATAAATATAAGATTATCTATATCTATACATGCATAATTATTTGCTGATGATTACACGTGATATTGGAGTTGAAATTGAAGCTGAAGTTTATTATCCATGATGGCATGTTTACATGGCATAATACAATATTTAGCATTATCCGATATCACCCACGGGCGGATCTATCTTTTTGCTAAGGGGGGGGGGGGGGGGGTTAAGAGTTTGGGTCATGACGAGCAAAAAAAAAAAAAAAAGAAAAAGAAAAAAAGGTCTTGACATTTTTTTTTGCCACTTTTCTCTCAAAATAAAGGGCTTCACATTTTTTCTTCTCCGCTAACGAATAACAACAACGACCAAAACCTCCTACACCTCCACAAAAAAGAACATACACCCCTGTACTAAACAAAGAACACAAATACGAGCCCAAGGGGGATTTAAACCCCCGTAAACCCTCCCCCCCCCCCCGATCCGCCACTGTCATAATTTCTTGCAAAACACGAAACCATTCTGAACAGAAAACCATCGCTGAAAATAACACATGATAATTTATATTTTGTTTTGATTTGTTTTTATATTGGATGGAGGATAAGGAACGACCAGCGTTTCAGACTTAGCCTGACAATAACTCATTGGAAATAGCCACTTCGCCTTTAGCTCTCCAACCAGGTTTGAGTGGATCGACATAATTCATACTTAAAAGGTTCATTTAGGTGATTCGGTGTATGTGATAATTCATGAGAAAGTGTTGTTTCTCCATGATTAGTGTGCACGGTATAATCGAGTTAATAATAATAGTAATAATAAGGTCTTATTTACCCAGGGTATCCTCTTCAGTGTTACCACTGCTCTACCAGAGGGCCCTGCTATTATTATTACCCTAGCATTACCAGGTACCCATTTATACTCCTGAGTCGAGAGGGAAACAGTGAGTAAAAACATCTTGTCCAAGGACGTAAGCACTGGGCGGGATTCGAACTCGGGTCTTCCGATCGTGAGTCGGGAGTCTTATCCACTATGCCACAGCGCCCCCACAAAGAGTTGTGTTTGTGACAAGTCTTTTGTAGATGTATTTCTTTTGTTCAATCAGACTTTCATAAAAGATAAGATCATAGTGATAGATAAACAGTGATTGTGCAGACTGGACTTCAGTTTACTCGTAAGAGGCGGGAGTGTAGCTATAAGCGACAATAATATTGTAATGCCATCTATAAAGAAATCCCGTCTCACACAAATCACATTTTGTCATATCATATTATAAGAGTATGTCAACCCAGACACAGATCATGAAAGCGCGTGATGCCATTTCGCGGGAAATTATAACTGAATGTATTATTATGCAGACGACTGTTAAAATAGCAAACATTACACAATTTCGCGGAGTATGCGAGGCTGCAGGCGCAAAATCGTTCTCGGGAGTATCCCATCTCGTAGGCGTATGGTACATTATTTTAAAAGCTACATCTTATCTTTTTGTTTTTCTCCTTTTTCTTGCATTTCTTCCATAAACGTCTGCCATAAGCTCTTGCCATAAACGAGCAATGAATAGTGTTTTGTCATGACAGTCCATTGCTTTAGGTTCGCAAACGACGTCAAGAATCGAGAGTGCATTGGGATATAGCGTGCCTCATATTAAATCAAACAAGAAGGGCCCTGTGGTGTATGTATAGTTGCGTTCATAATATTATAAGAGTCTGCTGTTCGCGCAGATACGTCTATAAATAATTGAGATGTTCTGTGTTGACTGATGTAAGGAGCAGCAAGGGGAATGACAACGTGTATTCAATTCTTGTATTAAGGTTCAACTATATCAGAATCTATGTACAATAATTGTTTTATAACCTTATGAAATAAAGAAGGTGCATAAATCGTTGTTTTCATGTCCGATATTCTGATTGTTTTTTTTTTTTTTTTCCAAGCACATTTTAAGCACATCTATGAGGCGATGACGTTATGGCAGCACTGCTTCTCCCTGCAGTGATTTCGTAAACATTACAGTATAAAATTAATCATAATAATGGGTTTGTCATGATTTATGTTGATAATGTACTGTCTACAACACGTTTACATAATATGTCATTTTTGCTATCTAATAGATTATTGCAACTTTACAATAATACGACGCAAAGGGCAATTTTTATTTATTTTTTTCTTTATCTAGAGTCAAAGAAAATATGAAGGTCTGTGTGTAGACTTTTGAGAGAATGACATTATCATCCCTATTGCATGCTCAAGTAGTATACTACGAATCACTGTTTCGCCAACAAAGTGCAACGTCAAAGTTCCGCGACTCTCCTATTCTCTATATCATTGTACGATTTCAGTGAAATAAGTATGATTAAGACAGTATGGAGGCTGAATTTGGTGCTGGCCAAAGAAGTGTTCTTTTTCGGTAGGGGATGGGGAATTTTCACTACAAAAGAAAGGTCTTTAAAACGAAAGCGAAACTCCTCCCCGAGCTCTTACTTCACTAAACACTTTGAGCACTGTCAGTATACTGAAGGTGGTTTGCATACATACCCGTCTAATCTCTAGTAATAGAAATATGATATAACCTGTTCTATTCTATTTTTGTATAATGCAGCGTAACATCACAGCGGCATCGGCATCAATAATTTTTATTCTTGAAAAGAAAACAACATCAACAACACTGTTAACATTATAATCATTTACAATTGATATTTTTATTTCGTTGTTGTTAGTTTTGTTTATACATCACACAGCTCTGAATACCAAAATACTATTATTTTTTTTTTTGAGTGGCTGGTATAATGAGATTCGAGATTATCAGGAAAATAAAATGAAAGTGAAAATGAGCTGGGAAGGGAAGATGTTTCTGTGTCTACTCGTATTACGAGTGCATTTTACAATTCTTTTGGAGTATCATTTTCATAGATCCTGGCTCTTAATGTTTTATTACTTCTCTATTTTGATGTGACTGATGTTGCAGTTATGCCTTGGACTAATAACCACTCCACTACGTCTCGTCATCATTAGAGACTCAGTCAACCGTGCGGGGTATAGCAATAACATTCTATGTGATGGTATTGGTTTACCGTTTGCTATTCCGAAGGTTCCTTATTACGTATATAGGTTCGGTATAAATCCGAAAACAAAACAAGGAATGATATTCCGAAGGTTGGTTAATCCGAAAATGAAAATAACGTGTCCTAATGAGGTTCGTTATTCCGAACGTTCATTGATGCTAAAATGAATAGAGGTTCGTTATTGCTGTGCACCATCTTTACATTTTCGCATTGACGAATCTTCGGCATAAAGAACCTTATTTCATTTTCGGAATTACAAACTCTCAGAATGATGCCACGTTATTATGATTGTTCTATACTTCTAACGAACCCTTTCCCCCATTTTCGGATTAACGAATCTAACCTCTTTATATGAAGGTATAAGAAAGATACATTTGTGTGATTCTGAATAACAACCTTATATTTCATTTTCGGATTACCGAACTATATCGGAATAATGAACCTTCGGAAAAAAGGACCTTCGGAATAGCGAACGGACGAACCCAATGTCCAGAGAATGTCATTACTTGTTCATTGCATGCATGGAAACAGTGATGGCTTCATTTTAATGTCGCAGAATGTGTGCCCCCGACCATGATGAGTGTTGCAGCGTTCATGAGTTGCTAAAGGTATTGACATTGGATGCTTACAGCGTCACAGTTTCGGATCACGTTCATTATTAATGAAAAGGGCAACAGGCAAATCACTTTCACCCAAACCTCACTGTGGTTAACGTATATACTATCCATAACGGTTGTCATTGAAGGAAGTATTTACTCCATTTCTGGTCTATTTACGTTCTGTGCGGGGAAAATTTCTTCAACGTGGTATCGAGATCGAAGCTAAGAAGGAGGAAGGAGCTTGTGATAAAAACACTTTTAATGATCATGATTCTATACTGCAGGTGTATATACCTGCCAAAGCAATTTGCCCTCTATTCAAGTTAAACGATACCGGAACTGTTATTTTCATGCATGCACTTGATGAGAGAATACCATTGATTTTTAAGTCAGTCCGTGCAACGGATATTTTCGTATGTACTCGTATATGATGCATGTTTCATAATGTGCACGACAAGGAAAATCAACTCATAGATTCATAAGGGTCAATCACCGAAATAACAAAGAGGGGAAGAGAAAGAAGAGGTGTTATAATAGGATGTGAGACATCGCATCATTAACTCGGATGAGACGTGAATGTTTACATTGAGCTGATGATGTCCAGCACAATAACCATTTTTATTTTTTTAAGTTATCTTCCCGTCTCCAGGTAGCATCTATAATATATACATGAAGATTTCATGCATCTGAAAGCAACTACAAATGAGGAATATTATTCACGCGAGGGATTCATCAGGACCTTAATTCACCCATTTTCCCCCTGTTGGTTTTTCATTTACAGCGAAAGTTTCCTTGATTGTCGCGTCTAATGTTCCCCTTCGATGAAATTAGGTCGCTATTACGTTAATTGGCATACGATCTCTTACACACAGGGTATATTGAAATCATTATACATGCATGCGACAGCATGAAACAGTATACGTCTCTTTGAAAAATCCAAGAACTATAATGATAATCCTTTCAGTGCAATATTTAAACCACACGCGCATTATCTTCGACGTCGGGAAAAAAAAAAGTGATTGACACCTAAATAATGTACCATAACACGTAAATGTACAGTGATGACGCATCAGGCTTTTACCTGCCTGGCGATTTCTGCTGTCTTTTAGGATCCATTAATGTTGTGGTGTTACATCTTCATTTAGATTACAAGTCCTGATAGCATTTTTCCTATTTTCTTCCGAATCGGCGATCATGTTGTTGTTTGTAATACTCCCCTCTTATGATTATGATGCCTTTCTATAACTTTTAGCAATTTCATTAGTTTGTACATAATCTATAGTTTAGAAAATGTACACTCTAGGGAAAATAGGTTCAACTTTGCACCTTTACCAGTGTATGTCACACTGGGAGCACCTTTACGGGTGCACTTTTGCCCCTTTCAGACCAGTGCCGCAATGGGAGCACCTTTCCAAGTGTGACACTTGTAAAGGTACAAAGTTGAACCTATTCTTCTCAGAGCGTATATTAATATGGGGTGATGTAAATATTAGTGTCACTGACATGCAGCTAAATATCGATCTGGTTAGACGCCGTAGCGAAGACAGCATTTCCAAATTTTGTTTGATTTTTTGAAATCACATCCGACTTTCGTCGTTCTGTTTTCGCATAAAAATTATAAGGGGTCAAGTTTATCACCTTCAACGTAACAATTATGATAATGATGATGATCATTATTATCATTATTAATGCCATTGATAGCATTGTTCCATCAATAGAAATGTTGTAATGAGTTTTGGTATTAATGTCATTATTCTCATTTTAACTGGCATGTTATCATTCTCATCATATTCATCGTCATCATTATTGTGATTCTATTTTGGCATCAGTCTGAACTTTGAAATATTAGATCGAGTTTGCAATAATATTAAAACATCCAATAACCAGCAGTGTTTCTGATTTGCTCGTGTTTCAGTGAAACAGGGCTGCTCAAACCGTCAGAAGTTGAAATTGAATTTCCTTGTAAAAATGTGGTATACCTCAGGGCTTTATCTTTTTTTTTTTCGGAATAGGTGATTGGAAAAAAAAAGTTGGTGGTGAATTACTTTATAAATCAACAGGCGAAGAGGAAAAAAATCGTGAAAACTTGATGAAGCATGACAATGCAATCTACACTACCATGCTATGGATGGGTACTATTATGACTCATATATTTTGTTTTCTCCATTGGAAAAAAATGCTTCATCATTTTGAAGCTTGATTTGCGTATGCTATTCAATTAAGTCATTATATTGGTGATTGTGGTCATCACATTTTTGAAATAAAGTTCACTGGTGCTGACAACAGCGGCAATCTATTCGCAAGTCGTTTTTGGTCCACTTTCCTGTATCCTATAGAGCATGTCTATAAAATCAGTGTTCAATTCCCAACCTTATTTATCTTGCATGTTTATACCTCTAATCCCACTGTATACCTATTAACCTGTTGAAAACGGAGTGATTTTCAAATAACACGCATTTCCCATCGCACTGCCAGAGAATATTACAGGATAACACTGCACTCGGAGAATGAATCGATATGACATTGTTGTCATTGTTATGAAGTGCACAGATATATTATTATAAGCAGTACGATATGATCATGGTGGATTGTGTAGGCCTACTTTGTGTGCATGTATAAACTTTCAAAACTTATTTTGTGACTCATATACGTGTTTCAACCTGTCATTCGTTTTGCATGAAATAGTGGACCCGGTGGCCTTGAACTTGAATAAAGTCATGCTAAACATATACCCATGCAAGATTATGATACACCGTGTGCCCTCAGGTTATTTCCACGTAAATTTTCTGGTACAGTGTACTTTGAAAACACAAAATCCGGGTAGAGCTATTTCGGCGAAATGAGATATAGACCGATTTCATGGGGTAATTAAAGGGGAATTCCAGTGCAGCAGAAAGGTAGTCTGAAAAGAAGGGGCAACATTTTCTATGTACAGCAATGAAAATTTGATCAAAATCGAATGAAAAGTAGAAGTTATGACATTTTAAAATTTCGCTTATTTTTCAGGAAACAGTTCTTGAACATTCAGTATGAATATGCACATGGTGAAGTGATGATGTCATCCCATCACAACTTGACAATTTATAGTTCGTACATATGAAATTTTTAAATTTCTAAGTTTTCATTTTAAACGCAATTATGCCCCGCAGCCGCGGTCTCCAAACCTGATATTATCTTTAACTCATCATTAATCTGACGTTATTCAACCAAAAATAACATGTTTTACACTTTTATAACAAATTGAATTTTCATATTTTGTTCATGTACACGATCAACGGAAAATTATAAAGTGACTAGTGACATCATCAGCTTACTCATGTTCATAAAATCAACTGTATGAGAACTATTTTGTAGAAAATAGCGAATGCACAATTTCATGACTCGCCCTATTATCCGATTTTGAACAAATTTTGACTGTTGTAGGCCTACTCGTTAGATAACTTAGTTATAACTGGACTGGAATTCCTCTGTTATACAGTTGACAAAATTGAATGCTGCCTCTTTCCTGTTTAGCAAGTTCAAAAATAATTCTGCTTCCAAGAAGCCGAAAGAGAAGGATCTCTTCAGAATAACGATATGAACAAGTTTATTATATGAAAAGCAGGTGTACCATCCATTAGAACCCTATAAGCAAGGGGACGATCTACGGTGCTGTATATAGAACCCAATCACTCCACAACAGAACAAAACACTTATTATCAAAATGGGGGTCGTGACCCCCCCCCCCCCCCCCGTACATTCGCGGCGTGGTATAATTCGACAATGCACAAAACGAATGGGTGCTTGGCTTCAGGTATATACTGCGACTGAGGTCTTAATTCATGCTCTGTACATCTACGATATACACCGCTTCTTTATGTATTGAAATGACGCGCCCATTTTGCTATACCAATTAACCATTCATTTTTCAATTTCACCGCGGCCTAATATAGGGGAGCCCTACTAATTTAATGAAGATAACAGGAGTCCCACTCAAGATGTCTGAATTTTGTCAATTGCCACACCTATAATGCAGGTGTACCTATAGGGTCATGACAGCCACCACAAGATATTAACGAAAGTGATTTACAATGGCAATTATTTGAATTCCTGAACGGCCTCCTATGTAGGGGACACGAGAGAATAGTACAGTTTGAGTACTAGGCCTATACTAAATTAATTGTACGTATTGATTTCTATACATCAGGCCGATCTGTAGTCTCTCGATATTTTTCTCTCTCATTCCCTGATATCAGGATGAAAAGTTGATCAGCTCGATGTTCCGTATTCTAAAAGAAATGGCTGGTCATTTTAACGAATACTGTACGTTGTTCAAATTTCCAAGGCCGATACTCATCAGTGCCTTTTGACTTTTTACTTCAGAGACTCATACAACTGTAATTTCCACTCTGCGGTGATGGGCTTACTGTGGCATGTATCATACCAAGCTACACATATTTGACTACTAATCATGGAATATAATTATAGCCCTCATATACACTGCTCTTCAAAATGAATCACACTGTGATAGCCCAGCTATACAAAGTCAGCATTTGCATGTGTATAATATAGCGAATAATGTTATATAGGTACATAAATTTTTCAAAAGATGTAGCCTACGAGATGACACAGAGGAATTAAATTAGCTTGAGACAGAATCAAAACGATACCATATTTATCAAGGTTTAAAATAACTACTGATTTACTTAAATGCCAATCAGTATAGGCCCTATTTTCCCAGATACCTATTTGAGAGCATGGATGCACGGCCACTTTTGTTTGCAACGTCCATCAAGCGACTCTTCAAATGGAGTATAGGCCTTGTAAGTTTCAAATCAGTTGTCAATTTCATTGATGCAGGAAGTACCCCTAATATATAATAAGCAAAAAATTTGATTGTGATCCGGAAAAAAAAGCCCCCACAAAATTAACTAAAATGTACTGACGATATTCATTTCGCCCGCTGGCCTCAGCCCTTATAGACCTATAACAGTGTCATCTCTACCTGATTAAAAGTGGAAATTTTTCGCGGTGTACACGTATGTGAAAACCATTGTAACTATGTAACTTTGTTGAATAAACCAAATATGAAAACAAAATGTACCGCTTCCCATGCCCAGAGAAAATTATGTACGTAGTAGGCACCCTAATACCATGATCATCATACTGATTGAATACTTGAGTATACAATGTATTATTAATGTACTAAGTATATTTTGGATTCCGTTATGCAGCGTTCCCCGTTTTTATGTCAACAGACTAGACGTACTACGTACACTTCGTGCATTTTATACTAGTATCTGTAAAGCGCGAATTGGCAACCCACGATGTCAGTACTACTGCATGACGAGGAACTGCGTTTATCTCGGTTTACATAATATAGATACACAAAAGCTATGTTATGAAGATTTTATTGCTCATTGCATCGCAAGCAACCTCTTCACATATGAAAAGCTGTTCCATATCTTACACAAAATGTGCCAAGAAAGCAATCATTATATTCTGCAGCATTTAGAGATTTTGTTTGTGGGGAACGAGATAAAATGGATCCAAACACTATTTAGAAAAGACAGTTTTAATTTGTAATGGAGGGTCTAATGTCAGTACATGTACATTGCAACGTCATGCCAATTTACCAATCTTTCTCCAGTGGGAGGAAGTGATGTGAAAAAGAACAGCACGCAAGGAGCGCTCCCGAGGTTGGTTGTTATGCAAATCCTTGTGTCGGTGTACTAGCACCATGTGTTGTACGTTCAACTGCGCAGAGCTTGTGTAGGTCCATGAGTGTAACTGCAAGTTACCTTTAGCCTTTTGCCTTTGCTATCTTTCGGTAAGTGACGGTTAAGTTTTGTTTAGTTTCAGTTTTCTCGAAAGACAGATGTTTGTGAATATTGAATTCATGATAGGGATGAAGGGAATTGTTTGTTCTTCACTTTCTACCTTTGTTCTTAGACTATCGATGCACTCAATTTTAAAAAACAATGAATTTAAATGTGCATCATGAGATCTGCTGGCGCAGTGATTGTCGTGTGGCACACGCAAACCCATGCGAAAGACTTGACAAGTTTCTAACTCGTCAAGCTTGCTTCTACTTACTACTTTGTCATTGCTCCTTTCGACTCATTTGCCTTTTCTCGCTTTTGCCATTGCCCAGAAAGTTCGCAACATATTCCACTTATCCCATTGCAGTGGTTTTTGGGATCTTCGCTATTTGAAGGATGCTGACATTTTCCGAAATATGAAACAATATCTATTGCCATTCGGCTGAAGACTGCAGCTTGTCGTATGCCTCGTGCTATTCAGGGATCGCCTAAAAAGATGCTTCACGTGGTCTCTTAAAAATTGTACTGCACGATGCTTCACAAAATCGCCGTGATATGATAAATTTTCAACTGAAAGCGACATTGTTCATGTTCTAGAATCTTGTTGGCATATCTTGCGTATGTTTTGAAGGGACAAATTACCTTCGTATTCGCACTGGGAGTCCGAAAATGTTCCCTCACGTATTCACTCGCTGTGTACTACAGTCGTCGCCATTTTTACTGCCAAAGCCAAAACAAGATCGCATGTAAAAAGTGACAGTATTTCTTCTGTTGCTCCGAAAACAGCCACTTTCAAGCCGTGAGGTTGTCATCATCTGTAAGATTTCGATATTTTCTTCGATTTCGTCAATTTGAAAATTTTGCTAGTGCTTGTTTGATAGAGTTATTAGTGGGTTTGTATGATTTTTAGCGTCGTGTTTTTTGGCCAGTACATCACACGAACTCTAACGATAGTTCGACTATCCTTGATCGTGTAGGACTTTGACTGCAGTGAGCATACAAAGGCAGCGCGAGTGTGCATTGTGTGCATGTTGTTCTGTATGAAGTGTTCTGCGCAAGGGCCAAGCATAATACACCGGAAAACGTTTTTCTGTATGGACTAGCTCTATCGTGCAGCAAACTGACTGCTGGTTTTTCTTACACAATGCTGTGTTACTATTAAAGCTCTAGCATTCTTGGCTGTCTGGAGGTATTTCTTATCAAAGCTTTTGCAGTGTTAGGATTATGTGAGATTTTTCCATGTAAATGCCTGATATGCACTTTTTATTGCATTCATCAATCCACCTAAAACTTAAAACAAGTTCACAGTGCACTCAAGTTGAGATACCTAGGCCTACTACCCATTTCCTTCTTAAAAGAACTTAATTGCATGACCAGTATTCCCTCTTCTTTCATTTAGAAAATGGAAGTTTACTCATTTTACTTGCAATCATCAATTGAAGGTTTCAAACATCATTTATGAATTTGGTGTTAATACAATCTGCTAATAAGTGTTGTTATAGTTTGTTCAGAATTTTTAGATGCCTTAATTAATTTCTTATTTAAATTAAGATATACCAATATAGAATATAAACAAGTATAGATCTATGCAAATGACATTTGGGTTTAAATGCTATGTGCATTAATGCAATCAAAAGTTTGTGTCAAGAAGTTGAAATGATGCTGATCATGTTTCAAAACTTCCTTTTTTTCGATCTCTTTCCGTATTATTATGTTAATGAATAATTGGATGTTTGATTATACTCGTATGATCCGAAGTAAAATTTACAATAAAAGAAGCTTGAGTGATAAGTGTGCTTTTCAAGTCCAAAAATGTAACTTGTGAGGAAGAAAAGTAGCTTTTTTTGCAGGAGTTTGATCATAAGTACAGTAGTTTTAATCTGAAAGGCTTAGAGAAATATGTTCATGTTTTACAATAAGTATAGGTCTACTTCATACATGTATATTCATAGAAAGATTTCATGTTAAAAACAGAGTTGACGAGTTGCAATTGATTGCTTTGCGCATGATGCAATATGCTCATAATTGTCTAGGGTTGTTCATCACATAGGAAACTAGTTGAGAGTGAGACTCCCATAGGCCAATGCTATAATTTAGGAGTCAAAATGAGTGCATGAGATCAATAGAAATGCATGCAAATCAAATAAAGTTTTAGAGTGAGAAAGGACCAAAATGAGTGAGTCTCACTCTCAGTGAGAGAGAGAGAGAGAAAATGGATGAAAGGTTTGGATGTATAATTACCTATATTTGAAAAAAAAAGGAAAAAGAAAAAAGAATAGGAGGAAGGGAGAGAAAGAAAGGAATGAAGATGAAAAAGTAACTTGCTGTTTGAGGATTATTTACTATTAAACAAAAAACAAGCTTTTTGAAACTATATAGGGACCAACTGTTGAAAAGCACACAACGGTATGGAACTTAGCTTCATGTGTGACAACAAATTGTATTTACGAGGACATTGGCTTGGTGTGCAGTGTGAATGATAATAATGACTCATGATGATTAAACCAGTTCAGGACCAACCCTAAGCTAGGATATCCTATGGATCCTAGCTAATTGTGAGGCATGACAAAGTGGAAAAGTCTCTTGGAGGCAGAATTGAGAGATAAAGGGATTATAAAAGATGTTTGAGTACATTTTATTCGTAATGCAGTGACCAGGAGATTGATATGCTTATCAAATTATTTTTATTCAAATACGTACAATAATAACATGAATGTGATGAGAATTACTGCTAAATACTTTTGGCTGCTTGATTACATAATGATATCAAGATGATAGCAATGAGAGTAGTAATGATGATTATATTGAGAATAATATAGATACTAAAAATTCTAATATTGCGTTAATAGTGACAATTGATATGACAATAGTACTGATGGTATTTAATTTAACAGTGATTGAAATAATGGCATGATGTGACTATTTTCACACTATAGTCAGGTCTCATTGTCCATGGGGTAAGAGAAGAATAAAAGTTTGTAAGGAGGACTGTGAGGTGTATGAGACTGTATAAAAGCATTGATATAATGTTGAGCAAAACATTGAGCTATTACCATGATTAGTCATTCATCAGCAATGATCAGAATGGTAGCACATTATTTTTTTTTTTTAGATGTGATGCTACCTCATCTATACACAGATTGTAATGTTCATGTCATGTTGACAGTGACAAGCTAAAGACACTTGAGATGGGGGTTATATGCAAATTTTAAGCAGATAATGTTAAAATTGGAGATTCGTATATTCATGAAAATTGGCTCATATGGTGGGTGCTTTGTAAAGAAAACTGAGGGGGAAAAAAGGTCAAAGAAAAAGTTGTGTATATGGGTATAGTTCACTCATGTGTACAGAATAGTGTAGGCGTCAATAGCATTTATGCAACTTGCCTTGCAGTGAACAAGCCAGCATGTACTGTACATTGTGCTTTTTAATATTCTGACAGACCCAAATGTTTCCATACTGATACCAGTAACAGTGCCTCAGAATCATCCAGATGTGCATGTGATCAAAAGCATATGAGTTGTGCACAGTCCTTGAAACATTGCAACAATTGTTATTTATGATAGATGCTGCTTTGTGTGAAGTATACATTCTGATTGTACAAGGAAAGAGCCCCGTGGCTTCTCTGCCAAAATGAACTTTTAAGTCAGCATGAATTATTTACAGCAAATCAGGCTTTGTTGCACACTTCATTTGTCATTCTTCTTATTTTTTTATAAGAATTATTCAATGATGGATTGAGTCTCTCTCTCTCTCTCTTTCTCTCTTTCATATTCTTTGTTTAAGCATGGCTATACAGGTTGATGCATACAGAGTGTTTAAACATACAATTTATCTATCTATTTCTGGCACAATTAAAGAACGCTTGGCTTAAACCTCTTTCAGAAGGCAAGGGAAGTAATGTTAACACAAATAAGTGAAAAACAAGTGGAAGGAGGTGTTCCTTTTCGCAAAAAGTGAAATTTTGTTGAATACTCTATATATTCTTTATTCTTCTACCATGAAGTGTCGCTGGAGGCAATACATATGATTTTGGATTGTCCGTTTGTGATCAATTTTTGTGGACAAGGTACCGGTAACTTAGGAACCATTTAAGGTATCCAAGTGAAACTTTGCAAATGTATGAATGAGTGGACAAAGCTGTGCTTGTCAACTTGAGGTTTCATGCACTTAAGGTCACAGGTCAAGGTCAAATTCTAAAATTGTACTATTTCTATACCATGTATCTGCAGCAGGGCCCTATGTCTGAATCTATTAGTGTATAGTACCACAGATAAAAATTCTGAAGGAAAGTTTTGGACCATGATGGGTCAAAGGTCAAAGGTCCAGTAAAAATGCTAGAATTTCACTTTTTTTTTTCTTCCATATTTTATAAATAGTGGGTATATGTGTACAATTGTATATTTATTGCCAACAACTTGATTCTCTTGGGAAGTTTTTGGTTTGGGGAGTCAGAGGTCAAGGGTCAAAGGCCAAGTTAAAAGGCCAAAATTGCAATGCTGCAATTATACTTTTTCCTCCCCTCCATACCTTGAAACTATGTAGCTCAATATGTACTTAACTAAATACGTGCATTACTGCACAATGATTCTGTAGAAAAGAATTCAGTTAGGGGCCAAAGGTCAAGTGAAAATGCTAAAATTTCACTATTTTTGCCATGTTTTGAAAATGGCTTTTAAAATAGGATCCCGTATTGTCATGAAAAGTAAGACTAGTGTTATCACCAAATAGTGCATTTTCAGAGTAAGTTGTGGACTATGGGTTTTTTTCTAGGTCAAGGGTCAAAGTTCAAATGAAACTTGGAACAAGGAACTCGGCACATTTTTGGGTTGTGCCCTGCAGTGAACTTTCAAACTGTATGTGTTATATTTTTTATTTTTTGCCAATTAATGTTAAACTCTCTTCTCGCATTGTGAGATGTACACTGTATGTACATGTACTGCAGACCTACAGTGTATTTGGGGGATAATGCAATACCAGTCACCATAGTGACATTTCTAGTTTATATTGTTGTCGTCCTGCGTACTGTGACATCACAAATTGTTGTAGTCTTTTCATCCAGCCTCGGCAGTACCAAAGCTGTGAAAATTCCCCACTTTTGAATATATTGTGCAATTTTCCTCAAACTTCTTTGACACAGGACTGCCAACCTTGAGTGAGAGTTTGGCGTGAGACACTGCGAGGGAGCGGAGCGACCTCCTGACTAGCCCCTGGCGGCCTGCTGTGCGGCCGTACGTACGTACGTACTACGTATACAGTGTATATGTAAAGCTATGTAAAGCACACGTCATAGCCATACATGTACTGTAATTTGCCAAAAGTACAAGCTACGCTCAAGTGGTATAGGTAGAAACAAATCGTAATCCAATAGCTTGTCTTTGCATTACATTTGCATTACATTCTGCTTTCGCTCATTGGGTTTCATTCTTCTTTATTGCTTTATATCTTCAGTCATCCATATACGATTCAATCATATTTTCAGTTATCATCTTGCATTTTGACCATAATGTGCTTGCATGCATGTACAGTACACTGTATGTAAATGCAGAGCTTTTTGCACCTCAGAATCGACGAGTGTGCATTCTTCTACAATACTGTAAAAGTGGATATTTTCGCGCTAGGCCGGGTCAGAAGAGTTTCGCGTGTTTTTAATTCCGCGGAATCAAGACATCACGCACAGGAACGTATGGCAAGCAAAAATATTCGCGTGTTTTTATTTTCGCGCTAGTTTCTGGTTGCGCGAAATGCACGAAAATTTCAACACCGCGAAAATTTCCACTTTTACAGTATGAAGGTTAAAGTACAAACGTTTTTGTGGAATGGTGCATGTTCCCTGTTGATAAAAAAGAAAGAAAGAAAAAGACACCATTTGACATACTTGTAGGTCATGGAATGGGAGGTGCATGTGCACATGTATGTCACATTCCCATAGGCAAAATCACAATCTCCCTCTGACCCCGCGTTCACATTGGTCCCCGCGACGCGGGGAAAGTCCCGAGCTGTGGGACTTTCTCCTCAAAAACCATAATGTGAACGCTCGCTGGGACTTGTCCCCTCGTCCCCGTGAAGCAAGTCGGGTACGGGGACAAGATTTGGAGAGGAGAGTGACCTTGGGGCGCAATTGATAGCGTCCAGCTGTGGTCATCAAATGTGTGCATGCGCTATGCCTGGATTCAAGTGGCAGAGCTCACTCCAAGCCCCAAAATACCCCCACAGCTCGGGGACAGATGAGATACCAATGTGAACGGTCAGTCGTAAAAGAGATGAGATCTCTTGTGGCTGTCCCCGCGACGCGGGGACCAATGTGAACGCGGGGTGAATCACAGTGCTGCGGGCAAGGTGCTTTCTTGAAAGGTCCAGTGATTGGCATACTGTATATGCCGAATAGTTCGCGAGGTTTTTATTTTCGCGAATTTTGCGAGTCGGGTGCTACTCGCGAAATTAAAGGCACGTGAAAATATTGACTCTGATCCCGATGTGGATGTACATTTCCCCGTTCAGTACAGGACTCCACGATCGCGAATTTAACCACTCGCAAAATCATCGGGAATTCCCGATTCGTGAAAATTTAGACTCACGAAAATATATGGCGTATACAGTATTTGTTCATGATACAATTCACAGTACAGTGTAGCATGACTCGCCATGACTTCTTTTGTGGGATAGACGAAGTTTTGATCATTTAAGGGAAAACTCTATTTTTTTTTTTTTTTGTGGAGCTTTCAAATGCCACAAAAATTATGCTTTGTTGTTTTTAGTCAAGATTACTTACATTGTATAATGATTTACCATGAGCTGTGAAGGGAATGATGTGTTTGAATGTGTTTCTTGAAGCAATTTCATTTGATCTTGCTCTGTAGAAAGTGAAGTTGTATGTGTGAATGTGCACATGAAACATGAATCTACAAGTTTAATCTTCAGGGGATATCTGTAGGGGGTTTGCAGCGTAATCCAATGTGGATTTAGAATGAGACTTTTTAAATTGTATGTCATATAATCCAAAATAGTGAGGGATTTTATACCGAAATGATAATTTGTCAATGCTAAAAGTCTTGAATAACTCACAAGTAAAACATAGCTCTACACGGTACGCTGTCCTTCAAACAAACAAAATGTTTTTTTTTTTTCCTTTTGATATTGCAGTATTGACAATAATTTTCAGATGTCTTAGGGCCATATTTCTCAGTCTTTTTCAACCCAAGGCCCACTTAAATTCTTGTTATTTTAATCTGAATCTTTTTTATTTCTTTTTTTTTTGGCTGACATCATGCCCCACCAGCTGAGAATTACTGTTTTAGGGCAATGTTAAAAAAATGACTAATGAGCTGCAATTTTATGGACTTTTTTGTCACTTGATTAAGTTAATCTTAATCTTTAAGAACATTTGTTTTGTAAATACAAGGGACATAACCGTGGGTAGAATTAATTTGTTAGATTTCACAGAGCCCTCTTTTTAAGTTGATTAGAATACAGTGTATGTAAGAAGTAATCAATGGATTCAATCATTGCAGTGAGGCTACGTGTATGCTTGTACCTTGAATAAGTTTGAGTTACAGTACCAGGGTTTGTGTAGCTGATGTAGGATTGTTGTTCCTAGACATGTTTTCATTAATTTCTGTGTGTTATATCACAAATTTCCTGGCAAAGTTCCTTCCGTGACTAGTTTTAGAATCAGCCTTTAAGAATTTGATTTTCCTCATATGTCTCAGCTATATTCATGCATTTAAAAAAAAAAAATTAAATTGCATTTCAAATCAATAAATCCAGTGGTATTCTGTGATCATACAGTGGTACAGTGCATCATCTAAAAGTTGAGAGAAGAACACTTGCATTAAATTGAACATCTGTTGGTTTTTAACACTGGAAATGATGAGAAATTTTGAGAAATTTGTATCCTTCTTTAGATATTGTAGTAATGACATTATGCCAAGGGATGGAACAAGATGATTGACATAGCATGATTCATATTTGTTTTTAACACAGAGCCTGGACAACTGAGAAAGACATATGGTAAAATAAAAATTAAATAAGAATACCAATAAGAGGAAAACAAAAAGCCTGGCAAAGAAATTTTTGTCAAATTCTAAAAATGTTACTGTGATACACACTTTCCTGTTTCCTGTTTGAAAGCTGTGTTCTAATATACAGCCATTCATGATTAATGTTAGCAGACAAAGACGTTACTTTCCACTTTCCCATTCCAGTGCAGTCGTTGTACATGTAGCCATCCCCAGTAATACTCAGGTTACTTTTGTGCTGTAGTCAGACATATTGCTACATGTAGCATGATTGTAATTGAGTTACATTGTAACTCCACTTCTCTCCAATTGTCTATTGTCTATTCATGTACACTCAGTAATAATGTGTGTATTTATGAGCAAGTGCACTGATGAAATATGTATAAAAATGAATGTACCGGTAGTTCTTTTTTTTTTTTTTTTATCAACTCTGTCTGGCTAGATATCATTCACCATATCATTCACCATACATGTACATGTACGTAGATCCAAGGTCTCTCGATATAA
The DNA here is from genome assembly GCA_033980235.1 of Diadema setosum. Lineage (NCBI taxonomy): Eukaryota > Metazoa > Echinodermata > Echinoidea > Diadematoida > Diadematidae > Diadema > Diadema setosum. The sequence continues at coordinate 20,251,844 of CM067078.1, forward strand.
GGTATTGTATTCTACACAGACAATGTCTAGAGATGGCACAATGTCAGCTAGTGTTGACATTGAGAATTGCTTCTTACTGTATATCATTTGTTGTGTGTGTATGTGCATGCGTGTGTGTGTGTGTGTGTGTGCGTGTGTGCGTGTTTGTTTCTTGTTTCTTGTTTTTTGTTCTTTTTTGAACATTCAATCCTAGTGGATGAGGACGGCTTTCTCTCCTAGAGTCTTTGGCTTTGAACAGTGTTGGCGTGGAATTGAGAGCTGTATGAGTGTGTGAATGTATACAGTTGTAAATGTATGTTCAGGCTGGCAGTGTTCAGAGACCAAATGTCATTTTGTATATGTGTGTCATTTTAACAAGCGCTGTTGAGTATACAATGTTTATGTGTTATCATTGGTGCGCTGCGATATTGGAGGAGTACATTGCATGCATGAAGCGAGGAAATAAGTTCCGTGTACAATGTACCTTTCTCTGCGTCATGCCTTTTTTGATCAGATGTTTAAATGCGATGTGTGTGACCTTGAAAAAACGGTGTTATGAATGCTGTGGCAATGCACAATGAGGGCTGATGTAAAATACCTCATAGAGTACTTGGTACCATCATTAGTAAAGAGTAATTTTTCATAGATTGTAGTGTACACTTGAAAAAAAAAATGTTTCTGCTCTTTTGTTGTTGAATGTTGAGATAAGTTTAGGGGTATGAATGCATGGTTACATGCAGTTCTTCATTGCAAAAATAAGAGAAACTGATCAACCTAAATATTTGTAATGGTTTAATACACAATATAATTAATGTATAACTTGTACCATGGGGTAAGTTCTAGCATCAATCCATGATAAACAAGACTAATAAGAAAAGTGTGACTTTTTTTTTTTCAGTTGAGTGCAATAGTTCGCACATGGAAATTGTGCAATTTGTGTGTGTGTGTGTGCGTGTGTGTGTGTGTATGTCTCTGCCCTGAAGGGTGCCAGAGGCAAAGTGTTGTTGGATAATCCGTCTGTCTGTCCATTTGCGTGTCAGTCCCATGGGGGGGGGGGGGGTATATCCGATCAATGTCAGCCCTTGCCATACCTGTTATTGCTATTAAGAAAAAAAAATGCAAAATGGATTTTCTTACCCAAAGCATGGCATTTGAGGTGCACATGAGCAAAGTCAAAGGTCACTGAGCTTTGCAAAAGAAGAAGAAGAAGAAAAAAAAAAAAAAAAGGCTGTATGCAGTTTCAACTGCACAAATATAACTTGATCTTGGGATGTGAGGCAGTAAATTAGTGAAATTGGAAGTGTACATATTTTTTAAGGACAAATTATTTCCATGAAGTAATAGTGGTGTAAGGTCAGTGGTAAAGGTCAAGGTCACTGTATATACTTACAAAAACAAAAGAAGAAGAAATAATTCAAGTCATTACAAATGTACTCAGCTAGTCCAGTGATGATGTAAGTTTGCGGACAGGGTAAAAATAGATTGATAATCATTTGCATTGACATGACAGTGCCAATTGATCAAAGTGCATAATTTCTTCTCATTCACATAATATATATGCCGACTATTTCGTGAGGTTTTTATTTTTGCGAATTTCGTGAGTCAGCTGCTATTCGCAAAATTAAAAACACACGAAAATATTGACTCTGATCCTGATATGAATGTGACGTATGCGTACACATTTCTCCATTCAGTACAGGACTCCGCGATCACGAATTTAACTACTCGCGAAATCGTCAGGAAGTCTTGATTCGGGAAAATTTAGACTTGTGAAATAAATGCCATATAGTAGTTCAGTTGTATTTCTCCTCAGTCAAATAAGTTACCAGCACCACGCTAGAAGCCTTGATATTAGTATTTTAGAAGACCTTTAGATACACACTGTAGGTTGTAGAATTAGTAGGGTTTTCTAGGTTATTCATCGCATTATCTGCCTGTCACTACACTACACTATCAAATATTTTATGTACTATGCACCCATGATTTTGCCTTAATGCCTTCATGATTTGTAGTTATGTATGCTGTAGAATGTTGACAGTTTTGTGGTTGGTATTGTGCAAGAATTCTATCCTATTGTCATAATTTATGTGGGTTAATCTTTAGCAGGATTTTTTTTTCTTACCTCACTCATGCATAGAAAATGTTGTGAGGTAGTATACATGTAGAGACATTTTTTTGTGTTTGTCTTTTTGCTTTTCTTTCCTTCCTGATTTTACTAATCTTCTTAATTGTGCTGGTGTCCGTTCAGACATGAGAAAGTCTTTTTCTTTTTCTTTTTCTTTTTTTTTTTTTGAGCAAAAAGAGGTTTCCCACTTATGACCTTCTGTCTAGAAGTGATCATAAGTTACGTTCAGACGGCAGGCCCTAACCTCGAGGTTAGGAAACCTCGAGGTTTAGCTCTTGCCCCCTAACTACGACGTGTGTCCACACGACGAATCTTAACCTCGAAGTTACGAAACCTCGAGGTTAAGCTTCTGCCCCCCCCCGTAACTACGAGTGGGTCCCACTCGATGTTAAAACCACAAAACCGGAAGTTTCAGCCCACACTGCTAACAAGGTGTCTATTTATTCTTTAGTCCAACCCTGTCGGAATCGCTTACAGGTACTCTTTTTCTCTGTCATGGTATGCAGAGATAGTACTGCACTGATGACTTTATGCCTTTATGAAGATATTCGTCGAAAACATGTTTTTAGCGTCGGAGAAGAATATAGAATACAGTAGCGAGTTCGACGTGTTCAGTTTCAGAAATCAAGCGCATGGGAAGAAAAGATGATGTTGTTGTGTCGTGCGTCATAGGTTTTTCACGTGTAGTGTATTTGTGGTGTACGTTTGGGAGGTTGACCCGGAAGCAGAGGGAAATTGTGGGGGCTGGAGTTTACGGCGAGGTCACTCTTAACTTCGAGTTGTGTCCACACGGTGCTTAACTACGAGTGGGGACCCCCCGCGGCTCGTGGTTAGAGCGCTAACCATAAGATTTCTCGTGGCTCGAAACATCGAGCAAACCTCGAGGTTTGCTAACTACGAGTGCGTCTTCACGGTCCCTAACTACAAGCTCTAACCTCGAGGTTTCCTAACTTCGAGGTTAAGGGCTCCCGTCTGAACGTAACTATAGATTGACTAGCTGCAGGGCAGATTTGTTTACAGTTTCATTTAGATACAGACTGTATGATTAACCTGTGCATTTTGCTGTTTCTTGGTCATTCTGTCACTTCAGCAGCTGGTTTCTTCAGGGTAATGAAATGTTAGGATGCTGATACAGTGTCATACACTTTGAACAATATTTTTTCTTCTTTTTTTTTCCCCTCTGGAACTTAGCCATAAGATGCTATGTTTGTGTATGTTGTTGTTTAGTCAGCATTCATTCCATTCCTCAAAACCTGACTTCATTGTTCATTATAGCCAGCCCACTCTGTTGCCTTTGTCCTACAGGAAGGCTATGATGACAAGTTGAGTAATCTCTACTTATTGCCGTACTATATTCGCCGAATATTTCGCGAGGTTTTTATTTTCGCGAGTCGGGTGGTACTCGCGAAATTAAAGACACGCGAAAATATTGACTCTGATCCCGATGTGAATGTGATGTACGTGTGTAAACTCCGTTCAGTCGAGGACTCTACGATCAGGAATTTAACCACTTGCAAAATCGTCAGGAATTCCCGATTCACAAAAATTTAGACTCCTGAAATAAATGGCACATACAGTATTAAGTTTCCAGACATTTGTGCCAACCTATGAAGCACCTACCCATGATGATAATCATGCATCGTCATATCATGATTTCGTGCATACATGCCTGTTGGCTGCTATCATTAGTAGTACTTAGAAATATTTACTGTAGCCATAATATATTCATTGTTCTCATTATCATTACGAGTGCTCAGTGTGATCATTTTGAGACTTATATTTACCTGTGACACCATCCCCAATGCAAGCATTGTTCTATCAGGGGGCCTTTAATTGCCAATCTTAGATGAGAAGTGATTCGATTGATCAGTTGTAGGACAATTACCCCCTGGACAAATGGGTGCTGTTCGTTATTCCGAAGGTTCGCTATTCCGAAGGTTCGTTATTCCAAAGGGTCGTTAATCCAAAACACACAAATTCCCTATACCTAGACGTTCGTTAATCTGAAAGTGAAAAAGGGTTCGTTAATCCGAACATTTGTGCCGTTATTCCGAAGGTTCGTTATTCCGGAGATTCGTTAATCCGAAAATGAACCTTCGGAATAACAAATCTTCGGACTAAAGAGCCTTCAGAATAACGAACCTTAACGAGCTGTAACCTGACAAATACCCCCTCCCCTATCCTTCCTCTGACCCTAAATCAAATCTAACCCAAACTCGAATCTTAACCCTAATCTCAACCCTGATTTTACAACTCTAATCCTGTCATTAACTGGTACATGCTGGAGGGAGGGGGAGAGGGATGGGGTTGGAAGTGGGAGGGGGACTAATTTTCCAAGTGGGGATGATTGTGCTGATACATTATATATCAATTAGAGCGAATACTCCAATGTTAAATGCTAAAATTGTCCACATTTTTTTCCATACTGTATCACTAACAGGTAGAATATCACCTGGTGATCACAGGCTTATTGGTATTGAGAGGGGCGTGGCATGTAATGTGACCTGCCAATCATGAGCGCCATGGAGACCAAGCCAGCTGAAGGTGTCACAGGGGAACCCCCATCCAAGAAGATGAAAGGGAGCGAGCAGGAGGAGGGAGATGAGGCTGCAGAAACAAAAGCAACCCAAGAAAATGGCATTGGATCAGAGGGTGAGGGGAAAATTCCCAACATTTGTTTTATTTATTCATTTATTTATTTATTTATTTATTTATTTGTTTATTTGTTTATTTGTTTATTTATTTATTTATTTGTTTATTTATCTATATCTATATATATTCATTTATTCATTCATTTATCTATTTATTTATCTATTCATTCATTCATTCATTCATTCATTCATTCATGTATTTATTTTTACATGTTGAATAATATGCTTCATGCATGTACACTTTAAGTACCGACTATGATAAAATTGTTTCCAAATTGCATGTTATGATGCAGGTCCCTTGTGTAATGAAATTTGATCATCTTCCCATGTCATACAACATACAACTTACAAGTCAAGGCCCATAGTATAAACAACATGACATCAGCTTACAAAAAATGTACCATTTACAAATGTACTCACCCACAACAGCAGACATGTAGAATACAGAATAAATCTTTACAACAACCAAAAAAAAAAAAAAAAGACAAAAGAAAGATTGTATTCAATTGATTGATATCAAAGTGAGATGGGGGATATACCTTTTCCTGACCTGATAATCATTCTGTCGACAACGCCCACTTCGAAACATGAAAATGGAGAGTTATGTCACACTGCAATTGTGCAGTGTACAGGAAATTTGCCTGTATTATCCCTAGTTCATTGTGCTCTGCAGGAATGGAATTTTGTATACAATCACATGACGATGGGATTGTGTTCTGATTTATTCCTGCACCATAAAAGATCCCTGGTGAGATGACCTTTTGGTTTATTTTCATATTGATCATTTTCTACGTACATTACTTCTAATGCAGTAGTAGCATTAAATATGAAATATGCTGGAATAGGCAACTTGGAAGTCACGATACTTGTGAATTTCATTCCATCAGATAGACTTTCGTGTGGAAGAAAATGACCGACTTTAAGCCAGAAATGAATTCAAGCATTAAAAAACAACAACAACAACAACAAAATAAAAATCCTAAGTTCTACACTTCTCATTCAATGATTTTCATGTGAATGAAAGCTTCAGAAAGCAAAAAATGACTGAAGTGCTTCAAATAATGATAGCACCAATCCTTTTGACAATTAGCATCACATTCTAGTGCTTTGTTCTGTGAAAATGTTCTGAAAAGCATCTTTTACACTTTGCAGAGGAGGAGATAAAGTTAGTGGGGTCTGCATGACATTATGTCTGCTCAACCATATTAAAAAATTCATGTCTGGAAGATGCTGACTGCATCCTTAAAGGTCTTGTTTACCTTTGGGAGCAGTGATTTAAAAAAAATGTTCAAGATATCACTATTGATGCATTTGTGTAGGTCAGTTGTATCACAAAACATCCTGCCATATGAAATTTTTGCAATAAAGCCTAAAATATAAGGGGATATCAGTATTTTTCTTTTATATTAAACCATAACTGGAGACGGTTTAGTCTGGAAACATTTTTATTGTAAGTATTGGTCACGTTTTGTATATTGAACAATACGTAACATCGATTATAATGGTTCAGATTTTCACATACAGTAGATGGTTGTTTCTATCCCTAACTCACATTTTCGAACAATTTTGAAGCACTAATGCTGGGTTTTTGTTTCATTTGCAAATGGTAAATTATGCCTTTAAAGGGAATGTCTTGTACTGGTTGAGGTGGGGATTCTTGTTTTGAACATTCCTAAGTGAGATAATGAGAAACCTCTTATGAAATATGAAAGAGCGTGTAAATTTAAGAAGGATTCAACGTTTATTTGATGAAAATTGGTTTTCAAATGGCCGAAATATCCCCAAAAGTGATAATAATAAAAGACTACAGGCCACGCCTTTTATTAGGATCTCTTTGTTTCACCTTGTTTTTGGATATACTCGGCCATTTCAAAACCGATTTTCATCAAATAAACTTTTGATACACCTTAGAATTGCATGCTCTTTGACATTTCATAGAGTGGTTTGTGAATTTCTCGACCAGAACTGTACACACCCTTTAAACCTTCCTGTGCCAGTGACTTCAGATGGTATATACAATGCTGTGGGGTTTTCTGGGTCACTCAGCACTCAAAACGCACAAAGGGTTAAGACTTCATATCTTTCCTTTACCCACAGTGCCATGCAAATGCCATATTATTATTATATCCTTACTTGTGACACAGAATGTACAGCATTAAAGGTGAGTATGATGGAGCACCAAAGGTCCGCCACGTACAGTGATATTTGATAACATGGCAGCCTGAACAGGAACCCTGAAAGGAAACCCAGGCAGAAAACGTAAAATCTGATCCTGCCAACAGCCAGGAGGTTGGGCATATATTTTATGATACAGTATATATATTCCATTTTCCCCCTCATTAGGTTTTTATCTTTACACCAAATGCAGAAAATATACCAAATCATATTGATATGACCAACTGCTTGAAATAATTTGAAAGTTTAAAGGGAAATTCCTCCTCATGTCTCCAAAGTTGATGTGAATGAAGGGAAAAAAACGAACAGGTGTGATTTCATTGAAATTGGACAAAGGACTGTGAAAGTTATGAAATTTTGGAGTGTCGCGTATTTTACTAAAATAGTTTTACTGAGTAGAGTGACAGAAATGCAGCTGAGACATTGTGATGACAATACAGTCAAACCTGCCTTAGTGGCCACCTGTCTATAGCGACCACCTGTCTATAGTGGCCACTGAAAAATCCCCCGAGAGAAAAGCCTTGTTAAAGACCCTGTGTATAGCGACCAAATGTCTAACGTGGCCAGAGGCCACAAATTTTGTTTCCAGTGTTAAATTTTAACCTGTTAATAGCGGCCAAAAACCAAATGGAGCTGTAGCCCAGCCGATAATTTGGCGTGTTTTTCTGCTTTATAGCCGTGCGGGCAACGTTCAGTGATTGCCACTGCTGCATTTATCCCTCATTCAGTCATAATAATGCACTAGTGTTAAGCTTTCTTCACGACAATACACATACTACTTTGCAACAATTTCATATACACCGGCATGGTTAAATGCATGAAACACACGGTGTGTGCATACGTACACACATATACATGTACGAAACTGTAAGGATACAACGATGATACATGTACATGTACACTGTACATGTACAGTGTACATGTAAGCAATGCACACAAAGTTGGATTTCCTGTCTATAGTGGCCACCTGTCTGTAACGGCCACTTTTTCCGTCTCCCTTAGGTGGCCGCTATAGACAGGTTTGACTGAATAATAGCATCCAAACCCTTCCACCGGAATGCGCAAACAAACATCATGAAAATACTTTTTTTTTGTCATTAATTCAATAACTTTGACCTCCTTGACTTCATTAATCCCTGAAATGTTACAACTATGGCATTGCATATAATTTCTTCATGAATTCATGTAAAAAATGCAAACAAATAGATATGTTGTATTGAAGGCATTATCTACCATTTGCAGATGAAACAAAAACCCATCTTTAGTGCTTCAAAATAGTTCTAAAATGTGAGTTTGGGATAGGAACAACCAGTGTAAAAATTTTAGTCAAGATAATGTTAAATGATACAAAATGTGAACAATAGTTACAATAAAATAGTCTCTCGAATAAGCTGTCTACAGTTATGGTTTAATAATAAAAATAGTGATATCTCCTTATATTTTAGGTTTTATTGCAAAACTTTAATATGGTAAGATGTTTTGTGATACAACTGGCCTACACATTTGCATCTTATGTGATAACTCGAGCATTTTTAAAATCACTGCTCCCAATGGTAAGCTGTACCTTTAAGGTCCTGACATTATCACCAAACTTTACATTTATGACAATGACCAATGTCATAACTTCATGAAGCTTTGTGAAACTTTGACCTTCCATTCACCCCTTTTAACTTTTTGCCTGATTTTTGTAACATTTTTGCAAATTTGTAGATCTTAGAGAAACCTTCAAAACAACAAATCAAGCTACCAGGTCTGTACTTAATTTGTATTTTTTGGTTTCTCTATTATTGCAATACTTTGATAACTCTGTATTTTGTTCATGTTGCCTATCTGAGGCTGCTTGATATTGCCACTTTGTTTGCACAGTGATCACCCACACATGAATTTTCTTACTCTCGTGAAAATATCATACAATATCAGGCCTTCTTTCATAGTTGATGAGACATGCAGCAATTGCTATTTTTCCATGATCATCATCACTTTATTCATGGCAGCCGATACATACATGCTGTGGTATTAATGCTGAGTGCTTATACTGTGGCTGTTGCTATGGTAGTGGTAATTATCATCAATTGTAATCATCATAGTGTAACTTCTCTGTGACACATGGAACAGACTTCAAAATTCACAAGAAACACAACCACAGCACACATTTCAACTTTTGTGGTATCAACAGTTGTAGTGATAGGCATGAAAAAAAGTCTAGTATTGATGGGTTATTAAAAGTTGGTTTTGTCATATTTTTTTTTGTGCTAAATTGTGCTATACAAAACCTCTTCCTCGCACAAAGATCATCTTGGAGGTGTTATTATGTCATCATAAATGTGGAGATGTTTTATCGTTCACTTGATTTGATCAATTATGATTATCTTTTTTGTTTATAAAATTACCATGTTAATCGCCTTTGCTACCTGCTTCTAAAATATGCTGCCTTTTTTTTCTTTTCTCTTTTTTTTTTTTACATGATCATGTAGTATCTTTTACACCTGCCATGGCTTGTGAATTTTTCTTGCTATTGCAAGAAGTTTAAGGCCTTTCCAGGGAGGTGTTACAGAGATGGAGTGGCAACTCTTCGTAATTCATGCAAACACATGTTTGGGCTCAAAGTGTTACAATGGGATGTCTAACAATCCACTATGCTTTGAAGTCATGCTCGGCACCGCTCTAGTTGCAAGACGAAGTTCGGAGATAAAAAACGCATTCCATCTGTCGTTGAATTACAAGCTTTATTTCACCATAAAATATTAAATGAAATACTCGAATTGATTTAGACTAGTTTAGGAAAGAATTCGATATTATAAACATGTATTTCTAGTTTCTTCGTAAAGCGCAAATCGAAATGAAATGAAAATTAGGCCCTCTTAAGAACCTAATATTTTTCTATAATGTGCACATTTCTGCATGTTAGTTTTCTATCTTTTAATCTGGGATATTTTGATCTTTCAAATAAAGTACTCCGCTAAAGCATGTTCCAGCGTGCTTTTAAACTATTTGCTGTCAAAATTGTCAGTTTTACACTGTATTTTGATTTGCTGCTCCAATTCGAGGTACACAAAATCATTGTTGCCATCATATTGAAAGAGAGAGCGAATTGCAGTAGGGGCAAGTATTTCTAGATGTGCAGCGCTAGTCCTGATTATTGATGCTCTCTATTGTCAAAGCACATGGGTAACACCTGTAGTTGAACGCATAACTTCTCGGCGGTGCCGCGCATGACTTCAAAGGAGAGCAGTAGTTGTCTCTCCTTCTCTAGCACCTCCCTGGTCTTTCTTTTTCTTGGGTGAGACACGTGTAAAGCATAAGGTCCATCATGCAATTGCATGATGAGCAGTCATAGAAGAAATTAATAATGTCTTTATATATTAAAAAAAAATGAAACCAGTGATATTTCACATACACAGCCAATGAGGACTGCTATGTAAGTGATGTTACATGTTTAGTCCAAATGAAATGGCTACCATGTAGTCTCTTAGGCCTGAATTCACGAAGGTGGTACAAATGAAACCATGGTTTAAACCATGGACAAAAACCATGGAGCGCCAATTGTCACATGGAATATTTCGTCACGAAATCAGTCATTTCGTCGATGAAATTACTATTTTGTAACAAAATGACAACATTTTGTAACTAAATGAACATTTCATCCACGGAATGATAATTTCGTTAACGAAACCTGTCATTTTATCGACGAAATGACCAATTTCGTAACGAAATATTCCGTGCGACACTTGGCGCTCCATGGTTTTTGTCCATGGTTTAAACCATGGTTTTGTTTGTACCACCTTCGTGAATTCGGGCCATAATGTGCCTTGACATTACATATTCATGAGGTTGAGGTACTGAAGAATTCAAATGATGACAAGTATTTGACATTACATATTGTTGAGGTTGAGGTACTGAAGAATTCAAATGATGACAATGTGCTCAATGTTAGCATGATTTTTTTTGTATGTATACTTGATTTTGCTCTTTTACATTTAACTTATTTCATTGCTGATGTTCAGTTTGACTTTCTTCTAGGCTTATTCTCCTGGTTTTCCAGAGTTTACTGCAGATTTGTCTCTGATCTGACTTTTATGTTATCTGGTACCATTTTTGTGAAATAGTCAGATGACAAACCAAGCAGCCATCATGAATCGTTTTCTAACTAGATTTTTTGCCTTTTGTTGAAAGGGACAACCGTGCAGAAAGCAGATAACCCAACCTCTGAGATGCCAACACTTGAAGATGCTCCTGTAGAGACCAAAGAAGAAGAGGAGGAGGAGGTAAAAGGGGAGGGAAGTACCCAGGATGGCATCGTCGCCACCGGCAATGCTGCAGCCACGGGGAATGCAGACGAGGGGTCTGCCCCACTCCCCAACCCCAGCACCATCTCACCTCCCAAGGGGGGCGAGGAGGAGGAGGGGACGGTGCAGGAGGAGGGGACAAAAATGGAGATGGAGATGTCGACCGAGCTGGAGACGGGAGGGGAGGGGGATGTGGGAGGAGGCGGAGACGGTGGAATCCAGGGCTTTGATACCATGATGGAGTGGAAGAATGGGATCGCATCACTCCCGGGCAGCGATATGAAGGTTAGAGTTCAGTACAAACACTGTTTCCTTCTCTTCCCTCTTTTGAGACTCAAATACATGCAACCTCATCTGTGGATGTTTGACTAATCCACTTTATCCCCCCCCCTAAAAAAAAGAATAGGTTAGACAAAACTTAGCCTTAGCCAAGCCATACAGTGTAATATAGATGTTGATGTAAGGCTCATGAAAGGTTCATCAGTAGTCAAATATTGATTTTTTTTTTTCACTGATAGTATTTCTGAATTCTCCAGACTCTAAGCTTTCGTATCATCTTTGCCACTATTTGAGGACAAAACCCCCAAACAAACAATTCAAAATGGCAACAAGGCCAATTGATATTAAAGACTGGTGTATACAATGTTCCATGTACTGTACAGCATGATAATATCACAGTCATGGATCCAAAATTATTATTACACTCGCAAAAGAATCATTTGACTTGTTCTGAAGAATTTCTCTTACTCAAGTGTGGCATTGTCAATACGGTTAAAGTGGAATATTTCGTAAGTAGGGAAATTTCTTTACAAAATCATGCTGGAATGAAATGTTGTAATTTAAAAGAATTAAATCTCATGTCATATTCCCACTGTGAAATTATAAACAAGCTATCAAATCTATTTACATTTGCCCAGTGTGAGGAATTAATCCTGCCAACATTTCCACTTGTGCTGTACAACTTTCTATTCTCATTGAATATATTCTATCAGCTCCACTTCCTACATGTCTGCACTTGTAATTGAAGTCTATAATCTAGGTGGAGGATGCAGCTATTGTCTTTGCTGTAAATGCGAAACGTCTGATGCGGTGAGATTATTATCTTTGCTATAAGTGCTAAGTGATACGTCTGATGCGGCAAGACTACGAACAGTGGAAGCATCCACTGCCTATATCCACTCGTCCTGCTTTAGTCGTTGTTTTCTTATGATCGACTATGAATCGCTGGCAGTTCTTTATACAAAAACTGCCACCGATTCAAATGGATAACAAAGACTAAAGCAAGATGAGTGGATATAGGACATGGATGCTTCGCATGTATCCAGTGTTCGTAGTCTTGTAGCATCAGATGTATCGCTAGAAAGGACAATAATGTCGCCACATCAGATGTTTCGCATTTACAGCAAAGACAATAGCTGCAACCTCCACCTAGATTATAGGCTATCATAATTGCTGTACACACACTGAAGGCACACGTTTTATTTGGAGTGAGCTTTGTGTTGTTTTCATGAGGTGATCCATTATCTTCCATAGTTCCGGATGAATGAGTTTGGACTCCTGGACCTCATCATGGATGAGACAGAGCTTGATGGGCCAGGACCTGGACCAGGACCTAGTGGTGATGCTGTTCCAGATGGCTCTAATATCCCCGGAACGGCAGAGATTGTCCGAGAAGTGGACCAGATGGTCCGAGAGGTGGACCAGATGGAAAACCAGGTCTTGGCCCACAGTGTGGACCAGAAAGGTGGTGTCAGTGCAGCAGTGAGTGAGGTCGGGAATCTCCCGGCTAGTAGGGCCACCACGCCAAGTCCTGGTTCTGGGACAAGTCCTGGCTACAGCGGAAGAGGAAGTAAGTCTCTCATTAACGTAGCTATTTGCAGTAACATAGAAACTTTACTTTTTCTTTCACTTTTTGTCTTCCTCTCTCTCTTTCTCTCTCTCTTCCTTAGTCTTTCCCTCCCCCTTTCTCTGTCTGTTTCTTTCTTATATTTCTTTCTTTTTCTGTCTTTTTCTCCTTCACTCTCTCCCTCACCCTCTCTCTCTGTCTCTGTATCTTTATTTTTCTATCTCCTTCTCTGTAACTTTTCTCCCTTTGATTATGTACATGGTGACATGAAATAGTATGCTGCGAAAGTATTTTTTTGGGTGATTTTTGGGGTGAAGTTTAAGACTCTCTGGTACGTGGAGTATTTATAGTACATAGATTTGTATTGCCCCTTTCACTATCAGAAATTTGCTCAGTTTCCGGATGTTGAAGCAGAACTTTTGTGCATGTTGTGTCATAAAAGGAAAAGACACGTTGTAGCTCTAATAATTCATGATCACGAATGCTTGTCGCAACAGTCCACATACGATCTGATGTAATTGAGATAATATCTAAGTCAGAGTGTTGTTTGTTACTGAGTGAGTTGTGGAGTATAAACCTCGCTGCTGAGACAAGATAGGTTCAAAGGTACGTAAATGTCAGCTATAAACTCTGTGTAATATCTCTTCCAGCAATGAACATATCTTTTTTGTAGTGCTTAACACAGTGCTGAAATCTGAGTTTAAATTGCATGCCAACTGCTGCAAAACCAGAAATTTTTGAGTGCATGAAAATTTTGCAGTTATTTTGAGGAGCCAAAAGTAAAATGATGCAATATTTGGTACCCTGGGGTACCAAATGAAAATTCGCCATTTTGTTGAATTAATTATTTTTTTTTTTTTCAGCGCTGTACCCTGGCTTACCAAAAACTGTGTCAAAATATTTTTTAGTATTATTTTAGTATTATTATGCACAAAAATGTTTTCTTATTTGTGATTATGCAACAATTAATGTATGCAACTAATAATTATTTTCTGCTCTGAACCTTTTTTCTTTCGCATTTCATCTCTTATTATCGACCATTTGCGCACGCGTACAAGATTATAAAGATGGCAGCCCACATGATCAAACTTTGAAGAAATACAGTTGATTTTGGGGTGAATTTTCTGGGCTTTCGGTGATTATCTGTTTTTTTTCAGAAAAATGAAAGTTACGGTAGATGATGTTTACAAAACGGTGTGGTGTTAGAAATTACTTCGAAAAACACCTATGGTGCTAGTTCATTGCGACGACTTTGCCGTATCCGAATTCGGAATCGGCATATCTGAATTCCGATACGCATTATAAATAATGGGCATGAGATGGCGCTATACAACGCGGTACCCCGGGTTACAACGGTGCCCCGGTGTACGGCGTGCCGAATCAAATGCACATGAAAGTATTCTTCTACACAATGCATTGAGTACCACTGGTAATTCATGAAACTTTCAAGCTGCGAATGTTATTGGTTTTACAGTAACTAATTTTGCTGGTCTCATACTGCTTGAGAAAATTCAAAGTGCTTTTAAAGTGAACTCATTCCCAGATATCCTTACCTGGCAGTTTTAATGAAAAATACTTCAAGGGTCTATGTGAATGCTTTTTTACCTTTTGATGAGGCATGTTTATTATTATACAGCTATTGACTGCTTCGAGAGGCATGTTTAAAACTATTTGCCCAAAGGTAATTTCTCAACAGTGCTATGCCCTGAGAAAAAGGGGTGCTGTTCGTTATTCCGAAGGTTCGCTATTCCGAAGGGTCGTTATTCCGAAGGGTCGTTAATCCAAAACACACAAATTCCCTATACCTAGATGTTCATTAATCCGAAAATGAAAAAGGGTTCGTTAATCCGAACATTTGTGGCGTTATTCCGAAGGTTCGTTATTCCGAAGATTCGTTAATCTGAAAATGAAATTCGGAACAATGAACCTTCGGAATAACGAATCTTTGGACTAAAGAGCCTTCAGAATAACGAACCTTTGGAATAACGAGCTGTAACCGAGAAAAAGTCGAGGGGGGACATAGTCGAGAGGCACTGTTGAGAAATCACTGAGGGCAAACAGCTTTAACTGTGATCTGAAAAGAAGCAGTCACTATTTGTTTTATATACCACATTTCACTTAATTGAAGATATTTATGTTAAATTAAGGCCTTGAAATGAAGCTAATCATGATACAAGTCAGAGAAAGCACATTTTATGAAATATAATTCCACAATGCACAAATATACAATGTGCATATCAACCCACTTGCTGACTGCGAGGCACTACAGCAGAAATATTGTGACTGCATCTTGACCAATCAGAAGTCTAGAAACTCCCTGAATCTCAGAGTAAGGTATATGAATTAATCGAAACCATAAGATGCTGTTAGATTTTGTAGTATGGCAGGGTATTAGATACAAACCGTACCAGCAGGGATTTGTGCATGTGTACAGTACGTACTATTCAAACATTTTATAATGCATTTCCTCATTTGTAGAGGAATGTCACATTAGCCACATTGGAAGTCACAAAGTTTAACACAATGTGTTAATTCTTTACAAACACATTTACGCGTGTCAATATGTTATATTACCTGGTAGAAATACAAACTGTAAGAGAGATGTCCATTTGAAATAGTTTTTCTTAAACATCAATTGTACATATCTTGAAGTTAGTCAAAACAGCACACTCTGTAAGATTTGTTAGAATGAAAGGGCTAGTAACTTCCTTTTCCTTCAGTTCTTCATGTCAAATTGCCAATTCTTGATCAGTCTGGGAGGTAGAGCTCAAACTTCCTGTTCATATGCATAACCTTCAAGGTTAGCCTCCTCTCCAGACTGTTGATCAATAAGGCCTTTAATCACTACCCTCTTTTACAGTGTGTATCTAATAACCACATCAGTCTTGGGAAAGACTACATCCACTGTATGTCCAGTCACTTGATACTACAGTTGCCCCACACAAAGATTTACATGTAAAGGGAGAGTGGAAAGGAGATAGTCTCAAATCATATGTTACAGTTGAATACATTACAGTGAGAGCTTGCCTTAACAGGAAGGACAAAAAAGAATGATTGACCCAATGAGGAAAGATTTATTGTGAATCTAATAGCAGCAGAAAAAGTGCAAGTTAAGCCACCATATTTCGAGGAAGTCTGAGAAATATTGAGCAAAGTACTGTAACTAATGTCAGGTCACCGTGTCAACTACTGTATAAGCTGTAACAGTTATTTTCACGAATTAGAAGGTGACAGACATTTTCGCGAGAAGTTGATTTCACGAATTGACACCAACGCTGTCTTACATGTATTGTTACTCTAGTGTATGGCGACATTTTCGCGTGTTGTTAAATTCGTGATCCAACTGTGATTCGCGAAATTCGCGAAAATTAAACCCTCGCGAAAATGTACCAGTACATGTACCTGTAGCTTGCTGTCCAAATACTTCCAAGTAGCTATTTTCGTCATTAGTAGTTTCTGATCACCAAGTAACCTACATTAGTTACTGTACCACAACAAAAGAAGGTCATGGCAAAAATGTATTGAATAGATTGTAACACATGTGCCCTTCTGCAAATGTAGAAATTTGTATACTATTGCTTTTCTTTGCTCATTCTGATAAGATCAGTTCCATATGAATGTTTCTTATTTCACTGACCATTGACACTTTGCTGGCATGGATATAAATTCAGATGAACAAAACACAGAGGGAGAAGAAACATTTCTGTTCTTAGAAATATTCATATTGCCATCACATTGAGAATCATATATGTGCAAAAATTCCTCATTGTGAAATGTTTCGCAATTTATACAGTACCGTATCCTGTTGACAATATACCATATGATACAAGGCCAAGGTGTGGAAAAGTTACAACATAGCCCCTACTGATTCGGCTGCCTTTATGAAAAATTCCCTGAAAACTCATTATCCCCCCTGAACCTTCCGACCTCTTGACCTTCTGACCCAGAGACGGGATCATCCTGCTATATATAGTGTCCTCTCATTCTGCGTTCATATTGAACTCAGTACAGATATAATATGTCAAGGTCAAGTTTTTAGTTCCTGTGGATGTTTTTTTTTAGTAGAAATATAATGATTTCTCAGCTGTGGAGAGGTCTAGAAGTCCAAACATTCATTCAGAACTGTGGACGAGAACGGAACAAGAGTGACATGTGTGTATATCAAACTCTTGCATATAATTGCACATCTCTCTTAAAAGCAAGCACCCCATGCCACGCAAACCCAAAAAATGTACAATAATGGGAAAATACATTAATTTAAGAAACTTGTTTTTATATTTTCAAAGCTGTGTAAACATACATGTAGATACAGCAAGACAGATAGTAAACATATTAATTTTAAGCAATTAAGGGATATCATCAGGGGCGGATCTAGCTTTTTATAAAGGAGGGGGTTGGGGGCGGTATGCGAGGGAGTGTAGCGACAGAGCTCGAGCGAGCGGAGCGAGCGAGGGGGGGGGGGGGGGGAGAGGGTGTGGGAGGGGGGTTTCCCCCCTCCCACAGTAGGGAGAATTTTTGAAAATCTGTGTGTGAAAATGGCGTTTTCTTGCATCTAAAACACCACTATTTTAGGTATAGAGGTCATTGCCATAAATAGGATAGGTCCCCGGATTTTTTTTTTTTTTTTTTTTTGGGGGGGGTTGCAACCCCCCCAACCCCCCCTCTAGATCTGCTTCTGATCATGTATGTGTAATAGCATGTGTGTTGGGGATGCTGCATTTCTCAAGGTGAAATTGAAGATTTTGCATCTTTTGAAAGCAAGAAAGTTAAGAAGTACAACAATTCTGCAAGATTACATAAATCTTAGTGAATGGAGTTTTTCAATATTAATACATTGCCAGATATGGGACAAAATTTACCAATGGTTTATGTAGTTACACTCTTTATTTATTTATTTATTTTTTTGAATCATGGAGGGATGTTTGAAAAGTTGATTTCATGTTGATTTCGTAAATGTGCATGTTTCCATGCAATATCTTTTATTAACCATTAGTCATCTAGCAGTGTTTAACAAATGATTCCATTGACAGAATCTTGGTTTGATTGTATTAGTTTTTTGTTTTTTTTTTGTGGGCAAATCCAAGTTATCTGTAGAAAAATAGAAAAATCACCATAAAATATGCAGCCCATATTTAGATATAATTTGGCCACATAAGTGATGATCAGGGTATGATATTGTAAATCGACAAAGGTCAACATGCATTTATATTGCTGCTCATGTAAAAACAATTGACTTTTGTTAAAAAGAATTCCTTGGGACGGGCAGCTTTCTTTCGTTATATATTGAAATTTCATCATAACCGAAAAAATGAAAGGTATAAGGATAATAGATAATAACTTTTTAACCTGAATTTGTAATCCATTCTAACAGGAATTGTGTTATTACTGTGTTTGTTACAACAGAAGTGCACTGTATACACAAATTTGATATCCAAGGTCCAGTGAGAAATAGTTTGATGATGAATTCCAATTGTTAGTTTAAGTAACCAATTTCTTATGATGCTTCCATTACTCTGTCTGTCTGTCTGTCTATCTGTCTGTCTCTCTCTGTACCAATATTTATTACTCATCGTCTCAACTTATATTTGCTTTCTTTCTTTCTTCCAAGGACCAAGGAAGAGCAGCCTGGTTAATGATGAGGCAGGTGAGTAGGATTATTTTCTTTTCCTCCTTTCTCCATGGTACAGCAATGATATTATTATATTTTGATGCGCATTATAATGAATATAATGTATATTGTATATTTTTGACTCTGTATACACTGTACATGCTGTTATGTCTTTCTCTATCTATCTGTAATTTTGTTGTTTTGTTTTTGTTTGTTTTTTTAGTCTCCCTCTCCTTCTCTTCCCTTTCCCTGTACATACTATGTGACTATTCATGTGCATGTATACATCACATGTCGGATGTGTGTATGTTTGTATGTACATGTATGTGTATACAGGTATATATGTGTATGTATGTCTATAATATGTAGGCTTGTACAAGATGTATAGTGTATCTGTTTGATATTATGTCAATAGTGTTTGCAGCTGTACATTTTTTTTTTCTAAATTGATTTGCTTAAATTTGCTGCATTGTACACATGTGTCAAAATAAGTACAGTACATTGTACTTTTAATACATTATTCATAGCAGGCTGCATGTGAAGAAATGATGTAACAAACAATATTCATCACATGATCACATATAGGAGAGCAAGAGAACTGATAAATAGATGCTGTGCTGGAGGATTTTCACCAAATGAGGCTTTAGCTTAGAACTTTGAACTTCTAACTACTAATGTTTTTTTGCTGTCTATGGAGCAATTGTGTCTCATACATAAACTGCTGTATGTCCCAATCTTTCCATTCGTCATATGTATCTGTTATTTTTCTTTTTTTTTTAAATTTCCTATGTATTTGTTCACCATGAAGGAGCAAGAAAGAACAGTGTCGGCAAGGATGATACGTGTATGTGTGAGCAGTGTGGCAAGCGTGGCCTCTCCACAGAGTTCTGCAAGTCGGGGCGATTCTGCTCACAGTCCTGTGTCGGAGCCTATGCTAGCAAGTGAGTCCCAGATCACATCCGGCTTTGGATGCATTCTTGTAATCCTTTTGAAGCTTGTTAGCCCAAGTAAAAAGAGTATTTGTTTCTTGTCCTAACTTTTGGAAAAAAGAAAGATAAGAGGACTTTTTTTTCCCCCTTTTCCAAAAAAGCATTTTTTTTTCCCCCTGGATTTAAAAATGGCTGATCCACTGCACAATGCCATTTGCGTTATCTAATTTCCAGTTAGATTTAAGTACGGTACGATATGTAGGCTGTGCATGTGCAAGGCTCAATGGCTGGAAAATCAATCAAAATTCAGTCTTTTTATAATTAAGAAAGCAGTAAAAATTATGGGGACAGGGTTGAGCTAAAACTAAGACCTTTTTTTTTTTTTTTTTTTTTTACTTCGCCTTATTTGAACTTTATGGGGACTTTTACACAGAAAATGCATAAACAATGTAGTCTCAAAAAGTTAATGTGTTGCCTTGCCTGTTCTATTTCATTGATGTTTGTACTATTTTTTTTTTTGTTTTGTTTTGTTTCATTTTAGACAAGGTGCCCTGAAAAAGAATTCCATCAAAGAGGCCATTGCCATAGCCTCAAACAATGCCGGAGCTAAGAAAAAGGGACCGAAGAGGAAGATGACACTGCCCTCGTCTGGCAAAGTATGTCCAGTCATATTTTCATATATATTGACTCTTTCGACAATGCAACAGAGTTGAAAAAACAACAACAACAACAAATCCATCACCAGCTGCTGTGAAAACAAATTTCAGCTTTTGTATAAATAAACATTTCATTTTCAGCAAAGAAATGATCTTAAAATGAATTGCTACATTTTCATTGGAGCGTTAAAGCTTTGGACCCTAGTAAATCGCTTTTGTGACAAATTTTTTATTTTGTGTGATTAGTCAGCTTCAAGGTCATTTCAGAGTTAGTACCTCATACTGTTAATGTTGTGAAATGAATGTGTACTTTTAATTGGTGTTGTAACACAACTTTACACATTTCATAAAGTCTGCATTTTCCCTTTCTAATGTGTGTTATGGTATTACTAATTAGAGTTTGCCATGAAATATGCTCACGGAAGATATTCACTAAGAATGAAATTATTTTTCAATTGTTCTTTTGTCTCTTCACCCAAGATCATAATGACATTCTATTACTGAAAGGTCTCATAGGTCACACATGCTGTCAATTACTTGTTTGGCTATGTTGGGTAAAAACCTATCTGACTTGATTTCAGTTGCAAAAGGGTGCTAGTGTTACTTAAAAGTTCTTTGCTGAAGACATCACACTCTTTAAATTCCTTTTTCGCTAATGATGTTCTGTTGCTCATCTGTCAAACTGCTTCAGATTTCTCCCATCGCCCGTCTCCATGGTGATCTTAAGATGACCATCAACATGAAGTCTCCTGACAAGACTACAGGCAAAGGTACAGAGTAAAAATAAAAATGGTCTGTAAATGTAGACTAGGCACAGATTCAATCAGAAGCTTCCAGTTTCGCTTGGCAATCTGTGTTGTAAAAAGAGTGCTGATAGATGATGGGATTGATACCATTTGTAACTCATGGGCTGGCATTGTGTTGAACGTACGAACAATCAGTTGCAATTATTCATCAACGTCTGGCCCAGATGGTATGATGTCTGGTTCTTGCTGCATTATGTCTGAAAGTAGCTTGATGAATGAGACGTGACTACTGGTATTAGACACTGATCAGGCTCATTAAGCATTTGGGGTTTTGAATATGTATTATACACTGTATCTGTCTTCATACTTTTGTCAATTAAGTCTGGAGAGTAATTCTTCCTCATATGTTAGTTGATTCATAAAGAAGGACAAGCAGATTAAATTTTTTTAATGATATACAAGTTGTATCAGTTATGAAAGCTGTCAGAAAAAATTTAAAGACAGACACAATTTCTAAAAAATAGGCTTTGAAGTTGCGAGTGCCATCAGGTGCAAACACACTTAACTTCATGATATTCAGTTATACCTGTACTGATGCAGTCATGCTCAAAATAAAGTGCAAGAAATTCAAAATTGATGTTTGTTTGTGGGTTTTTTCTTTTGGTAATAGAGATTTTGTATATGTGAAAATCACTTTTATTTAATGAAAACTAAAAAATGATGTACTACAGTGGTTGTCTGTTATCAGACAGTGCATACAAAACATTATATTACATGAGTTTGTAGTCAAATGCCATTTAGTGAGTGGATGAACATGGTCACATGGTAGAAGACGACTTCTCATGTTTTCCAGTGGGCGAGACTATTTTTTTTTTTTTTATGTTCCTCCATGGGAAAATTTTTCATGCAAACAAAAGGCAGACAACAATAGAGCTGCATGCAGATATACTGAAGCAGCATACAGCTGTATATATAGCTTACATGCTGTAGGTTTGTCGATGACCCTGTGGAAATGGCTACTATAAGGAAAAAAGTGCATGTTGAAAGTCCGCCTCCCTCGAGAAGTGCTTTGACTGAACTGCTTTGTGTAAGAGATAATGACTTTTGCTGTCTGAAACGTACAGAATGTTAAAACCGTAGGGATTGAAATGCTGGCTTGATCGGGAGGTTTGTCTTTGGACTTATAGCTTCCCTCTGCAGCATTTCAGACCCTCGGGTGGATCATTCTGTGTGTTCCCTCCCATTTATGATGCTTGGTGGGAAACATCAAGTTTAGTACTCTGTAGACAGTACTATGCTTATTTTGCTGTTTTACTGTCAGGTAAAAGAAGAGGATTCCAGTGGACAAGTTACCTTGAGCAAGAATCAGCCATAGCTGCTCCTGTGAAGCTCTTCAAGACAGTGAGTTGTCTGTGTTATTGTTACTATATACGCCACATATGTATTGAGTTTAATTCTTTCGCGAAGT
Source organism: Diadema setosum (assembly GCA_033980235.1). Lineage (NCBI taxonomy): Eukaryota > Metazoa > Echinodermata > Echinoidea > Diadematoida > Diadematidae > Diadema > Diadema setosum. Next base: position 20,274,313 of record CM067078.1, read on the forward strand.
GGGACTTCCTGACAATTTGTTATTGTTACCTCCGCCAAGGGAGGAGGTTATGTTTTTGTTACCGTTGGTTTGTTTGTTCGTTCGTTAGTTAGTTAGTTTGTTAGTTAGTTTGTCCGTGTGCAAAATAACTAAAAAAAATAGTTAACGGATTGGGATGAAAGTTGCAGGAAAGGTTGAGAATGACACAAGTAACAAACGATTTACTTTTGGTAGTGATCTGAGAATTTTGGGGGAATTTATGAAGGATTTTTTATATTTTGGCAGGTAGGGTCAATGAACTTGGGAGTTCAGGCTGCGCATGTTTGAGGTTTGCCTGCGCACACTAAAGTGCGTGCTCTAGTTTCTGCTAGGGCGAGGCGCGCCGTGTAGCTGAGGGTTTGTAACGTAACAAAGGCTTCTATATTGGGAAATCAGGCAACTTTCAATACACAATGCTATAAATATGTATGGGTGGAAATCCATGGAAGAACAAGATCAGTGGTGAAAATGATTTGCATGTTTGGCCGAGGTCTGCGCTCTCAGAGTGCTTCTCTAGTTTAAATTTGTGATCGTGTAGGAAAGTAAGGAATGGAGAAATATCTCATGCACATGGCATTCATGTCAAGATCAGTGTTTGATAATTTTGCAAGCTGTTAAGTTTGTGAATAGCACCTGGCTTGCGAAATCAAAACTTCAAGAAATAGATGAGTATTTGTTTGTTTTTTGTTTTTTCTCTTCATGCTGTGAGTTTTGTCGTGGGACAAGTATCAAACAAGATAAGGAACATCTATAAGTACTAGGCTATGTTGACACTTAGATGAATTGACAGCAAGGTACTGTACTAACTGACATTTTCATGTAGAGATATTTTCACATTTTGCGACTTGTTGGACATTCTTCAATGCTCTGATTTCACAGTTGCTAGGGGCTAGTAATTGTTACTTCTCATTTTACTACATAAATAAGAATGAATAACAAGTGACCATGCTAGTACTGAGTGTTTTTACTCGATGATTCCCTGTACATTGATAAGTAGTGTGTTCAGCATTAGAAGTCAATCCCACACAATGATTATGGTAGGGAAAAGCAACTGCAAGATTTGATAAACTTCAGAAGAAAATGACTTTTGATATGTCAAATAATTATTATATAATACTGATGTCATGTCATTTTTATTTGTTTGTTTGTTTGATTGGCAGCCCTTTCCAACTAGTAAGAATCTCTTCAAGGTCGGCATGAAGCTGGAGGGCATTGACCCCAAGCACCCCTCCCTCTTCTGTGTGCTGACGGTGATGGAGATCCGTGGTTACCGTCTCCGCCTCCACTTTGATGGCTACTCGGAGTGCTACGACTTCTGGGTCAACGCCGACTCCCCAGACATCCTTCCGGCTGGATGGTGTGAGAAGACCGGACACAGGCTCCTCCCACCCAAGGGTGAGACCCCTCCCTCATCTGGCCTTGTCCAGCCTTTCTAGCTCTTGGCCCTTCCTTGAGGGTCCCTCTCTCCCTCTGTAGTCCTGCCCCTCCACCTCTTAGCTCCTCCCTCTGGAACCTGTCTACCTCTGAAGTGTCTCCTGTAGCTCCTCTCTTCCTCTTAGCTCCTCCCTCTGGTCCATCTCTACCTCTCAGCCCCTCCCTCTGGTCCATCTCTACCTCTCAGCCCCTCCCTCTAGTCCATCTCTACCTCTCAGCCCCTCCCTCTGGTCCATCTCTACCTCTCAGCCCCTCCCTCTGGTCCATCTCTACCTCTCAGCCCCTCCCTCTGGTCCATCTCTACCTCTCAGCCCCTCCCTCTAGTCCATCTCTACCTCTTAGCCCCTCCCTCTGGTCCATCTCTACCTCTCATCAGCCCCTCCCTCTTGGCCCTCTATCCCTCCTCTTGTCCCGCCTTTCCCATCTCCCAGCCCCTCTCTGGCATCCCATAGACCTATTGTAAGGACCTGTGGTTAGTAGATTTACACCTTGGATAGCATCTTCAATTTCCCTCAAGAGTGGACCTTTTTCACATGATTCATTATCTGATAGACCCAATTGTACAGCAGACTTTAACTGTGTGTGCAACTGTTGACTATACACCAAGCACTTAGTATTTACCGTATGTCCCCCAAAAAATTGGCAACCTTTGCAATGATAACTTTAAAAATAGTGAATCAATCTAAATATGATTTCAGGGTATGAAACTATGACTTATTACCCACATCTTACAGAAAATCCCATCCGATTTGCCTCAGTGGTCAAAGAGAAATGAGGAATTTTGTAGAGCATGTCAGGAATCCCTTCCCTCCAAGTTCTGTCCACTGTGTTCACACATTATGCAGTTCCAAGAGCATGCAAGTGCTAAACTTGGAAGAATCAGACCCATGACATGCTTTACAACAATCCTCATTTCTCTGTAACCATTTAACACCAAATTAAATGGGTTTTTTTGCAAAATATAGCTAAGATGTTATGTTTTAAGACTCTGAAGTAGCAGTTAGACAGTTTAATTATATTGATAGTTATCAATGCAAAATCCAATTGTAATTTTTTTTTTTTTTTGGGGGGGGGGGAGGACATACTGTATAGCTACAAATAGCAGTAATGTATTTCTGCTAAGATCTTTGTCTACATTTAAATACAATTTAAGTGCATTTGCGACTGCATAGTTCCCACACTTTTATATTCATGCTTTTTATAGTGTGCTGTCGCTGTGAATTTGATTTCTGGTTTTCTTGTCTGCTTGACACTGAGTAAGGCTGCAGTGAGGCTAATTCAAGACTTTGCGAGATGATATTCATCGCTACCTGCATTGTCAGAATTTACTGTATTACTGTGACATTATGTTCATTCATATTTGACCATGTGTGCCAGTGGTGTAGGAGTGATGCCATCATTGTGAAAGAATGGTTATGAGCCTAAATGTTTTCTTTCTCCAGGATTTGCCGCCGATTTCAGCTGGAATGCATACCTGAAAATGACAAGATCCACCTCAGCCCCAAAACATCTTTTCAGCAACTATGAAAACGTGAGTTGATCCATGTCGCGTAATGTGTCATTGAAAGAGTGAATAAAGGTTGGAGTATGGTATATTATGTTGGCAAAGAGACTGTGAGTGTAAAGTGTGAATATTCAAAGTACACAGCACATTCAGGTTTTGGACATATGATATTTCAGTGACTGTAAAATAAGAAACTTTCACAAATTTTGCCAGGAGCTAAGATCCGCAAATATAAAATGCATGTGAAGGTATGTGTCTACAGAATGCATTGTATGCCTGTGGACATTCGTGGAATTTCATGCAGCCAAAAGCAGCTGTCAGCTCCAATTCGTGACAGTTTCATGCTACAAATCTTTCTGGTTTTACAGTCAAATGATATGAGAAGTGAGAACATGTGAGCAATTAAAGATATAATGAAGATCTTGATGAACTGGAACATTTAAGGTTATTTATTCATGATTCTAATGATCTGAGTGGCAATCATTGAATATAGTATTGATGCAAGTAACTTGCACTTGATGATGCTAACCATCTGGTTGGCTGTGCAATGTGTGATGTGTAGGAAACAGTGACACCCCAAGGCTTCCGCAAGGGGATGAGGCTGGAGGCTGTGGACCGCAAGAACCCCACCCTCATCTGCGTCGCCACGGTTACCGACATCATGGACAACCGCTTCCTCATCCACTTTGACGCCTGGGAGGACACGTATGACTACTGGTGCGACGCGACGTCACCGTACATCCACCCCGTCGGCTGGTGCGAGGAGAATGGTTTGGCCCTGACCCCGCCCAATGGTAGGTTCATCGCCATGGCAACACTTTCATCATCAAGACTTTAAATGCATTTCAAGGGATGGTATAGTATTGGTTGAAGTTAGGATTCAGCTTTTATTTTTTTTGCAAGACACTTAAAACCACTCTATGAAATGTTAAAGAGCATACAGGTCTAAAAAGGAATTCAAAGTTTAGTTGATGAAAATTAATTTTGAAATGGCTGACATTTCGTGAAACAAAGTAAAACAAAGCTATCCTACAATGTAATGAAAGCTTGGTCCCTCCTTTTGCTAGGATCGCTTTGTTTTGGATATGTAAAATTGTGACTTACATGATTTGTAGTGTGGCATAAAATCATTGTGTGTCATTTATTTCCATCTTCACTGATTACTGGGAATGGATAACTTTGTACTGTTTGGTGTGCTATATCTCTGTCAACCCACATAGATTACCCTGACCTTGAGAACTTCACATGGTCAGATTATTTGGCCAAGGCTAAGTCAGTGGCTGTGCCCACCAGAGCATTCAAACCGGTGAGTAGAGAGCTATGAATTTATTGTCATACATATAGTCTGACCTCAATTATCCAGCCCTCTCTTATGCAGACTTCTCTTTTAATCGGAAAAAAAAAAGAAAACAAGAAAAAAGGGATTTCAAATGCAATCTAAACTCCACAAAACTTCTACAATTTACATGTGATATTCCCAACAGAAACATGTTACTATATTAGATGTTATTTTCGCAAGGGTTAATTTTTGTGAATGTCACAAATGATTGTTGGACTGCAAATTGAACAACACACAAAAATGTCCCCATGTGCTACACTAATAGTGAGTGCACTTTCAATAGCCTCAGTGTCAGTTCATGAAAATGTCCCTGACTTGCTCATCTGCGAAAATATCTGTAGCGAAAATAACAGCTTATGCAATAAAATGTTTCAGTTTAATGACTTTTATTCTAAATAGGCTAGTGTGGTATCATATATTACACAAGTAGCATATCATACACCACTTGATCGTCACTTGTTTGTATCAATACCATATGTAATGTGATGCACGGAATACATACTACCCGCACCATGTAATGAATATGACTGTTGTGTTGTTTTTGGTCCTCTAAGCCTCAACCAAAACACCACAGCTAGCATAAGTTACACTATACTGTTCTGGCGTACACTTTCTACTGTAGAGCTACCACTGGGTCAGCAGCCTACTTGATACATTAAAACATGGTTCCTCCATTTTTGGCCAAATCACTTTTCAAATGCAGATGGACACCAGTTCCGACATGGCCTGATAGCAGAGGTCAGACTATATATAGGCTTAAGTATTCTTATTCCTTCTTTTTTTTTTTAATGGAGCCTGAGTAAACTAAAAACAAAGCAACAACAAAGAAGTTGTTTATGTAGTCCAGCATCAAAACTTTTTATCTGTATTCCACCATCATACAAAGTAATCATTCCCATCACCATAAGCATTAATGACATTGTTTTGTTGTTTGTTTTTTCATCCAGATTTGACTTTTATTAGTGCTTCATGTTTTGCATTTTTTATTTCCAGTCAAGCCAAAGTTGAGAGTACATCATAGTTACAAACGTTATCAGACTATTTTGAGATTTTTGTCAACATCTGCTCTGTTGTCAGCTGCATTTCTTGGATATACAGTTGAACCTCTCTTATCCGGCCTCCCTTTATCCGGATCTCTCTATTATATGGACGCAATCTCGCCGTGATTTTTTTTAATTTTTTTTTTAATGATTACGGGAGGAAAGGGGGATTCCCAACTCCTTGAGAACTCCTACACAAACACACATGAATTACACATTACTTCCAACATTAACATACACCTCTATTTTGGGGTCTGTTACTGAGTGTAACAATGAAAAGGTTGCAGTATACACATTACTACATGTGGTACTGCAATGGGCTACATCAGTACATGTGTATGTATATGTACATGTATAAAGCATTGAGTCTCCCGTATCCGGCCAAATCTCTTATCCGGATGAGCCCGGTCCCGACTTGTCCGGATACGAGAGGTTTAACTGTATTCGTATATGAAAAGATGTGTTATACAATATTCCTTTCACATCTTAAAACAGCGCCCTCCTTTGGCCTTTGAGGTGGGTATGAAGCTGGAGTGTGTGGACAGGAGAAACCCCTCCCTCATCAGGGTTGCCACGGTAGCAGATGTGGAGGAATACCGAATACTGGTGAGCACTGGTTCAGATGTGAAAAACGCAGTGTAAAGAGCAACCAAGAAGCACTAGCAGAGATCCCAACTGTAACTTATTATTTGCAGTACATTATACCTGTACTGTTTGTTGCCAAAAATAATGCAGGTTTCATGGAAAAATACTGTTTTCCCCAAATTGTATTACTACACATGTCTGTTGCAGGAAAGTTAAAAGAAAAAAATGTTTTTCCTAAAAAAAAATGAAGGCAGCGGCTCATAAAGTGAAATAAAACCAAAATATTCTTGTAGATTAAGTGAATGCAGTTATATTGATAGAACACACCAGCAAAGTTTAAGGAAACTCAGACAATCTGTTCAAAAGTTATGAATTTTTAAAGTTTTGATGCAGACATTGCTGGATGAGAAGACTGCTGTAGTTTGTGGTGTCATGCGTGGACAACAAAATGAGGAAGATATAAAGAGAATTTCACAAAAATATCCTTAATTTTATTTCATATGAGGAGAACACATTCCCCCAGATTTGTTACTGATATGATTACATTAGGGATAATGTTATTCCTCCTGCTTTCTGAAGGAGGTAAATCAAGTACTCTTTCATATGACTAGAGAAGCGAATATATGTTGACTTTTCTTTATATTTTCTGTATATCATTCTTCATGTGTGACGTAAAATGTAGTAGTCTTCTTTTCCAGCGATGGCTGTACCAAAAATCTAAACATTCATAACTTTTGAATGGATTGCTTGATTTTCTGCAAACTTTCACTGATGTATTCTTAGCATTGCAGCATTTAATCAATCCACATGCATACTTGGGTTTCATTCCCCTTTAACCTGTTGAGGACGGGCTGATTTTGCTATAACACACATTTCCCATAGACACCTGCCCGAGTACACTCTTGACTAGTCTTCAACAAACTAAGTTTTTTTTTTTTCACCACCTTTTCATCTCTGCTTAAGATTCACTTTGACGGTTGGGACAGCGTCTACGACTACTGGGTCGACGATGACAGTCCTGACATTCATCCCGTCGGCTGGTGCGCCAAGACTTCTCATCTCCTCGTCTTGCCCATTAACCCTCTCAGTGCTGATTCAGCGACGTAAGTTTGCTTCATCTAACCCCAAAGTGAGGGTAAAATCTTTGTAGATTTTTTTTTTCTCCCCTTCATTTGGTTGCTAGGCATTGCAATATACATTTGTTTTTTTTATTTCATTTTTTTTTTCTGTGCAAGGCGTATTATATTGAGAATATTTGTAACATTTGTTTAATAAAATAGTCCTGTGACAGATTTTATCGATCAATTCTTGTTAATGTGACTCCACTTCAGATATTTCAATTCATCATATATTACATTTTAAAGTTGTAAATTAAGTCCACTGAAATGTTGTTTGTTTGTTGTATTTACTCTTCCCTCACAGTTCATCTGGCTGCCCTACCCCAGGCTGTAATGGAGTTGGCCACATAAAGGGTGCCAAGTACACTGGACATCACAGGTACATATGTCCCTTTTTTAATCAGATGTCAATCCATTTTTTTTTTATTGTTTCAGACCATCAGATAACAAACCTAAAAAAAGGAGATGATAATCCTGATAATCTGTGCATAATTTCTATTGAGCAATCTGTACAGTATTTCAGTGAATATGTTATTTAATTTCTTCCTGCTCCTTTTCTTTCTGCAGTGCCTTTGGTTGCCCATACTCTCAGATGAACATGACCAAGGAGACCGCCCTCAATGACAGACTATTGCCAGGCAGGGGATCAGCGAACGTAGACAAGTGTCCATCATCTCCCATTCTAACTGAACCAAAGTAAGGCTAATATCAGAACAGGCTATACAGAGGATATTATACGAGTCTTCTCTGTAGAGATGGACCATATAATGTTGTCTCATTAATGGTTTGTTTGTTTGTTTGTTTGCTTGCTTGTTTGACTGAAACAAGGGGGAAAGGTCGTCGTATTGCAAAGATAAAAACCAGTGTAGTAAAAGATCACTAACAAAACCTGATAAAAGGTGTCCTAATTGGTGAAAGGTAACAGAAAAACAAAAGTTTTAAATCAAGGACAACCAAAGAAGATGTAGAAGAGACAATTAAGTGGAGGAGGAGCTTGGGAAAGTTTGCTTGAGGGAGGAAGACTTCAGATAGAGAGGTGTGAGAATGAGGTAAATCTGGCCATCTCTGTTATCTGGGGACAAATCTGGATCAAATATGGATGGTGTATGAATGCATTAAGTTCATCCCCTTTCTGTTTCAATGAGCAATTCTGTGTAATGTAGTCCATTTCTGTTTTTTACTGCAATAAATGGGTTCTGGTCTAAATGGGATAGTAAGTACAGTGTGCTCCTGTTATAGCATACACGGTTTTAACAAAATTCTGGTTACAACGAAGTAAACATTCAGATCATAACATTATCCACTATATGTATTTTTATTGTTTATTTGTTCGGTTATAACGAAATTTCAATAAAACAAAAGAAAACTGCTGGCCCTGAGGACTTCGAGTCCACTGTATTCTTTTTGAAGATAGATGTTAATCAGGGATGTTGTAGTTCCAAACCTCACAAACAGTTATCACTCCACTTCCCTTTACTCCTGTTGATGACTTCAGTACCTGTGTACCGTACACTTTCAGGAATATGAAATGCATGCGAATTAAGACATTTTTTAGCTTGAGAACCTCAAAATCCACCCCTTGCCCTTATCAAGGATTCCTCTTCCGATCAGTGGAACTATACCAAATTAAAGACGCGTAGACCCGGCAGTTGCAGGGGCGCTGTTGGATGATAGTGCCAATCATGTTAGCATTGATACAAAGATTGCCGAAGTTGAGCTGTCATCAAGAGTAAGTGCGTAGGTGTTGCTAGGTAATGTTGCCTTAGTTGTCTTTTGCGCATCAAGCAGTCTGTAGTGATGCCAAGGTGTGTGCTTCTTAGAATGATGTCACAGAAGAAGCTTGCTAAAGCTGTCATCATCAGCCGAATCATGAGCTGAACTGTGATCAGACCACTGACTACAGTGGATGGGACTTCTTTGGACTCATGGAAGGACTACAGTGGATGGGACTTCTTTGGACTCATGGAAATGGGTTAAAGCGTAAGCGCTAAAGAGAAGTCGATAGCATAGGTCTCTGTAGGAAACTTGCGCCGTCTGCCCACGTACGCATCCAACTAAACCCCGGGGTCTATGTGCCTTTAAATCACTTTCATGCAAATTGCTTTGTAGGTGTCCCACCCCGGGCTGTGATGGTTCTGGCCACATCACTGGGAAGTACACCGCCCACCACAAACTCTCTGGCTGCCCACTTGCTGAGAAGAATCAGAACAAGGTTGCAGGCAAGGAAGGAGTGCACAGAAGCCACCAGAGAGGGCGTCCTCCTCTGGCATCCAAGGGGATGGGCCTCGGAAGGGGCAAGAAAAAGTGAGGAAATATTGCTGTGGAATGCATTGTCCTAAATCCCTGATTTTTGCACTTAAAAAAGAGATCTAGAGCACAAGTATTGAAGTGAAATGAAATTGAATATTACACAGCATTGAATAGTTAACAGATGTTTATTACATTTCATGAGCAATTACAGGTCCTATGGCAAGATTTTCTCTAGCATAACAACAGGTATTTAAATCTCTTTGACTTGACTAACTTGTGGAAATCATGGAGAGTGCAATGTTTTGTACCCGTGAAAATCACAGAGTACAATTTTACAACTTGTCCAAGTCCTGAAACCATGCTGGCCATGATTTTCACAATGAAGGCCAGTCAAACAGATATAATTACATGTTGTTACCATGTTACCTGGATGAATCAAAACCCACATTAATTTTAGTATTTTTGTAGCATACTAATCTCTTGCGGGTGAGATAATTGCATTTTGGTGACTTTGGTGGAGCCAATGAATAAAAACCTTAGCCCATTCTTGAATCCAGTTACTCCACTATCATTATATGAGTGCACACAGTGCCCTATTGTGCATAATGTCAGGGATATATCCATGCGATAATTTGTTTTGTGGAAGAAATGACTCACTCTCTCATCCCCTCTCTCCGATCCCCAGACACAAAGTACTCACAAACCCAGGGAAGCAGAACAAGCCTGAAACACAAGGTATGACATTGTTATCAATTCTCACAAGTTTTCTCTTGTATTCCCTAGACTGACTGAGCAGATTGGTTGTGTGTAGTGCATACATGTACATTGTACAGCATGCACACGTCACTGTGTTGATTTTAGAGGACATGGAAATATTCAGTCGCTCAACATAGAATGTAAAATGGTGTCAGAATGGTGTGTGTCCACTTCACCCTTCTCTTTCAAAATTATTGATGTACCATGCATTTGACTTGTGTGTGGTATTTAAAAAGAAAAATGCCTCTAACCCCCCCCCCCCCAAAAAAAAAAAAAAAAAATGTATGCAATATTGAATGTCGTGCTCAATAGGTATCTCAAAAAAGGAGGGAGAAAGTGTGGGTGTCTGTGACTGTAATACTGATCAATCAAAGAAGTGAAAAGTGAGGATTGCGGTGGTGTTTCTTCTTGCTTTTCATTTTTAGGGAACAAATTGTAGATTAGGGTGAGTGAGAGTAATTTTCATAGCACATGACAATTGTTATCCTTGTTGTATGATGAATAACAGAAAAACTGTGTTTGTGGATACATGTAGTAAAGACTAGTTACGCAGGCAGAGACTCCAACCCAAAGCACCTTCTGATCTGGAGATTCTCCCGCCTGAAACCCCTAGCAAACGGGAGATTCCAAGTTGATGTATGCGAAGCGCGAAATTCCCAGGTTCTAGATGCTCTCTAGTGCTATCTAAGGCTTATTTTTTTCAACATACGATAGCAATAAGTAAAAAATCCTTTCCAACGGGAGACACAGAGCCAGGGCAGGAGAAATTAAATCATAAGCGGGAGAACGGGAGATTTTGCAAAAATGGGTTTTCGGCGGGAGATCTCCCGTCGAAAACGGGAGAGTCGGAGTCTCTGCGCAGGTGCTTTTGGAGACAAGATGATACTGTATCACTCACAATTTTATAGTTTATCATACTTTTTCTTTTTGGAATTGTTTCAGATGGGCAGCCTAATCTGCAGACCCAGCTCCACCAGTCCGTTTTCATGTCGGCCATGTCGCCCCACCCCGCCAAGGACTTGCCCCTCTGCTGGGAGCAGCACTCCAAGCTGTTGCCGGGCGTGGCTGGTCTCTCGGCCAGCACCGTCGCCAAGTGGACCATGGACGAGGTGGCCGACTTTGTCCGCAAGCTGCCCGGCTGCCAGGACCATGCATCCAAGTTTGCAGAGGAGGTTCGTAGTCTTACTCTTTCTTTCTTTTTAAGTGATGCCTGATAGAGCGCGCTCCCATTATATCGAATGCGATTATAATGATATTTCTTTACCAAGAAGTAAGAATTCAGATCCCAAAATTATTCTCTGAATATCTTTGTAAGCTTTATTTGTCCGTCTATAACAAAATTGCAATGTAACAATAGAAAATTTCCTGTCCTGAGGACTTTGTTAAAACGGGAGTAATCTCTACGAATAAACGGATGAAGCCAGCAACTGATTTCACAAAGGAGTTGAGTCATTAAGAAGTTCTGATTCCAGTTTACAATAGTGAGCAATGTCATGAATGTTTGTGTAATATAAACCTGGAAATTAAAGATAATCGTCATGCTTGAAATAAATCAAAAATCATGCACATTCTTATTCCTTGGTCAAAATCATTAAATGAATTGCAAAATGATAAAAAGGCACAACTGAGCCCATGTTCAAGATTTATGGAATCATGATGGAGGATACCAGAGTAAACACTATGAGTGGCTCATAAAGAAATTAATTGCACAAGTTTTAACTGTTAACCTCTTCCTTCTTCTCCTCCTCTTTGTATTATAATCATTATTTTCATCTTTTTTTTTTATTCAGACATACTTGCTCATCTCTTCTTGTTACTGTACTGTGATTTTCATTATTATCATGATGTGGGAGATTTTCATTACTATCATGATGTGGGAATACAAAAAGCAAATGTTTGACACATGGCGATTTTCTTCATCCTTACAGCAAATCGACGGGGAAGCGTTCCTCTTGCTGACGCAGAACGACATCGTCAAGATCATGAGCATCAAACTCGGACCAGCTCTGAAAATTTACAATGCCATACTCATCCTGAAAAACTCGGAAGAAAGCTGAGAGGCCTTTGCCAGGCCCTGTAGGAAGACAGACAAGGAAAGTCATCTTTTATTTTTCTTTTTTTTTCACAAGACAAGTAATACAGACAGAAAAATAACTGACTGCTGCACTTGTAGGATTCTCACTAATAGTGATGTAAAGTTCTCTTCCGCTGGAAAATGTTTGTCAACGAGCTGATCATTACCACTGAAATAAGGAGGATCATTCCCATTTCTGGCAAACGAGTTGAGCGTAAGGATGGGAGGCGATATAATCCTCATTCTGGCAGAAGACCTAAGTAGAGATGAGCGTTTTCATACAATGTACATGTGATGAGAACTATACACAACAACACAGACGTGCAGGTATGTCTTTGTGTGTTTGTGTAGATCGTCAATAGGGACTTTTCGATTGCATATGTCGCCGAAAGCATTCAGCACATCGGGGGAGAGAGGTGTTGATGTTCAACTGACACATGCCGCCGACTGTACATGAACTTGAAGCCATTTTGATATCACTCGTACATAAGTCATGTCATCATGTGCATCAGAACAAAATTGGGCGAACTGACGGTGAGCAGTGTTTCATTATGCCAGGGTCACCTTGGAAAAGCAGGGTTAGCGTTAATCGGACGCTCAGCACTTGATGCATGCGCAGTGCTTGTAAGAGACAGTCACCACAGCCAATGACTGTGTGACTGCAGAAATTCAAAAGTCTGTAATGTCTTCTCTCGCACACACTGACTGCATGCATCATCTTAACAGGGAGGACACCACTCACTTGTGCATGTAAAGACTGAAGTATGTAAAATGACTAGAGTGTCAATACCACGTTGGGACGCTTGCCTCAGTGCTGCACAGGCTTCAATTATCAGCCATCTTCGTAGTGACTGTCAAATACATGTCCATGTGAGGAAGGCCTTTAAAAGTGTATCGCGGAAAGGCAAGGTCAAAGGGGAAAGGATCTTGCCATTGGGATGTAAGCAAGTTCATCATCTTTACAGCCATGTATATGCACCAGGGGCGGATCCAGGAATTCTGTAAAGGGGAGGCGCCTTTACAAAATGAAAGGGAATTAAAGGGAATCTTTTAATGTCCTCTGTTTGAACAAAAAATACAAAGGGGGGCGTGCACCCAGTGTGCCCCCAGCTGGATCTGCCACTGTGCACTGTTTGACTTGGACAGGACCAATATTACAATGTACATGCCAAGTCTAAATGTGATGTAAGAACATCAACTCAAACTGTTGAAAGCATTCAAGGCAGTTATGGAATGCATCAAAGAAAGAAAAGAAGAACAAGTTCAGCGTGGAATGCCGCTGATTTTTTGACAAAGTTATGTGCATGCACTTCCATTCGGAAAGAACCAACGTCACACACAGGATTCTGTTGTGATATGCAAATGTGGAAAACATTTAAAGCAGCTCAAGAATGTAGCAAAGGAAGTTAAGATGATTGGGCTAGACATGGGATGTGCGAATTTCCTAGGCAATAATGTGCATTCTCTGTTCAATAAGGAAAGGCCCAACATCACCTGCAGGACCATGGTGTGATTTAAAATGTCAAACTGCTAGAGGCACTCAAAGGGGCAGATAGAATGTGAAGCTGAAGACAACCTGTACAACTCAAGTATTTTGGCTCCTTTTGGTAGGGCCTACACGTTTCCTTCCTGATGTATTGGGTTGGATGGATTTGCCGATGTCAGTTTTAGTGTAGGGCTGGAAAGTGTTGCAAGTTTTGCAACTGGTATCAAACATTGTGCTTGTATGACTTTTCTTTGTCATAAAAAATACATTTTAGGGAATGTAGGCAATTAGACCTGCAGTTGTTCCAAAATGAATGAAAACATACGTACACTGCCAAATATAAAAAAAGGGAAAAAAGTTGTATAATTGGTTATTAGATTAATCAGAAGTAGTGATGCAAAGCACCCAACTGGAATCTCATTGTACTACCTGGTATACATGTATCTTGAACTGTAAAACTTGAGTAGGTATAGTGGACTTTTTTTACAATGAAATCTTTGACCAGTCTCTCGACTCACATCAAAATTTTGATATATCAGGGTTTGAAAAGTAAAATACGAAAAAAAAAAATGAATGAATAAAACTTGGAGGCAAGAAAATTACTCTGTTGTAAGAAGAGTTTATTTTAACAAGTTTTCTTTGTAACAATTAGAGTCCACCATATCGCTGTAAAATGATCTATTCTTACAGTATTTCTTGTCTGCAAGACATCTGTAGTCTCCAAGTCAGAGGAAGAGTCAAACAGACTACTAGTATACAAGAATGTGTCATTGCAGAAAATTGTCGGGCAATGATTGTGATGTTTGCAAAGAAGGGAAAAAAAAAAAACCCTGTCAATAGCTGTATAGCGTTAATTGGTGTCATAAATAGACCCGAGTCTCATTGGTTGCTTTAACAGTTGGAGTGTCAACACTTTTCTCAATTCTGAGATATGTACATGTATCTAGTATAACTGGTCAAGCAACCAAGTTATTGCTTATAAGTGGCTGCCATATGTAGAAAGAGGTCAAAGTGCCTTGGGTAGTTGATTGCAATGTAAATGGGGTAGTAGACCACGTCCATAAAACAGAAGAAAAAAAAAAACACAACCCAAACACACCACATAATGCCACTAATGTTTCAAGGGCACATTGAATCTCTAATGAACCATGTCCCCATTCAAGAATTCATTCCAGTCATAAAGCGGACCTGGGAATTCTGGTGCGTGCACAATGCTATCTCTTCTTACCAAACTGAGCATGCTGTGCATGGAAGCGGAATACCTTCAAAAGAGGTATACACTTAATGTGAAACTTGGCTCCAAGTTGATTCCAGTAGAGTACTGGTAACACCAAATTGAATAGTAAGAGGTTAATGATCATCAGACAGTATGATTTAGGTTTAACATATAGTCACTAATTGGTATTATCGGTCACAATTGTATAATAATATGCAAATAAGTTGAGGTGGCAAAATTCCCTCATGAAACAATTTGTTGTTTAAATTTTTGCTGTAACTACTTCGGAGATGGTTCACTTACAGTGTATGTGGTCTATTGTCTTTGAAAGAGAGTGATGCAAAAGAAATGTTAATGGGCACTTTTAAAAGGTTCTGTAATTGCTTTCCGAGTAATGCTTATTCGTGCTATTTTCTTTAAATATATACATGCATATAATGCATTCAGAGCATTTCAGAATTTTTTTAAGAATACTTGAGAGTTTGCAGCTTGCAGTTTCCGTGAGAGGGAAAAATCAGCTGCATGGGAGTTTGTTCTTCACAGATGTTACCAGTGATGTTACTACTTTATGCTTGTTTTTGTACTTTGACATTTATGAATATTGAGTCCATGTTAGCGCTGCACCATTATTCAATATTTCTAAGGTGATTTCACCTTGTGGTACAAAACCAATAAAGGGAAAAAAAAGTGTATTGTAATACTGATCTATTCAGTGTTTTGAGCCCATGTGTTGATGGATTTGTTGCATTTGTTGTACATACATATACCTGATACTGATGTGTGTATATATGCATTGTACTACGGGTAAACAGGGAGGTGAGAGGTTCCCTCTCACCTCACTGGGGTAAACAATGACTTGAAGAGTTTGTTTGCAAAAACCGATAAGTCCATATTTGTCAAATGGAGATATTTGCGATTAAAGGTCAAGGAAAATAAAGAGAATAATAAGAACATTTTTGCTTCTTTTGATCATAACTTCAAAAATGTACCTTTATATGTAGTGACCAATATATCATTTAAAAGGTATTATTTTGTACTTCATGACAGAGACCGTGCTTCGAAATCTTCAAAAATGGTTTTTGCAAACAAACTCTTCACTTGTTACAGGTTGTGTGAAATGCAAATTCATCGCACATATTTGTTTATCTCTGTTCGCTCCATACCTTTACAAACACTATAGTAATTTGAATGTTCAAGTTTTGATACTTGCAACTTCAAGGTATATCCTATATTTGTTTATTTTCATTTTGATACTTGCAAAGTGTGCCAAACAGAGAATTGTGCTGATTACAATTAGATTCCACGCAACAATTGAATTGTAATACCCTCTATTTGAAAACTGGAAGAATCACATGCACACATACACTCCTCTGTTCAATAGCAATTACTGCACAGATGATTTTTTTTTTTTTGTATTGAATTGACAGATTTTTGCAAAATGATGTTTCACAGGGTAAATTTTTGATTGCTCTAAATCAGCCTGTTATCAGATTATCTTTAGCATGGATATTTTTTTTTGGATTTTTAAAGACAGATCGAAGTGTCTAAGTATTTGCATTTACTTGCACAAGTAGTGTACTTTCTTCTGCTAAATGAAATTCAGAAGTAGTGTTGTTGTTGTTTTTTTTCTCTCTCTCCTTTTCTTCATGAAATAGGACAAGGACCCATTTCATTTTCTAAGCAGTTCTGAAAGTAATGCAAGTAGCAAAATTTAACAACTGCATTTACCAGAGTAACGACTGAAATACTTGCAGCTAATTGGCTGCTGACATGCTACAACCATAGAAACTGCAACACTGCTCTGTGTTGCTATTGAGCAATTAATGTACAGCTGCTTATTGAAATGGGATCCCGAGTGAACTACGGACTCAAAGGTTACAGTCACAGAAGTTTTAACTCTATAATACCCCCATTTTCCCCCCATTGTTGTTGCAAACAACAGAATATAAAGAATGATTTTATGTTGTGAAGTGAGTAAGTGTGTAAGTAATATGGGCAGCGTAACAAACTCGCAAGTTGCATAGATTCGTGATCCATTTGAACATCTCAGTAAACCGGGCATCTGTACTGTAGCCAGAGTTTGACAGGTGGCTGTAGGCAATAGAGCAAGTCTGTTCAAAGCCGAACAGGTGCTCATGTAAGCCTATACCCGATAAAAGGTATGGCTCATGTAGGTCAACCACATGCTGAATAACGTGCAGGTGTTTCCATTTGTATTCTGTATAAGATACTTGTTATTTAATGAATGCAGCTGCCAATAGCAGCTTGTCTTGTTTTATACCAATTAAAGACACTGCTTTGTCATGACATTCATGATTAAAGTCAAAATATTGGTCATCTTTACTTGCATTTTCTTGTGAAACTGTGTAGAGTGTGTCAATTGTTTGTGTGTGTGTGTGTGTGTGTGTGTGTGTGTGTGTGTGTGTGTGTTGTGTGTCTTTCATGAAAGTATATTTTGCTGAGTTGTTGCTCTATTAAATCTGCAGATATGATTTTACCAGTTTTGTGTATGATATAATTTTCAAATCATTTCCAAAGGAGATGAACAGCAGATGTGAAGGAATGTTTCAACAAAAAAAGTCAGGAATCCCTGGAATGATGTTCCTTAAACAAAACAGAATAGCATACATACAATTCAGTTTCTCATATCCAGTATGTCGCATGTACTTGTGACTTGAACATTTCTGTGTGAATATAAGAGAAATGACATGATTGTTTTTCAACTGTAGACAGGTTGTATAACTCGTATCAAGTTAACGTAGAAGTCTTTTTTCACTATGTAACAAACTCATCGCAAACAAGGACCCCGTTTACAGTGCGAGGCCGGGCTCGGCCGCGGCTCGGCCGTGGCCGAGACCGGCCTCAATTGCGCGGCCGAGCCTCGCAATTTTGTCCGTTTACACTGCTGGGCTCGGCCGCGCTTTTGATTCAAACCTTTCAATATTTTGTCGTAGTGGCGCTCTGCTTGTAAACAAATGCAATTTGGTATTGTCTGGTTTTCAGACCCTTTGCCAAATGAATTCCGTGGCGACGAAGTCGCCGTTCGGGCAAAGGCCTTTGCCGAAGGAAAGAATCCTTTGCAGGACAAAACCACCTTAAACTATACTAGTTTTCGACGTTGAGGGGGTTAATATCCTGAACAGCGAAAGATACAGGCAGAGGGTTTGGAAGCCAGACTAAATCTGGCCGCGCAATTGGCCGCGCATTTGGCCCAGTTTGCGTTTACACCAAGAAAAGGCCGGGCTCGGCCGCGGCTCGGCCGCGGCCGAGACCACCTCCAGAGCGAGGCCAAATGCGAGGCCAATTTTGGCCTCGCATTTGGCCTTTTGCGCGTTTACACTGAAGCGGGGCTGGACTCGGCCGCGGCCGAGCCGCGGCCGAGCCTCGCACTGTAAACGGGGTCAAGTTGAAAAACATATCACATCACTACAATCTTTAAACAAGCTCAGTTGGGTCTTAGGAAGTAGGAACACCTAAACTGTAGCAAAAAATTGTTTGTGTATTTTTCTCTTTATTAATTCACTTTTTTTCTAAATATTTTGTACTGCAGGACTGGTCTGTTGACAAGGCTCTACAACTTTCTGTAGTCATGCACTTCAACAAATCTTTCTTGTATGAAAGTGTCAAGGACAGGAAATACTGAAGCATGACAGCTCACTAGATAATAGACACTGCAGGTGTCACCTTTCTACGTATAGTTATTAAATATACACATGTCTGTTTGATTCATTGGTATGAAGTTATTTCTTTTCAAGAGAATTATTTCATGATAAGTAACTTGTCATAAAGCTACAGCAGAGCTACCAAGTCTCACGCATTCTGCGTGAGACTCGAGCATTTAGGGTCCTTCTCACGATCTCATGCATGGCACCCATTTTTCTCACGCATCGGGAGCATAGCTTAAAGGATTTAAGTGAGAGTTGCAATTGAAGGCATATTTCCCTTTTGTCTTTCAAAATAAGTAAAAAATAGTCATTTAAGTATGCACCAGCTTGCACCATTAAGAGCTAAAAATTGGAAAAGCTCCCTACCCTCCCCTCGCTCACGCACATGTGCGTGCGCCGAGTCATGAAAATCTCACTCATAAAAATTTTTTGAACATGGCATCGTACGGTACCGTAGAATCTCATGAATAGTAAACTTCTTGAGACTATAGTGTAATCACTCTTTAAAATCAACATTTTATGGCATCATGGTTCTGAAAACAATAAATACATACTAGACACTTGGAACTTTTGGGCAAGAAAAATTCATTTTTTTTTTAATAGTGAGTTTTTTATGATTTTATGTTCTTTATGATATCAAGAGTTCACTAACAATAAAGAAATAGCAAATTGATAAAATAATAATAGCAAAAACATGTGCTAGATAATATGAGTTTCATCAGCTGACCCATCATGCAGTTTGATCATTGCTCACATCCACACGACCTCATTCTCTTGAGTGCCCCGGCCCTCTCCCCCCCCCCCCCCACCCCCTAGTAAAATTGGAAATTCCCTGTCCCTGAGTTTGTGTTGATGCTTTATATATATATATATATATATATATATATATATATATATATATATATATATATATATATATATATATATTATGTGGTTTCTCATTATCTCAGACAAAAAAATAAACAAAAGATAAAAAATAAATCTGAAGTGCATGCCCTCTCAACCAAAACAATACCATCCCTTTAAACATATATATATATATATTTTTTTTTTTGTTTATGATTTCCCTATTACAGATGACCTAAACACATACCTCTTCCCCTTTTAATAGGCAAAGAAAAATCCTAACAATTTGGGCTCGAATCAAGTAATCTACAAAGCCAATCTTTAATTCTGATCTGAAAGAAAATGGTTCGTCAGTGTATGATTCATTCATGCATTCATTCATCTACTTACAGTCAGTAGCCCCTCACAGTCACTAAACGATGCATGACTGAGCCTGCATGCATAGAGCTAATATCCGTAAAGGACAAACCAATAATGTACAGGCAATTTATTCTGTAGCGGATCTTAGCAATTACATTAGCTTCCGGTAGCGCTATAATGTTGTGTGGGTTTTTCCCCACCTGACTTTTCGATCCGTGATTTATACGGCAAGCCTGTCCACGACATCCATGATCCCCCTACCCTTGGCCTTTGTAAACCCCTTTCCCCAAGTCCCAACTACGGTCAATTCACAGCAGCATCACTATCACCATCACTGCCACCAGCTAGTGTTTAGATTCTGCATGCTCCCTCATCCATACGCGATTGATCTTGCTCAACGTAACACGCGAGTGTACAGTAAGAACAGGCATGGGAAGAGAACGAATATTGCTCATCAAACCCGCCAGGAGATCATAGTGGGCGTGGACAAGGCGGGTCCCGACAGGTTCGCTCCCACCAGTCTCACGTACAGATAGGGGGCTCGGAAGAGCGGTGGGATGCAGGTGCGTGGTATCAAAGGCGCACTCGCCGGAGTATTACAAGCACATTGTGCAAGAGCAGAGCTCACTAGCGGAGTGGGATTTATAGAGCACACTTCGCGAGCACACAAGGGACTCCACATCCAGCCAAGGTAAGCAGACGAATCGGGGATGCGCAAGGTGATACAGGGAGAGAATTAAAGGTAGGCCAATTAATGCATTAGGATTTATCGTTTGTCCGCTGTTGGGTCAAGCGACGAAACTGTTGCCTCGGAGCAATCGGTAGATGATAACCGCTTTGCTAGCTTCCGTTGCAGTTAACCTGAGAAAGGTTTTTACACCGTGCGTGCGGACTCTCTTGACCCGCCTCTTCTATTAATTCCACGAACGTATTACAGTCCCTTAAAAGGTAAATACTCATGCATGTTTTACTTCCGGGTTTTATATCTTTAACAAGTTCTAATTTACAGCAAGGGAGTTTTTAATTAACTTTTATCTTTACACTTGAAATAGCACTAATTGCGAGGCATCTGATCATATCAGGGAGGTGAAAAGAGAATCCATTTCCATTATACATATCTTTGGTAGAATTTATATTTGTGCTCTTGTTTTGTTGGGTATCTTCATATCATGATCAATGGACAATTGAGGGTGTTAAAATGCATCTAACCGTTAGCCTTGACGTACATGCATTTGTGAACAAATGAAGAGTTTGTTTGCAAAAACCGATAAGTCCATTTTTGAAGATTTGGAAGTACATTCTCTGTCATAAATTACAAAATAATACCTTTTAAATGATATATTGGTCACTACATATAAAGGTATATTTTTGAAGTTATGGTCAAAAGAAGCACAAATTTTCTTATTATTCTCTTTATTTTTCTTGACCTTTAATCGCAAATATCTCCATTTGACAAATATGGACTTATCGGTTTTTGCAAACAAACTCTTCAAATATTACTCTTTGCACATAAAGACATTCATAATCTTCCAAACTACTGAATAATGAAAAACTTAAAGGACAAGTTCACCTTCATTAACATCTATAAGGATTGAGAGAATGTAGCAATATTTGTAGAACACATTGAAAGTTTAAGGAAAATCGGACAATCCATTCAAAAGTTATGAATTTTTGAAGTTTTTGTGCTGTCACTGCTGGATGAGAAGACTACTGCAGTGTATGATGTCACATGCGTACAACAATATAAGGAAAATATAAAGAGAATTTCACAAAATTTCATCTTTTGAAAAAAGTACACATTCCCTTGACTCTTTACTGATGTATGTTATGGGTAATATTATTCCCATTGCCTTTAGAAAGAGGCAAGTAAAGTGCTCTTTTTATGCAAAAAAAATGAAAATATGTTGAATTTTCTTTACATTTTCTTTGTACTGTTGTACTCATGTGACATCACGAGCCTTAGTAGTCTCCTCATCCAGGGGTTCCAACACAGAAATTTCAAAAATTCATAACTTTTGCATCGATTGCCCAATTTTCCTCAAACTTTCACTATTGTGTTCTACTAATATTGCTGCATTCTCTCAATCCTTATGTTTATGAAGGTGAACTTGTTCTTTAAAACATCTCTTTGACATTGGAGAAGTGCTTGCACGGGAGATAGTGGGGGGAAAATGAGAAGTTAATTTTACCCGTCATTTTTGCATGAAGATGGTGAAATGATGAATTCAGACTCTCTGTTGGAAGGAAATCTAAGATATTACCATTATCACTATCATTTCATTTTTGCTGTTATTGTTTCATATTGTTATTCCATCATCTGCATTGATATCAGTATTACGGTAGAAAAATATGCAGAAATGATGTGGCATTTTTGTTAAAATCATGATTCCCATTATATATTTTTTTTAATATCTTTTTTTAATATTTTTTTTTTTCTGGGGCAAATTATTTGTATAGGGCCCCATTTCTCTCTCTCTCTCTTCTTTCGATCTTTAAAATAACAACAACTATCTTTTTTTACTAACTTGCCCTAGGAGCTCCCCTCCCCCTTCAAAAAAAAAAAAATGCACTCAAAATGAACTATAACCATTTG
Source organism: Diadema setosum (assembly GCA_033980235.1). NCBI lineage: Eukaryota > Metazoa > Echinodermata > Echinoidea > Diadematoida > Diadematidae > Diadema > Diadema setosum. The sequence continues at coordinate 20,296,597 of CM067078.1, forward strand.
ATTTTGTGGAAAATCTAAAGAGTGCTTCACCAGGTCTACTGTAGTGATCTGTTGGGTCAAAGGTAAAGTAATGTAGACGCACTCTGACCTCAGGTCCCCAGACAACATTCACCAAGTATCACTGATACCTACGGGAAGAATAATCAAAATGTCGATTTCTTGAACAGTATATCATTTAATATTAAAGGGTGTGTACAGTTCTGGTCCAGGTGAGGATTTAGCTTTTAACGTTTTGCGAGATATTCAGAAACCACTCTACAAGATGTCAAAGAGCATGCAGTTTTAAGGGGTATCAAAAGTTTATTTGATGAAATTCGGTTTTGAAATGGCTTAGATATCCAAAAACAAGGTGAAACAAAGAGATCCTAATAAAGTTGTGGCATGTCGCCTTTTATTATTAGCACTTTTTTGGATATCTCAGCCATTTGAAAACCAATTTTCATGAAATAAACGTTGAATCCTTCTAAAAAAGACATGTTCTTTCATATTCCATAAGAGGCTTTTCATTATCTCACTTAGGAATGTTCAAAACATGAATCCCCACCTCAACCAGTACTGTACAGTCCCTTTAAGCTACCACACGATTATTCCTTCAGTGCCAGCTCTTAGTTTCCCACAGACATTGAGGGGGAGTGTGGAGGTTTGTACACTTATATTCACTTTGCTCTTTGATATGATCAAGGTGCTACATAAGCACTTGCCCAGCCGCCCGAGGCAAGTATGAATCAAAGTCGGTCGAGTGTTTTGGAACAATTAGAAAAAATGGTGAAAAAAAAGTTATGTAGCACCCTGCATGATGATAAGCATTACTTATGAGCATTCCTCTCCATTTACATTAACCCTTACTTTTTAGCACTTGTCCTTCCCATTTCTAGCATTTCCATAAAAAGTATTATAAATATACTCTTTATGTTTTGCAAATGTATACATTTCTTTTATTATACATCATGATTTAATTAATTCAACTGTAAAGTATTTATATGTGTCTGCTGGAAATGGAAATATACATGAATGAATGAATGAATGAATAAACTAAAAAAAAAAAAGGGAAACAACAAGACAATGCATGGCTTATTGTAATTAGGTTCTGCCCCACTATACATCACATTGAAAGGGGATAGGAGTATTGCCACTTCACCTAACCCCCCCCCCCTCCAAACACATTTAAAAACAATGGTCACACAGCAGATGTTATGTGTGGACTATGTGAACATGTTTAATCTGTTTGGTGTCCACAGTGCTATATGTGGTACTCTGCCATTATGATGATTGTGCTATCTTGCACTCCTGGATTTTGGGACAATGTTTTATTTAGGCTACCTAGTGGAACCAGTATTGCATAATTACAACCAACATTTTCAAGGGTAGTAGGCCTACTTATCTAGGCTGATAATTTTGGCTGGGGAGACAAATGCTTTGTATTCATTAATGCATTCAGTAATTACAACCAACATTTTCAAGGGTAGTACTTATCTAGGCTGACTATTTTGGCTGGGGAGACAAATGTTTTGTGTGTTGGATTTCATGGACTTTGATGTACACAAGTCTTTTGTTTATAAAGCAAAGTCAAATTTACATGCAATGGCCAATCTGTAGGCATGCTTGTGCACTGTTTCAGGGGGAAACTGCATCTAGCTAGGTTTTTATGGCAGGTGGAATTTTTTCTTCCCTGGTTCTTAACTCACTTCGTTTGTGAGCACTGAATGAGTTCATCCCACCGTCCCATTCATGAAGTAAATAGAGTTGAGCGAAATATGATCCATAAATCAAATCGCTGGCAGTTCTTCACAAGATAGTTTTTAATTGCCAGCTATGCAAACATTAAGATATTCTCAAAGACTCTGTGCCCAAGATGCTATTCTGAAAAGAGCTATAAATACACATATATGGGGTAATTTTTCAGATGTGGATAAATCTGTAAAAAGTCTTTAAATAAACAGATATTGAAATTGAAAAGTTAAAGTGCAAGTGATGATTTTGTAGAGATAATCACAAAAAAATGAATATATGCAAGCACTAACACTGGAGCATAACTGAATAAACTGCAACCAGGGGCCCGTTGCATAAAAGTTACTATTATGGTAACTTTGCCATCAAATGGTAACTACCATGGCAACAATACTCAACAGCCAATCAAAATCAAGAATTCCATGGAAGTTACCATTGGTTGGCAAAGTTACCATAATAGTAACTTTTATGCAACAGGCCCCTGAGAATGAACTTTAAATGTGACTATCCATCAGCAACCTGAACAGTTTCCCTTTTTACCCACCTACCACACTATTTCTCATAATGGCCCTGTGAACAGAACTCATTCACATGAAAAAGAAGTGTATTTTCACGAGTGACACTAGCACCTGGTTCAGTGATTTATAACCACCAAATGCCCATAAAGATAATCCTTTTTCCTTCTTCTTTTTCCTTTTTTCTTTGCAGCTTATTAGCCCTATAAATGTGATGATGTTATATGGCGTCTAGATGTCGTGTAGAGAGGTTTATTTTTTTGTGGCAGTAAGGCAACCCTGCACATGTACAATTTAGTCTGGAATGTTGCTCCATTGAAAGAGTTACTGCAGTATTCTGGTCTTGTGTATTATCAGTTGATTTGATCTTTTGCTCTTGTTTCCATTCTTCCGTAGGATATATCATGTATGCCTTCAAAGAACTGTGTTGTTTTTATTTTGATAAAAACCTGTAATGTTTCAAAACAATTGCAAAATGTGCAAGTTTGTTAATCAGCCTTCCATTAGATTTTTTTAATGAAATTTGTCTGATGGTTTTGAATTGACTTTAGGATTTCACTGAACTGCAGTCAGTTTTAACATGTATCAAAAAAAAAAACCCAACATGATGAAGAATTAAGGATTTTCAAATCTAAATAATTGTTAGATTTTGAAAATTTGGTAGGAGTGAGTTAGAAATGACAGTTTTCTTAATTTTGCTCTTGCTCTTGTTTCCATTGTAATGTTTCAAAACAATCGCAAAGTGTGCATGTATGTTAATCTGCCTTCCATCAGATCTTTAATGAAATTTGTCTGATTGTTTTTAATTGACTTTAGGATTTCACTGAACTGCAGTCAGTTTTAACATGTATCAAAAAAACCCCAACATGATGAAGAATTAAGGATTTTCAAATCTAAATAATTGTTAGATTTTGAAAATTTGGTAGGAGTGAGTTAGAAATGACAGTTTTCTTAATTTTGTCTTCACAAATCACCTCATACAAAATGTACATGTTTGTTTATCTGCCTTCCACCAGATACTTCAGGAAATTTGTCTTATTTTTCTTTAATTGATTTTAAGATAGGGTACAAGGAAATGGATTGATCTAGTGGAAAATGGAGATCTACACAGTGTTTAACAAATATTTGTCTACTATTATCAGATGAAGTTGCTTTGAAAAAAAAAATCTATTCATCTGAATTCTCTTATTGTTGTAAAATGTATCATGTATCCAATGCATAGTATGTCTCATTTTGATATTCCTCTTTAACAGCATAATATCAACAGTTTAAAGGAAGCCGCATTTCACCAGTTACCATGGCGATTGTGAAAAGCAGTTATGAGGATGTCAGCATCCCAACTGGAATGTCTGTCATTGACTTTGTCTTTGAAAAATTTGATGAGTATGGAGATACAGCAGCAGTGGTGAGTTTTATACATGATGTATGCCTTTATCACTGACTGCTATCATGTGTAGAAAAACAGCTGAAGGTCAAATCTATTCTTTGTTCGACTGTGACAACAGGTGTTTTACTTGATTGCTTTTTTTATTTTCCAAAATAAATATAGAATTTTGTTATTTGTTCATATGTCTACAAATTGTATGTTTGCACATTGTGTGAGGTGAAATATACCTTTCAACTGAACTTGTAGTTTGTTCATATGTACTTGCTATGAAATAGTTTGTACATTGTTGAAGTGAAATATACAACTCAGCTAAATTAAAGTCCTCCCCCCCCCCCAAAAAAATAAAATAAAATAACATGGAAATAGTCCATTATTCTGTTTGTGATAACAGGCATTATGCTCGCTTGTTTGTTTTCCAGTATAAAATCTTGTTGTTTGTTCATGTCTGCTTGTTTTAAAATTTGTTTTTTGAGGTGAAATATACAAGCTGACTAAGCCAAAATAGAGTAAAAGAGAATAATGAAAATATATATATATCTTGAAAAAGTCTATAATTGTGTGTTGATCATATTTTGGTGATGGCGTATCAATGATAGATTTACCCTAACTTCCATGTGTCTAACTCTGTTGATAAAGGTTGATGGCTTGTCGGGACGCTCCTACACGTACGCGCAGGTGAAGCTTTTATCTCGTCGCATTGCTAGCGCCCTCTGTAGGCAGGGCTACAGGAAGGGTGATGTGTTCGGCATAATGAGCCCGAATATCCCGGAGTTTGTGTTGATGCTGTGCGGCATTGGAAGGATGGGCGGTGTAGTGAGTGGAGTGAATCCACTGTATACAGCTGGTAGGTACAAGCTGAACAGATGTTACTCATTAAAACTCACAGAATGAGGTTTAGAGTGGTTTGAATCATCTCCTTTTCAGACAGGTGGGAGTTGTTTAACCCTTTGAGGACGAGCCCCGAGTATACTTGGTACTCGGGCAGTTGTCTATGGGAAATGCGTGTTGTAGCAAATCAGTCCGTGCTTAATGGGTTCAATAGCAGCCATATGTCACCTACATGCATTTATGATGACAAACAAATATGAATTAAAAAAAAATGTTTTGTCTATCCAAAGTGATGTGGCACATTGACATTTCATGCTCTTTCGAGAACTGCCATTTTGATGTAAATTTTTTGGTGCTCCAGTATTTTTAAAGTTTGTTCTGCAGTGTGAAAAATTCTGTGGATAAAAAATGGTGGTATCTTGCACTGCTTCAGCCATGGCCCTTTTTTTCTATATTCTTTATCTTATCTTTCTTTTTTATATGTTCAAGCTTTTGAAGCATAAAAATTAAGCATACATATGCCTTTAACAGTTTCTCCAGACCCTTTATTTCTTTCAAAGATTGTTGGTTTTCTTGACTTTCTAAAGTGTGCATAAATCCCTATAGAAACTCCATGAAGACTTAGCAGCAGTTTTGATTGTGTTGGCATTTGAAAGCATGAAGAGGATGTTGCTGCTGACTGTACAAATATTAAGGTTAATCAAAAGAAATTCTTTGCAGTGGTTGACACTGAAGTTTGAATGAACCATTTGTTTTGTTTTAAAATGTTTAAAGGACAAGTTCACCTTCATTAACATAAGGATTAAGAGAATGCAGCAATATTAGTAGAACACATCAGTGAAAGTTTGAGGAAAGTTGGACAATCGATGCAAAAGTTATGAATTTTTAAAACTTTTGTGTTGGAAGCGCTGGATGAGGAGACTACTAAGGCTCATGATGTCGTATGAGTACAACAGTATAAAGAAAATGTAAAGAAAATTCAACATATTGTAGGGACTTATTTTGAACCATTTATTATCAGTGTTTTCCCCCTTCTGTTATAACATGTACCACCCCTCTACACACCAATACATCAACCCACACTACATACATATTCACATCCACATGCATCCACGCACCCCACCTATCACAAACACACCACATATCACATGACATTTTCCCGCTCTTTTCACTTCACACCCATTGGTCCCTGTTATACTGAAAACATGCCAAAACCACCCAAGCCTACACATCATTTACATATTATGAATATTTAGCTGTAACCCTTGTTTCCTTATTTGCATGTTTTGTTATGTTGATTCTTTATATGAATATTCATGTTACAACCTGGAGTTTCATGTGAACTCATGCTAAATTACGAAGAATAAACTGGCTACAAGTTAGTTAGCCAGGGAACTCCGTCCAGGTACCACGTGTGTGCTGCTCTAGTCTGCTGTTGGTGTACTTGTGATGAGTGCTAGAGAGCTGAGTGAACCCGAGCCTTACAACTGGTGGCAGCGGTGTGTTTTTCTAGCGCTCTTTTCCCCAGAGAAACAAGCAGCATTGACCAGCAGCCACTAATAGCCAAATTTGAGGCCATATTTTCACCCTTCTTCGATTTTTGGCATTTTACCGTGCTTCATGTGAATTTTGCTCAGCTTTGAAGGATTTTCATCGCACTTTGTTGGATGCAGTTCAGCACACTTATACTGAATTTATACTCCATCCTGCTGTGATTGAAATTCGCCCTTCATCGTGAATTACTTCACTTTTGCCAGGAGTTGGCAGAATTTTGAGCAAAGTGGTGATATTTCAGAAGTGTGTTTTCACTGTGAATTCTGGAAGGATCAATTCTACGCTGCTTGGAGTTCGCATGACTGTGTCTACACCGTGACTCTACAGCAGTTGAGAACACCCAGTAAATACCTGAAGGCGAGTACCTCATCACTGCAACACATTGTGAGGATAGACACAAGAGTGAATTTTGATAGAGGTGAGCCATTCAGAGTTGTTTCCCCCTGGAATTTCAACCCTTTGTGTGTATGAATTGGAAGATTGTACTACATTTTCTCTGCTGTATGAATGCTGGTTTCCCGCTTCTTGTTGCACTCTCCTAATACTTACCTTCTGGTACGAGACTTGTGATGAGGTTGAGTGGACATTCTTAAGTGCAGAAAGACTGAAAGCATTGGATACAGTACAGCTATTTTTGGTCTCCCTACTTCATTTGGCACACTTTTGATATGAGTACATTCAAACTTGATCTCCCGGAAGTCTTCACGGGAGAAGATGGAAAGAACTTTGGGCAATGGGTACGTAGACTTGAAGTTGCAGCTGAAGTCCTCCCACAGTCAGAGAACAAGCTTCATCTCCTGCTCCCAACTAGATTGGCAGGTGCAGCGTTCACTGTGTGGGAAAGTATCCCAAGCTCAGATCAGAAAGACTACAACCTAGTAAAGAAGAAATTGGCAGCAGTCTTTGGGAACACCAACTACCTCACAACATTCAAATCATGCATTGACGCACGCAAGAGACGGGGAAATGAATCCCTTGAAGTGTTTGCAGCCGCAATTACCACACTGGTAGAGGAAGCATTTCCAAATTATGATGCTGCAGGCAAAGAGGGCGAGAAGTTCAGACGATTTGTGGCAGGTATTGACAAGGCACTCCAAATTAAAATCCATGAAATGGGAGCGACAACATTTGAAAACGCACTTGATATCGCTGTACGGGTGGAAAGAGCAAGTAGCATTGGCAAGACAGCATTGCAGTCAGATCAAGTAGTCGCATCCACATCTGAGAAAGAGGATCACGTGTTGCTAAAGCTTGAGAGAGTTTTACAGCGTTTGGATGAAGTTGAACTCAAGCTGGAAACACTTCAACTGAAATCCAGCCTTCATCGTTCCGGAAGTCCTCACCAGCAACCAACCATGCCACACACTTTTGAACGACATTCCAGACCGAGACACAGATATCTCAATGACCAGTGGTACCAGTCAGCTCGGTCATCCAGCCCACAACGATCACCCGGCCCAGGGCAAGTACATCAAAGTCATTTCAGGTCACCAACCTCGCATTACCACTCACACCATCATCGTTATCGGTCTCCAAGTCCCCCTCCATCTCACCACAGACGACGAGATTTCAATGAACATTGGAGTCCACAACCCAGGTCAAGCCCATCTAGACACAGAACTGATGGGAACAGAAGATCATCTAGCCCCGACAGATACCAATCACAGAGTTCATACTGGGAACAGTACTCCAGGGCACCACACTGGCAGTCATCACAAGGTGACAGACATCGGCAAGACAGAACAGAGCCTCGGTATCCTCGCATGAACCACAGTCCTTCACGAAGAGTACACTTCGATGACCAGGGAAACGATTGGTAGTTGGTGATGAGGGTCAGTCATCAACTATGTCAACACAGAACAAACAGACCCAAACCCAAAATCCAGCATGCCAGCCATCCGCTATGTCTGTAGATGACACACGAGGCAGACGTCATCCTTCATCTCCCCCTCCGTACATCCCAGCGATTGTGGATAACACATACATTTTGGCTTTTCTTGATACCGGTGCCCATATATCACTGATAAGTTCAGACTTCTACTACTCAATTCCAGAGGGACAACGAAGTCCATTGCAGAAGGCTGCAACCTCAGTTTCATCAGTCACGGGCGAAGCCATCGACACCATTGGCATAATTTCACCGACAGTACATCTTGGAAACAGAGCCATCAAACATCTGTTCTTTATTGCAAGGAACATTACTCACCCCTGCATTCTTGGATGGGATTTCATGTCAAAACATGGTGCCTGCATATCCACCCTTACCTCAACATTCTCCACGCCAGATGTGAGTATTCCACTCGTTGATCGCCATCAACACCAAACTCCATTGACGTGCAATGTTTCGCTTATCGGGAAGGCAGTCCTCCCTGGAATGAGTGAGACTCATGTTCATGGCCGACTGGTACCATCACAGCCTGACATCATCCCAGGAGACTACGATGGAATCTTTGAGCCCTCCATCCATGAGCATCTTTCCATAGCAGGTGCGCGGTCCTTATCTCGACCACAAGACGGTGTCATCCTGATCAGAGTGATAAACCCAACACCAGATGTGGTAGAGATACCAGTCAAGACCAACCTTGGGCAATTCCATTCGATCACAGGAGAGGAAGGAGAGGAGTACGAAGTCGTAAATGATGTAGTTGCAATCACACAACCGAACTCTACTTTCCAAGCCTCATCAATGCTCACCAAATCAGACCTGACCAAGGCGGAATACGAAAAGGCTGAATGTCTACTTAACTCATGCTCAGACGTTTTCAGCACCTCAGCAGATGATATCGGACAGACAGACTTGACATACCACACTATCACAACCTCAACCACCAACCCAGTGCGGCAAAGAGCATACCGAACTTCACCCACCATGAGACTTGAAATTCAACATCAAGTTGATGATCTGCTCAGACGAGGCATAATCGAGGAAAGTTTCAGCCCATGGGCAAGCCCCATCGTGATGGTGAAGAAAAAGGACAACACCTTCAGATTTTGTGTGGACTACAGAGCACTGAACGCAGTCACTGTGCGAGATTCTCATCCAATCCCTCGCCAAGACGACTCGATCGATGCCTTGTCCTCATCGTCCTACTTCAGCGTCATCGACCTCTCATCTGGATACTGGCAGGTCCAACTACACCCTGACAGTAAGGAAAAGACAGCTTTCACCACAGGCACTGGCTTATATCACTTCAACGTAATGCCTTTCGGACTTGTAAATGCACCAATGACCTTTCAACGCCTGATGGAACGTGTCCTCCATGGATTACATTGGTCTACATGCTTGGTGTATCTGGATGATTGTATCATTCTTGGCAGAAACTTTGAGGAACATCTTGTGAACCTTCGCGAAGTTCTCCAACGGTTCAGAGAGGCAGGACTCAAGCTAAAACCGGCAAAGTGTCAGCTCTTCAAAAAGGAAGTGACATACCTGGGTCATGTGATCAGCCAGACAGGAGTTCTACCTGATCCAGCCAACACCAAGAAAGTGTCAACATGGCCTCGACCAACAAATCCGACTCAAGTAAGATCATTTCTTGGACTTGCATCATTCTATCGTAGATTCATCTCTGGTTTTGCTCAGGTGTCATCCCCTCTCACAGATCTCACCCACAAAGGAAGGCAGTTCATCTGGACAGATGAGTGTGAAGATGCCTTTAACCACCTGAAACTGGCCCTCACAAGTCCACCACTTCTTGCATACCCCGACTTTGGCGAAAAGTTCATTTTAGCCACCGATGCTTCCCAAGACGCAGTTGGAGCCGTCCTTTCTCAGATGCAGGAGGAAAAGGATCGAGTAGTTGCCTACTACAGCCAGAAGCTGACAGAGACACAACGAAAATGGTCTACCTATGACAGGGAACTCTGGGCAATTGTGTCAGCAATTCGTCATTTCAGACATTACCTCAGAGGCCAGGACTTTACCATCATCACAGACCATCGCCCCCTCTTGAGCTACAACAAGGTCCCAATCCAGGACGACTCATCTGGGCGCAGAGCGAGATGGATAGTTGAGCTGAATGCCTACAAGTTCACCATTACACATCAGAAAGGCACTGCACATCAAAATGCGGATGCCATGTCACGCCTACCAGAGCACTCTCCACAGGCCATCAGTATGGTAAACACACGGTCCTCCACACAAAAGTCATCTACACCTCCGCCAGACCAACACGAGACTCAACCCCAGGCAAGTCAAATGACATCCAGTACAGGGCCAGAGAACTTCATCCTCGACAACCACTATGCTGACTTGAAATACCAACAACAACATGACCGGGATATTCAGAGAATAATCATGTATATCAATGAAGGACATCATCCAACGGTGAGAGAAGTCCGTCGACAGACCCCTCGTTTACGGCGTCTCATGTGGCAATTTCCACGTCTCGTCTTAGAGAATGACATCTTGTATCGAAGACGGCAAAACAATTCAGGGTCAGCTACACTTCAGGCAGTTATACCAGAGTCTCTAGTCCCTCAAGTCTTGGAAGAGATCCATGGCAATCCATCCTCGGGACACTTTGGCACCCAACGCACGCTACATCGGGCAGAATCAACATGCTACTGGCCATTCATGCACAGAGACATAAGCAACCACTGCAAAGCATGCATCGCCTGCGAGTCAATCCGACAACCAAATCCCAAACACAAAGCCCCACTCCAGAACATCAAGACTGATCACCCCCTTCAGATGGTCTTTGCCGACATTGCCGAACTCCCAACTTCACGAAATGGTTACCGCTACATACTGGTTGTCGTCGACCACTTCAGCAAGTACACCAACATCTACCCCATGCGAGACCAAACAGCCCAGACAGTAGCCAAAATCCTGTTTGAAGAGTATGTCAAAGAGCATGGAGTTCCTGAATCTCTTCACACAGACCAAGGAAGGCAGTTTGAAGCCAGAGTAGTTCAGGATCTCTGCCAAAAGCTTGGTATTCGGAAGTCACGGTCCTCACCATATCACCCCCAAGGAGCTGGCATTGTTGAAAGAGCGAACCGAGTGATAAAAGATCAACTTGCAAAGTACATAGCAGGCCAAGGAGGAGACTGGGACAAGCACATACATCAACTCCAACTAGCATACAACACCAGTGTCCATGCCAGTACTGGTTTAACGCCATACTTCATCATGCACGGGCGTGAAGCAAGAACCCCAGCCACTACCACATGCCCAGTTATGACTCAACCGTACGATTCACAGCACGAGTATGTCACCGACATATGTTCCCGACTGAAAAAGGCCTTTCAGTATGCCCAGCAGAATGCACACCAAGCCCAACACCGACAGAAAAGAGACTACGACACATCTACCAGAACCATCAGGTATGCACCAGGAGATCTCGTTTGGCTACACGATCCTGTTAATGCAAGGCATAAACTAGAGCCAAACTGGAAAGGACCATACAGCATCATCGCAGCATCACCAGACAGCTTGGACTACAAGATAGTCGACATCCACAACGAAAATTTGAAGAAATTGGTTCATCACAACAGACTCAAACTGTTTCGATCCAGAGCCTTTCTACAGAGTGAAGGATCACCAGCGTCACATCCCCCTTCAGGTGACCAGAGTAAGCAACAAAATAGCACCCCAGCCTCATCACCACCTGTAAGTGACGAGAGGAGACCCAAAATTTCCTCTCCACCATATACTTCACTTCCTACTTCGATAGAGGTACCATGGTCAGCCATCACCCCAACTCCAGCTGACCAGTTTCAGCTCCGAGATGATCAGCAGATTCCAGGTCAACGCCAGGTTCACCCAGCCGACCAGTTCCAGCCCCGAGATGATCAGCAGACGGCAGGTCAACACCAGGGTCCCCCCGGCAGAGACGAGACTGACCAACAGCCTAGGTCAGACTCGGCTCCACGACATCAACGCCATGACCAATCCATTCATCACCAGGCGGCAGACGATTCTGACCATTCGTCACGGTCAGAAGAGTCAAACACACAGCCACCAATCCAACCGGTTCGACTTCGAGCTGAGCCGGACGATGCTGAACGACCACGCCAGCAGGCCAGGGGGCAGCAGACGCACCATCAGCCCATCCGGCACCTCAGACCAGGCCAGATCAACCTACCTGAGGGACGAGCACATCATTACCAGCCCATCCAGCACCCCAGACCCAGCCAGATCAACCTCCCTGAGGGACGAGCACATCCCCTTGCCCACTGCAACCAGGGACCACAACCACCCCAGGAAAGCTCCACCGGCCCGGACATCGACGACCACCAAGGCAACATCGGGCAATCCACACCGCAGCAACGGGTATCTGGTGAAACAGCGCACCAACCAACCGCAGCCCGAGCACAGGGAGAAACCAGGGAAAGACAGGTTACCCAGACTCGTTATGGTAGACAGATTCATAGGCCGCAAAGATTTCGAGATTATGAAATGTGAGATGTTTGGATTTATTAGAAGGAGTGGTTAGACTTTGCCAAAATTGTAATTACTGTGATAATATGAAGTTTGAAAAAAAAAAGTAGAAAATAGGAGCATTAAGGTGCAACAGTTTGTTCATGTTAAAGTTGTTAGCAGTTAGTTTTTGAGGGCAGCAAGTGATTAATGGTGTTTGAAAAGCACTATTATAGTGAGAAGAGTATCAATTGTATTTTGGGTATATATAGGGAGATGAACCAAAACTATTGATTTTATTTTTGGTTTTGAAATTTATATAGTATGAGAAATGCCACAGGAAGGTAACTGGTGTAACACAGATGGAAAAAAAAATAAACAAATTAAAATTAGAGTAAATGATAGTATATGAATTGATAGTGTTTGTATAGCACAGTGCTTGTAGAGTGGATAACACAAGGTGATAATATTTTGATGTGTTTATATGATGAAATAAGTATGGAAAAATGGGTACGGAAAAGAGAATTGATTAGTTATGAGAGGTAATTTAATACATATGTGTGTAATTTAGTAAAAGTGGATTAAGTAGTGTTGTTAACAGACACAGAATATTGGTTGTGAATAGAAATGGAATATACTGTTATTAACAGAATATATTTGTTAGGAAGGAATATATGTTACTGTGTATATTTTGATTAGGATAGAAAGAGGGAAGATTAGAAGAAAGTGATGAATTTGGTTAGGGTAGGAGATAGACTGAGAAAGTGCATTTATACGGGAAAAGTGATGTTTAGTGTTATATTAGTATATGTAGATTAGTGATTTTGAAAGGAGGATAGAAGATGAGTAAGCGCAGTGGATAAAGTTGATTTTAGAAGAAATAATAGTAGTTTGAGATGATGGAAGGAGTATATAAAGAAGAAGGAATTGTGTTTTGATGTGATCAGTGCGATCAGTTTGACAAAATAGGATATATGCTTGATTTCATTTTTTTGAAAAAAAAAAAGGTATAAGAAAATGAGGACATTTTATTTTGTAAGAGAAAGACTGATTTGTAGGGACTTATTTTGAACCATTTATTATCAGTGTTTTCCCCCTTCTGTTATAACATGTACCACCCCTCTACACACCAATACATCAACCCACACTACATACATATTCACATCCACATGCATCCACGCACCCCACCTATCACAAACACACCACATATCACATGACATTTTCCCGCTCTTTTCACTTCACACCCATTGGTCCCTGTTATACTGAAAACATGCCAAAACCACCCAAGCCTACACATCATTTACATATTATGAATATTTAGCTGTAACCCTTGTTTCCTTATTTGCATGTTTTGTTATGTTGATTCTTTATATGAATATTCATGTTACAACCTGGAGTTTCATGTGAACTCATGCTAAATTACGAAGAATAAACTGGCTACAAGTTAGTTAGCCAGGGAACTCCGTCCAGGTACCACGTGTGTGCTGCTCTAGTCTGCTGTTGGTGTACTTGTGATGAGTGCTAGAGAGCTGAGTGAACCCGAGCCTTACAATATTTTCACCTTTTTTCGCATAATAAAAGAGCACTTGACTTGCCTCTTTCTAAAGGCAATGGGAATAATATTACCCATAACATATGTCAGTAACGAGTCAAGGGAATGTGTACTTTTTTCAAAAGATGAAATTTTGTGAAATTCCCTTTATATTTTCCTTATATTGTTGTACGCATGTGACATCATACACTGCAGTAGTCTTCTCATCCAGCGGTGACTGCACAAAAACTTCAAAAATTCAGAACTTTTGAACGGATTGTCCGATTTTCCTCAAACTTTCACTGATGTGTTCTACTAATATTGCTACATTCTCTCAATCCTTATGTTAATGAAGGTGAACTTGTCCTTTAACTCAGTGTTTTTGAATGGTCTTCTCACATCAAAAGTCCTGAAAGTGGCATTCCTACATATCATTCCATCATTTGTTTTGATGGGTTAGGAACATCCAGTTTTGATGAGTGAAATATCATTTTGTTTTGAGTTGATTTGATTCCTGCATTTTTCACAAAATAGATGTAACATTACAAAGACATTTTCCCAGCAAAATTAAATGTTAAAGCAATTAATACAAACAATGAAATACCCCTAGGGTAATTATTAAATCAAATTATTTCAAAGAAATGGAAGAGACCACCATCAGAAGTAAAGCGTGACTTTGATGTGAGCCTCTACAGTGTAAATCCTTTAAGCCAAGTAGCTCCTCTTTCAAAATCTGAGTTGAACTAAAAGCTGGTTCAGGTTCTAGTGATGCAGGGTCACATTTGAAAATATGAATCCATGTAAAGTTCATTCATTTCAGAAAGGTAAAGGATGAGCCAGACATATAAAAACAACATACCTAAAGTGATTTTTTTATTTCACATGGTATATTGCATGAATCTTTGACATGTATTAAGTCCATAATTTATAAATTTCATAAATACACATTTCATGTAATCCATTATATGATACTATGTAGGCCTACCATAAAATGAGGTATGTTTGCCTCCATTTTAATTTTGCAAATTTTGTGAAAGCTGAGATTTGTGAAATTAAAATGCATGTGAGCATTCTTAGCTACACTATATGTATTGAATACATGTCAGAGGCATTTTTTGAAAATTTCATGCTTTGAAAAATACCTTCAGCTCCAATTCGCAAAAATTTTGTGCCGCAAAATATCATGTTTTAAAGTACTTTGAGAGCTTTTCCTACCAGCTTCAATTTTATGGGTACCTCATCTTCCAGCCATAATTTCTTCTTCAGGTACACAATGGCTCCAAATCAGTATTTGAGTATTAGCTAAAGTGGTACTCATGTTTGTGTAATTGGATATGTGATTTAGTTTTTGATGTATTACATTGTGATGTTAGATTTCGCTTTATTGTGTTAGCACAAAGCTAATGTATCCTCTCTTTAAGCCCAAGTGGTCCATATTAAATGCCACAACCTTGTCAGAAGAGCTGGGTCACCTTGCACTGTTTCTATGTTTTCAGCCAGTCTAAACTGAAAAGTTGCTGACTATTGAGATTGTTTTTCAATTCTTTTGAGCTAGAAAGTGCAGTGAACTATTGTGTTGTCTTTTCAGCTCCTCTGAGCTTAAGTGCAGTATCACATCATGATTAATTTGATTTTTTTGATGAAAGTAAAATCAGGAAAAAAAGAGAGGTATAAGTTTCAAGATCAAAAGTAGAGGTAAAATAAATAAAAATATTTAATATTAGAGCATGTAGAACGTAGACATTGCAATGAATATATCCTTGACAAAGTGTTGTTCCTGTGTTAAATTTCATTCATCGCTTCCTTCCTTTTTGGGGCGTAGTGCTTATGTTAGGGCATCTTTGTTCTGATTTTATTGAGAGCAACTTTGCCTAATTACTGAGCAATTTGTTCTGTGGGCATATAATCTCACATTTTAAGTACATTGTAATTGAGTGCTTCATGAGTTTTGTGGGCCAAAGGCATGGAATACCTTGCCAAAGGAACTTTACTTATCGACCTCAGTTTCAACATTCAAAAAGAATTTGAAAAAAAAAAAATCTTATTTTCCCTTTGACTTTAAATTTGGATGTAAAGTGCATTGATACAGCTTACTGGAAATGCACTATAATGAAGACTATATTATTATTTTTATTATTATTCATGTGCCAAACAAAACCTCATATGTTTCACATAATTTAATATTTGATATGTAATATATTTTTATGTTGCCAAGTTGGTCTGCTTGGCAATGGCAGACTTGAGTAATGTGCCCTCATGTTTGCTTTGATGAGCTCGGCCATAAGGGGTGGGGGGGGGGGTGAGAAGTTTCATGTGTCTTTTTATGTTTGTTTGCAGTAAATCTACACTGCTTAGAAGCAAAGGATTAAGACTGTTATCATAGTATAAATATCTGGTATAATCTTTGTGATCTTAAGATGAACTGGTTCGTCAGATGGAGGCTGCAGGGGCCCAGATGATCATCACCGTACCTCCCTTTGCTGAGAAGGTTTTGGAGTCAAAGAGCCGGCTTCCAAAAGTGAAGGTAAAAGGTTGTGCTTTTTACTCCAAATTAACCCCAAGAACACTGTGTAAAGTCAACCAGCCCATGTCTTTTAGTGAACTTTTTTTTTTACTATTCAAGGAGAATAAAGCCCATATATATATATATATATATATCTGTTCAAACATTATGACTTTTTAAATCTTTGCTCCTGGCATTGCTGGATGAGAAGTCTACAACATTTTGTGTCTTTGTGTATGGACAATAATAAAAGAATAAACATAAACAAAATTCAGCATATTTTCATTTTTCTAGCATAATGAAAAAGCACTTGACTAACCTCTTTCAAAAAACAGAGAGAGTTATTTTACCTTTAACATATTTATGTCGATATCAAGAGGAGGGAATATGCACTTTTCATTTTAAAAAAGGGATTTTGTGGAATTGTCCTTATATTTTTGTCCATGCATGATCTCATTGTTTGTTGTAGTCTTATCATCACTTCTAAAACTTTACAAATTCATAATTTTTGAAAGGATTGTCCCATTTTCCTCAAACTTCTCTGATGTGTTTTTCTAATATTGCCGCTTTTCAATCTGAATGTATTTGGGTTTTAATGCCCCTTTGATATTTAAAAAGTTTAGTGACTTTTTGTATCTAAATCACAGGGTGTTCCTCACATGTTTTTCTCTGGTCACCTATTCGGGCCTTTGAAATCTTAAAATCTGACATTTTGGTGGCCCAAAAGAAATATGTACTGGACCAATGGCAGTAAAGAGATAGGTACTAGTAGTAGTAGTCCAAAATAAAAGCAAAGGTAACGATCCATTTTGAATATTAGTCACCTGATTGGGCCAACCCCAAAAGATAACTCTTTTGGAAATTGGGTGGCTCGACATCAATTTCAATCAATTTCACTGGGCCACTTCCAATGTCATGTCTTGTCTGTTATCACATAATGGACCTTTGCTTACCGATACTTGCTTGTTGTGTGAGACACTACACTATAGTCAAGTTGCATGCCACAAAGAAAGGTATTTGAAAGCTACTGAAATTGAAGGAAACTTTTTTTTTTTTTTGAAATGGGGTCAAATGTTCAGTAGTTTCACAGTTGGAAGCACAAAGTATGTGAGTGCTTTCTTTTTCAGTTTCCCATGAAACAAGCATGTATCAAAGTCCAAGTCCAAAATACTGATAATTTGAGCTTTGAGGAAGCAGTATGTATTTGCACTTACGAGTCTTTCTTCTTTAATGTATGCTGTGCCATTTATGTGTATGTGTGGTTTTTCTACAAATAATCTGCCGTGATAACGACTTTTAATGTCTTGGATATGAAGATATAATATTCAGGCTGATACATTTAAAGTGTCAAAATGAGTTTCCAAAATCACCAGAGGATTTTAATTCAGCACTCCCATGTTCTCTCATAAATCACTGAAAGAAAACACTAATTTGTGATCATCTTGCATTTAATTAGTTTTCTTGTAATACATTTTGTTATCTGTGCTACCAGGGTTTCACTGCAAATTCTACTATCAAATGAAATACTACTACCAGCAGAAAATAACCTGAGTGTATCGTTTGGCATAGGTACTTGAGGTCATAAAATGAACTTGACCTTGTGATGGAAGCTTCTGCTTTCAACCCTTCAGAAAAAAAGGGGTGTAACTCCATTGAGTCTAGTGTCCTTTTTGCCTGGAGATGATAACATCTGCATTCACCTGCACGGGCAGTTAGTGTATCTGTTTTGAGGATGGAAGCTTCTGAAATTATTTCTGAAGGAAAAGGGACATAACTCCATCAAACTTGTACCTAGTCTAGAGTCATTTATACCTAACGTCTTTACCTTTAACATCTAACATTCGCCACAGGCAGTGTACGTGTTTGGCGAGGCGGATGGCTGCCAACCCTTTGAGAGTTTACTGGCAGATGACGGCTCGGCTTTCCCCACCCTGGCGCCCTCTCTTGATGACCTCTTTGCCCTCCCATTCTCAAGCGGCACCACAGGAGTGCCAAAAGGTGTCGTCATGACGAACAAAATGATCATCTGGAACATCAGTCAATTGGAGAGGTGACTGACCCTTCAGTGAGCACTAGTCATGAAGATTATGCCAAATTTAGTCAGTAAATCAAATTTTGAAATTGGGATGTGCTCAAAGGGCTGGTAGCGTGGGGAAACATGAGTGGCTCTATTGAATCAATATTCATTTGCTGCCACCAGGGTTCATTAAAGGAAACCCAAACCCAAAGAGAAATGTGGATTGAGTGAAAGCGGCAACATTAGTAGAACACATCAGTGAAAGTTTGAGGAAAATCGGACAATCGATGCAGAAGCTGTGAATTTTTAAAGTTTTGGTGTTGGAACCGCTGGATGAGGAGACTACTAGAGTTTATGACGTCATGTGTGGACAGCAATATAAAGAAGATATAAAGGGAATTCCACAAAAATTCATTTTTCATGAAAATTACACAGTCCATCAACTTGATAGTGACATATGTTTAAAGGGTAGTAATTATTCCCCCTGCTTTCTGAAAGCAGTTAGTAAAAGTGCTCTTTCATTATGCTAGAAAAGTGAAATGATGTTTCATTTTCTTTATATTTTCTTTATAATAGTTGTCCACACATGATGTCATAAACTCAAGAAGTCTCCTCATCCAGCAGTTCCAACACCAAAACTTTAAAAATTCACAACTTTTGCATTAATTGTTTGATTTTCCTCAAACTTTCGCTGATGTGTTCTACTAATGTTGCTGCTTTCACTCAATCCACATTTCTCTTTGGGTTTTGGTTTCCTTTAAAGAAACATAAATAGATACTGTCATGGAATATTTGCATTGAGGCGTTTATAATGGTCGACTCCAGTTGAGATTCTTGGCGTGTACTTATAAATGAGAGAGGTCAGTGATAACGCTGCAATGTACAGAAGTACTTTGTTTAAAACAGGGATTCTTGAATGTATCTGGGCGGGGCCATACTACAGAATTCCCCTATATACCGCCATTATCAGCATAAATTTGCATATAATTAAGTCTTGCTTAATTAGGAGATCTGCTGTGATGAATGATTAATGAGTAAGATTGATGATTGCTTTAAGGTTCACCATTAGACTCACCCAGTTTTTATGAAGAAAAAACTAAATTACCTTTAATCAAGTTTTCTCTTTAAAAAAGTGTTTTTTGCATAAATTTGCATAAATTAACCCAAAATGCTGGTATCTATTGAATTAAATCTTTAAAAAATTCGTAAAGTTATCCATCAAGAAATTGTACATTACAAAAAATTTTAAATAAATTTGAATTAGAAGGGTAAAATTAATTGTTCTCTATAACATTACAATAATAGGATTACTGCAACAAGTACTGCAACAAGTAAATAGTCATTTTGCATAAATTTGCATAATTAAGGGGCGATATCATGAAACATTGCAACTTTCCAGCTTGGCAACATTCATATTTGAATTTAGCACCAAAAGTTACCCTTATCCACAAATTTTCAGGTGGAGCAAAGAGATGGACCACGAAAATCAAAAACGGAGCCCTTTTTTCCATGTCATCCCATAGTCTAATACAGCCATTCCACTCCATGGTATCTGTATGCTACCAGGTCTTTAAAGTAGAATGACCTTCTAGCTCATTAAGTTACATCTTGCCTGATTTGTTTGCAAGAAGTGTCTGTTTTGATCCCGACTGGGATCAGTGGAGGCGGTATGGTGTTTCATCTTGGCATTATCTCTGTCTTTCCACAAAATATAAAGCCGCATGATGAAGGCCCTTGCAAGGGATAGGCACAGCTCGGCATGTCAAAGATTCTACTCTCTTTGTTAAAGGAAAAACTGTTCAACAAGTTTTATTCAAGCATGTCCCAGAAACTGTATGAAATATACCCACCTGACATTTCACAAATTGGTATTATTAAGACTATAATGTGAGCAGTGCAATTTATGATCAAGATCCACGTGGAAAGAATGAAAACTGATATATGTTATCTCTTTTTAGGAGAAAAGTTAGTGATTTCCCACCTTCGTGACAATACACTGTATATCACAGATCTGTGTAACAGAGACAATATTTTTTGTTGAGTTGTTAATTTTGAAAGTTTCTGTTGACTCCTGAAATGTGCAAAAATAAAACACCACGAAATGTATCCTGAATATATATGAGGGGAATCTGAAAATAGTGGCAACCAGTCACATTGTACTGTAAGAAAAGACAGAAGATTGTATGGCTTTATGATATCAGCTGAGAATGAGAAGGGCGTTAGGTTGTCTCGAACACTGTGGCTTTAGTGGTAACTAAACACCCTTATCATTCTCAGCCAACGATTTGTAAACTGTCAATCAACTTTGAGTGTCTCATGAAATTTGGAAATAGAGTATAAAAATCATGAAAAGCAGGGTAGGGCCTATTTAGTGTCTGACAACTAAGAACATTATATAGCATATGATTACAGCAATAAGCTGCCATGCCTCATCAGATGAAATTTCAGAACAAATCCATGATTTGAATAGGCAATCAGAAGGCAAAGCTTATATTGATGGTAAACGTATAACTTGTTCTATTTTGTTTTTTTTTTCAATCAAAAGATTTAGAATTAAAGACGGAAAAATTATACATTTTTCAAGTTTATTCTTTTCTGTACGTTCCACAGAAGGTTTATAAACATATTGTCGTTGAAGCAGTTTCATAAGCTGTAATGTTTTAAATGTATACCCAAACTTGCAGCTAGAATTTGAAGTACATATTTCTTTATGTTTGCCCATGTCATATTCACTGCAGCAATCCAGAAATTCTGGATGATGCACCTGGGGAGAACATGCTGGCACTGCTGCCGTATTTTCACTGCTACGGCCTTGTAGTCATTATGCTTCACGGCCTTCGATGCGGCACCAGGCAAATCTGTATGTCGCGCTTTGAGCCAGAGGCTTTTCTCAAGATCATGCAAGATTACAAGGTGAATGTTGACTACTCTGATTTCTCACGGAATGTTCTCACTGATTTTTTTTTTCCTTTGAACAGAACACCTTATGTGTAGTGCTGTACATATTAACGTAGCACAGATTGTTTCATTAGAAATAACTAAGATGGCAATGTTGCTCAGTCACTATCCTGTCTGCCTCTGTCATGGTCATGTAATCTGAAGCACAAAATTGATGTTCACTTGGAATGAAGTACATTAAAATTCTGTACTTCCGTACAATATCACTCAATAGCATCATCTCCTGGCATATTACCCATCATCTCAATAGAATTTTGTTTGGTGTTAACAATGTGGTATATCACAGCAGAATATGTCCCACCAAAAATTTCACAGAAGTTTTTTTTTTTTTTTTGTGCTTCTGATTCTGTATATCACAGATTAATGTGGCCTACCTCGTCCCACCCATCATGTTATTCCTAGCCAAGCACCCGCTGGTTGATAAGTACAGCCTGTCCTCTCTGAGAATGGTAACATCTGGGGCCGCACCACTAGGGGGCGACATTGCAGCAGCTCTCAAGAGCAGAACAGGAGTGAAATGCATAAGACAAGGTAGGGGTGTAAAAGAGCAGCTGGTAACTACAGTTTGCTTCATTTTTTCCTTACTCATTCAATTTCACCCCATTTTTTTGTTTCCATTGCTTATTCACTGGTTCATTGTTTGTATTAGAAATTAGTACAGGTACGAGCTGAATTGTAGATGTGAAATGTGCCGTTGCTAAATTACCATCTTCAATTGATTAATGCTCAGCCCCAATTTGTGGAAAGTATAGTTACTTAAACTACTACCAAAGCAAAATATTTTATGGAATGACAAAGAAAACAGCAAAAGTTGCTCATCTTTAATACCCCAGGTTCATTTTGTCCATTCCATGTACTCACAGTACACACTGAACATCAACCTCAACTTGCAAGCTACATTTGTACCTTTTGATTGTCTGGGAATATTTTGTTTGTTGTTAAAGTAATTTTGAAGTGTTCCAAGAAGGTCTTTTTAAGAGGTTCATCTGATTTGTATATCTCTATTAGAAGCGAATTTCATTGACATCACAGCGAAAACTCACGAAGGTAGAATCAAAATTTGATTGCAAATTAATGAAATTCACATCTAATGTTTCAAGAAGGGCAGCCTTCAGATTTATTTGTGTGTGTGTGTGTGTGCACACAGACAGAAAGGTAATAGGAGAAAACGATTTGAACTATTGTCTTATCAATCTCATTAATTCAATCCACCACATGAATAATATTTGTCATTACCATCTTATTGATTATGAAAGAGTGCTACCTCCTGTATGTATTGTATGAGTGTCCTACCCTGCCTATCAAATGGTTGTGAATAAAAGATAACTACAAAGTTATGCTGTGACTCTCAATCTGTCTCGTTTACATTATCACAGGCTTCGGCATGACGGAACTGGGTCCTGTCTCTAATGTTCTTCCTAAGAGTGTGGATGTTCCCTCCAGTGTCGGACTCCTACTGCCAAACACAGAAGCCAAGGTAAGTTTCCTTCTAAATATGTCCCTACAGGGCACATTTGATGCAAGGAGTTGTAGTTATCGCACGTTATACTAATTGCAGTTTCCATAGTAACAACTCATAATACTTCCAGCTGATTTGGTCTTGTCCATCTGTTTATGTATAAAAAAGTAATTTCTGTAGTTTGTGCCCATTCCAAACTGCTCTTGGAAGAAAGGTATGATAAATATACTGAGTGAACATGGTGAGATATTGTGTTTAATTTCAGCCACCCATTTCACTTCACCATCTCCAGACTAGACACTGTTCCCTCTCTCAATCTGTCTGTCTGTCTGTCTGTCTGTCTCTCTCTCTGTATCTCTTTGCTCTGTCTGTTTCTCTGCCAATTTGTCTGTCTGTCTGTCCATCTCTGTTTCTCTGTCTATATGTCTGTCTGTTTGTCTGTCTGCCTACCTGTCTCTCTGTCTGTCTGTCTGTCTCTTTGCATTGCGCTGCCTTCTGACTTCTTGCTCCATCCTGTCCACTCTTTACTCATACAGCAATACACAGTGCTTTTGATAAATATACTGTACTAGAATACTATTATGAATAAAATTAGTTCAGATAGCAGCCACTGAGTGCAGATGTACTTCACTTGCACGCAGTAGATTGTATGAAATCTAACAACACATGTGTGCATTGTATAAGTAAGCACTATGAATTCATTTTCAAGTATCTTGTACAAATAAATAGGATTGTAATTAATAATGTATGCATTAAGATGGCAAATCTGTTTCACATCAGATGTTTGGTCTTACTGTGTGGTATGAGCTTGTAGTGATTAGATATATGAAACGACCAGCTGAAAGCACTAGGTTACTTAAATGTGTCGTGGTTGCCTCATCAATGAACATGAAAATTTCACTGATCCTGTTATATCTATTCCCCACCCCCCTCCCCATTTATTCCCCACACCTCTGGTCAGATTGTGGACATCCAGACAGGGGAACTCCTTGGGGCGGGGCAGGACGGAGAGCTGTGTATCAGAGGACCACAAGTTATGGGCGGGTACCTCAACAACCTGGAAGCAACTGCCAACACCATTGATGAGGATGGATTCCTTCATACAGGTAATTGATGTCCAAGAGTGGGCTGGTATCACAGTCTTCCGACAAGCATACAGATTGATTCTCATAGGTGGGCTGGTATCACAGCTGCCCTCAATCCAAACATTTGTATGCTGTACATTGGTTAATTCTCATAATTTGGCTGGTATTACATCCCTTCAACACAAACATTTTTTTTTGCAATGTAAAGAACTGCTTTTCAGGACACACATGGGGGGGGGGGGTAGTAGGGACATTTTTTACACCCCCTGGAGATTTTCAGTTTTCATGGTATTCCATCTAAAGGGACAGATACTTTGCATTTTTTCAATGTACTCCCTGCAATTGAAATGTGCTGAAAAGATAATGAGAAAATTCAATGCTTTGAGGAAAAAAATTAAATGGATGGTATAATTTTGGTTTACATAGCTTTACTAAAATAGTTTTGCGTATGGAAGTTCAAACTTGTCGGTATCAAGAAATTTATATCAATTGGGTGCAGAAAACTCAGTAGTTCCTCATGTGGATGATCATAATATGTTCTAGAGCTCATAGCATCCTGTAACCACGGTGATTTCAGGTGATATTGGCCACTATGATGATCAGGAGCTGTTCTACATTGTGGATCGTCTGAAGGAGCTCGTCAAGTATAAGGGATATCAGGTACGATCATTTCGTTCTCAATTACTTGAGATTGGTTCATGTGTGAAATGATAATTCTGCAATACTTTGATTGTTTGCAAATATTCTGTCAAAACCTTGCTTTAGAATCATGACTAACATATCAGCAATTGTCTTTGATAAGAAAGCTACAAATATGCCCTTGAGCAATATGGGAGTATAATATTAGTAAAGGAAGTAGTACATGTAGTTGTAGTAGGTAGTTGTTGTAGTAGTACTACTAACTAGTACTAGTACTGGTACTAGTACTATAACTATTACTAGATTTAGTAGTAGTAGTAGTAGTGGTAGTACTAGTACTAGTAGTAGTAGTGGTAGTAGTAGCAGTAGTGTCAGTGTGTAGTTATTATTATTATTATTAGTAGTAGTAGTAGTACTGTAAAAGTGGATATTTTCGCGTGACTAATTTTTCGCGGTAGGCCGGGTCAGAAGAGTTTCGCGTGTTTTTAATTCCGCGGAATCAAGACATCACGCACAGGAACGTATGGCAAGCAAAAATATTCGCGTGTTTTTATTTTCGCGCTAGTTTCTGGTTGCGCGAAATGCGCGAAAATTTCAACACCGCGAAAATTTCCACTTTTACAGTAGTAGTAGTAGTTGTTGTAGTAGTAGTAGTAGTAGTAGTAGTAGTAGTAGTAGTAGTAGTAGTAGTAGTAGTTTTAGAAGTAGTAGTAGTAGTAGTTGCAGTAGTGGTCGTTGTTTCTTTGCATATTGATAATGATATCTCATGTAATGATGTTGATAATTTCATTTCATTTTCATTTCATAATGGTTATGTACATAATGACAATATCAATGCTAATGATTACTCCTGCTGCATCTACTATTACCACCACCACAACAACAACTACTGCTACTACTTCAACTACTACTACTACTACTTCAACTACTACTACTACTTCAACTACTACTACTACTACTACTACTACTACTACTACTACTACTACTTCAACTACTACTACTACTACTTCAACTACTACTACTACTTCAACTACTACTACTACTACTACTACTACTACTACTACTACTACTACTACTACTACTACTACTACTACAAATAATGATAGTAATTTCTATACCATCAGCATTTCCATTATTATAATTTCTTAATTGATTGTTGTGACTAAGGTTCCACCTGCTGAGCTTGAAGCCCTACTGCTGACCCATCCTAAGATATCTGATGCAGCTGTCATTGGTGTGCCTGATGAGGAGGCAGGAGAACTCCCCAAAGCGTACATCGTGAGGGTCGGAGAGGAACTTACTGAGAGTGATGTTGTCGAATTTGTTGCAGGTAAAGATAGCTCTTTATTTGATGTGTCAGTTTAGGGATTGGGAGTGGGTTAGGATTTTTTTATATGTTTGTTTTTGTTTCATCTGCATTTGTCTTTTATTTGCCCTTTAATGATTGCTGTGCTGTGTTTCATTTTCTTGATGTAGTGAATTGTTACACTCTAAGCCTGTTGGACAAGAATTTGTGGGGTCATTCACTATTCAACTTACATATGTATTTTTTTTTTTATTATTGAAAACAACTAAACTTAACTCAGCACCCATCAACTTTAAAAAAAAAAAAAAAAAAATCCATATTGACATGACATGATTATGTAAAAGAAAGAATTCAGGCCCCAGTGTTTGTTGAACCAAGCGGCTGAGACAGTTAAATGAAATGTGGTATATTAAAATTGAACTACATTTTACAGTATGGTGCAGAACATCTATATGGGTGAACTTGAAATATTAAGAGCTAGTTCTTGGCCATCTTGTAGGCAAAGAGATATATGAAGAATGTGAACACTTTTCTTTTCTGTCTATACTCAAGGAAGCTATTCCTAGAATATAAATCAGACATTGCCTGTCAGATATATATGTTTTAGGTTTTTATCAAACTTTCAGATGATGCATAACTTTAGGAAATTGCTAGATAATTTTGTATCTTACCTGCAAGAATTGATAATAGTGTGCTAAATCAACCTGTCAAATACTTCCACTCTTGTTTACTGCCACTCAGTTAAAATGAATATCTGCGTCATTTCAATAAACAGATTCAAATACGACTGATAGTTCTTGAGTATTTGAATTATGGAAATAAGAAGAATGAGATTCTTCAAATATGTAAAAGTAATGCAAAGTGTGAAATCACAAACATTTGCTGCATGAAAGTTTCTCAAATTGATGATGCACAGCATTATACAGACATTTAATGCATTAAGTAAACAAAAAACTTGCCTGCATATAAGTTTCATGAAATTTTGGAAATTTCATGCACAAGAAAATTTCTTGCTTTAGAGTATGACATTCTAGCAATTATGAGATGCTATGAAACTACAATATCAATTTCTTCTGTCTTGCATTCTACTTTGCAACAGGGAAAGTTGCCCCTCACAAGAAACTCAGAGGAGGGGTGGAATTTGTGACCACTATTCCAAAATCGGCTTCCGGAAAGATCCTACGTCGTATTCTGAAAGGGGGAGCAGTAAAGTCATAAGGAGGAATATATGCCATTGTAATTGTCTTGTAATATGACATAATTAAGCCTTCCTGTTTTGACACCTCACTTTTTTCTATTCTTATCAGATTGGTAAATTTTGTTGGTTGTAATTTGTTGTATTGGAGTTGGAGCATGCTCAACTGTGTGTATATATTGCAACCCACTTATTGTGACTGTAACAAGGACATATGATACTTTTTCATGTGCGGAATCTTGGAAGTTATGCATAATGTTGAATTAAATATACTGTTTAAAGGAGCATATAGCAGTCATGTGATCATAGGAAGTGATTAAGCATAAATTGCGGAATGGCATTACAAGCTCCTGTTAGCAGACATCCTTTTTTTGTGATATGAAGTGAAACATCCTTCACGAGAGATAGGGCCTAATATTCAGGGAAATGTTTATTTTATATCACCTTTATTACATTTTCAAGATTTATAGCTCATGTATAACAGTATACTCGTACAACTCATTGAATTTCTTTTAGAAAAATTATAAGGAAGATATTGTCGACATTGAAATTTGTAATATACAATCGCTCTTTTGTCTTTCAAACTTTTAAGTGCTTACACAGTTTTTTGTTTGAAAGTTATTTTTGCAGGGTATCTCAAACATGTTTAGTCTTGCATGCTCGCACCTTGTGTGTTTTATATTTGTTTGAATATACTTACTCAGGTAGTGTTTAATATGCTCAATATTCTGCAAGTGAATACAGATGTATACAAAGAAGATTGGTGCCATATCCATTTTTGTCAAGCCCACCGGAGGTGCGGGGAGTCTAAGGGATCACCTGCGGCGTCCGTCTGTCCGTCGTCCGTCCGTCTGTCTGTTGTCCGTCCGTCGTCCGTCTGTAACGCTACAAAAACTTGAATAACTCTCTACTGAGGACTTCAATTTCAATCAAACTTGGAGGGAAGAGTGGTTATGCAAAGTTACACATTTTACCAAACGTGAAGGTCAAAGGTCACAGGCAGGGGTCAATGAACTTTAGGGCCCAATGTTAAGTTTTTACGGCACGTTTGGATTATGGCTCATAACTTTTGATGTATATGTCTCTTTGTGACCAAACTTGGATGGTAGATGTCCCTTGGGGAGTTGAAGGTCATCACAAGGTCAAAGGTCACAGGCAGGGGTCAATGAACTTTAGGGCCCAATGTTAAGTTTTTACAGCACATTTTGATTATGGCTCGTAACTTTTGATCCCTATGTCTATTTGTGACCAAACTTGGCTGGTAAATGTCCCTTGGGGAGGTGAAGTTCAGCCAAGGTCAAAGGTCATAGGCAGGGTCAATGAACTTCTGGGAGTTACAAAATATTAATTTCGTCTACGCAAATGGGCGAGACACATTTTGGCACTTGCCTTGTTATACAAGAATTTGTTGACCATCCATAAGAGAAGTGTATAATAAGCTTCAACCTAATGACAACAGATGTGGTAGACACCCTTCTATGTGAAATCATCTCCCAGTTGATGGAAAATTTTTAGGACTAAAAGCACAAAATACTACAGTGTGCTGACTGCAGTGGTGTAATGTTTATTAAAAGAAAATATCACCACATTTTGTCTAAAATCAGTGTAATTCAACAGTACTTCATGCAAAAAAAAAAACCCACAGTTATCATTGATACAGCAATATTTTCCTTTTACCTTGACTAAATTAAATCATGCCTCTATGTAGATATATATTTATCATTCCAATCACTGCTTCATTTGAGATGAGTATAGTAATACCGTGCATTCCCCTTATAACAAAGTCCTCGGGACCAGCAGTTTTCTTTTGTTCTATCATAATTTCACTATAATCAAGCAAATACAGCATTATGGTGATATCACTCAAATCATGTCAATAAACAATACAAAACAAAGGAAATAAATCCATTGAGACTGGAGAAATTCATTTGTTATATCAGGTATTTTGTTATATCAGATTTTTTATACCAAGTTTCTACTGTATCAAGAAATAATTTTCTTTTTTGTTTCTTATTAACTCAGCCTCTCTAACACAAATAGAGTTGCATCCCTGTTTGCATCCATGTCCATGATAACAGGATACATCCTGTATGTACTACACAGCTTCTTCAATTCCCATTTTATATATGTACATCATAACAAGGGCTGTCAGTCATGTATTATGTTGAACATATCAGACTGTTCTGCCATAGGCAAACATATCAAAATATTCCACAGTCATGTGATCATGCTTATCCAATACACTTACTTGTACACAAGTATTTAACTAACCCATACAAGGAAATTGTGCCATTTTAGATCTAACAGGAATAGAGCAAATGGTCAGATAAATCTTACAATGTTTTTATGCCTCTGCCACGAAGTGGTGCCGGAGGCATTACGTTTTCGGGTTGTCCGTCCGTCTGTCCTTCCATCCTTCTGTCCGTCCGTAATGAATTTTGTTGACAGCGTAACTAAAAAAAACTTTTGAGGTATCCTCATGGAACTTGGCATGTATGTGTATTAGGGGGTGAAGTTGTGCCTATCAACTTTTGGGTGCACATGCTCAAGGTCAGTGGTCAAAAGGTCAAAGTCAAATGGCATGTATGTGTATTAGGGGGTGAAGTTGTGCCTATCAACTTTTGGGTGCACATGCTCAAGGTCAGTGGTCAAAAGGTCAAAGTCAAATGCTCAAAATGTCACTATTTCCCCCATATCTATGCAATGCCTGAAGATATTTTCTTGAAACTTGGTGTATACATGTATTACCCAATTAAGATTCTCCGGTGAATGTTTGGGGTCATGAGGTCAAAGGTCAAGTAAAAATGATAAAATTTCACTTTTTTCTCCATATCTTGGAAATGGTTCAAGGTATCCTCGTGGAACATAATATATATGCATGTACTGACTGGCAGTGATTATCTAGGAATTTGGGGTTCATGGGGTCAAAGGTCATGGATCAAAGATCAAAGGTAATATTTCAAAATTTTACTATTTCCCTTATGTTTATGCAGTGCCTGGAGGATTATTTTCTTTTTAAACTTGGTGTATTCATATTTAACCCAATAGAGATTCTCTTGGAAGTTTTTTTTTTCTCAAAAAAGGTCAAAGGTCAATAGGTCAAAGATCAAGTGAAAGTGCTGAACTTTACTTCTTCCTCCATATCTTGAAAGTGTCTCGTTATCTTGAAACTTAGTACATACATGTATGTATGCATATTCTGCCTGACAATGATTTTCTTATGAATTTTAGGGTCAATGGTCAAAGGCCAGATGAAAATGATAGCAATTTACTATTCAATACAGAAATTGCGCCTTTTCTCCATACCTTGAAATTACTCAGTGTATAAACTTATGAAAGGGTCAAAGTCAAGTAAAAGTCATAAAATCCCCAAATACATGCTCTCTCATTCATCCAATTAAACCTAAGTCAAGGAAGGTGAACATTCAACACATTTGTGACAAACATGTCATTTTAATATTTTGCCAATATTATGAAAATGTAATCACACATTGTCCACAATCATGTACTGTAGACCTATAGGAGAATCATGCATTATGTTGGAGGCATACCAGTCGCCATAGCGACATTTCTAGTCTATCTTAAATTTTGTCTTAAATGTCATTTTAGACATTTTACAGCAGCAATAACACTGATGTGCAGTTGATATTATCCTTTTTTTTTCTGCATTGACAGCATATATAGTGTACCATGGTTAATGAATACAGCTATAGGGGTTTTGGTTGTGTCTTTATTCTTGTAATGCATGGGATATAAAGGGAATTACTCTTTGTAAGTATGTCTTTTCATAATTCACAGTTTTCTGTTTGCCAATGACAAGGAGTGTTTTTATTGATATGGATGAGAAATGAAGAATTCCATACTCTTCATAGTTGTAGCATACAGTGAGCTTTTTCATTTGCCGACTTGACTGTGATAATAATAAAAAAAAAATATCAGATCCATCCGTTTATAGGCAGTTCCTTGGACTAACTTCCACTCTAATTTAGCAAAGTGTGCTTTATAAAGTACTTATTATTGTATTTGATTTAGAATATATATATATATATATATATACATTTATACAGGGAAACCCCGTTATAACGAGGTTGGTGGGACCACCATTTTTTCCTCGTTATAGCTGGTTCCTCGTTATCAACGTATGCACGTTTCTACTATTTTAATATGTGCACATGAAAATGGGATCAGTAGAATCTCCTCGTTATAAGAGGTATCTCGCTATATCTCAGCTCGTTATAACGGGGTTTCCCTGTATATATATATATATATATATATATATATATATATATATATATATATACTGTGTATTTATTAGTGGAAAAATGAGCAAAGAAAATGGGATTCCATCGTGATGGAATCCCATTTTCTTTGCTCATTTTTCCCCTAACAAATTATATTCATTTCTGGTCAGTTTTCTTCTGTTTGCATTCGTTACAAAAATATATGTATGCAATGGAACCTTGTTGAAAAGAGGTTGGAAATGACAAAAACCTTCCTGTAAAGGTAACAAGATGGTTATGCAGGTCCCGGCATGTCATTTTTCTTTGTTTTTGCATCCTGATATACAGCAGAGGAACCTGATGAAACCTGCAGAACACAGTAATTGTCATGATGTTAAGATGCCTGTTTTAGCAACATATCTATACACACTGTACATAATAACAGAGATAATCTGTAGCGTACATAGCATCTAGGTATTGCAAGGTACATGCAGGCTAGTGTCCCAACTGGCAATTACCAAGTCTGCAGTTGAATGTTTGAAACACAACATTGCACCTTGTTTCTTGCCTCAGTAATCAGCATGGCTTGAATCGTGATCTTAGCCAAAGCTTGAAACTAACTTTTTTTTTTTCTGATGACTCTTTCAGGTCACACCACTAAAATCTTTGAATCTGAAAGTTTTACGGCCCGAAAAAGAAATGTACTCGCCAAAAATAAATGGCAACACAGCAATGTATTTTAAATGTTAATTTCTGGATCAGGCTACCAAATGATGACCCTTTTGGAAATTCGGGGGCCTGACATCAATTTGTAATGTCCCTGGGCCACACGGCCACTTCTAAAATTGGGCCCTGTCTTGGCAATATTTTTTTTTCCGATTTTCCTTTTTTTTTTGGTGGTGGTGGTGGAAATACGTATAGATAATTTGTTCTTTATGCTTACTCTGGTGAATAGCACTAAATTTCACTTTTTATCTTAACTATGCCTTCCTGGCTGATATTTTTATGTGTGAACATTATATTTAATAGCAACAAATTGTAATCATCTGTCACTATAGTGCATTAAAACTTATCAAATGTTGGAACATGCATGTCAATGCTAAAAAATGTATTTTTGTGAGTGTATGAAGTGACAATTAAGTGCAGTAACATCTTGATTTAATTGACAGCTGAGTGAGTGGCAGTCATACATATATCTTGACTGAAATAGAAAGAAAGAAAGAAAGAAAGAAAGAACAACAACAACAACAACAACAACAACAACAACAACAACAACAACAACAACAACAAATTGCATCCCCGGCCCAGTTTTGCATGAGGAAAAAGATAAGAATTTGTTGTTGGCAAAAAGGGAGGAAATACATAAAATATCTGAAAAATAGATTAGATAGATAGATGAATAAACTTAAACCCACTAAAACCTTTGTGTTTTTGTCCCCAATCCCCGTACATGCGCCCTGCATTGTCCATGGACCCCATCAGATGAAAGCAGGATAGATGGGCCCCTAGCTGTCCCATCAAAGGTTATCTGCAACTGTTGAAACTATCAATTTCGACATTAAAGATTGCAACATCTTGAAGAATATTATGTGCTTCCATTTCTTTCATGAACTTTTATGAAACATACACGTACTACTATAGATAGATCCAACATACAGTGCATTTTAGAGCACTGTTATTTGCCGCTTTTCTTTCTGCATACATGTATTTCGAGTTGTAAGTGAAAGACCAGTTCCATTTGAAGTACACATTCACAAGACCTGTAATATAGAAAAGCAGACATAGAAATACATACGTATACCTATAACAATACTGTATCCTCTTCAAGTGAAGCCCATGATTAGGTTGACAAATACACGTTGTACAGATTGTGACCCACGTGACATGTTAAATAGATTTTGATTTAAAATTGTGAATTCGGAGGTTTAACTTACTTCATGTAGGTACAGTTTGTCCAGTGCACTCCAGTCATAACAAACACAATTTTAGAGTGAACACCTCATTACAACGGAAATGCAGGTCTTCAAATTATATTCTAAATACACAGTTATTGATAATGATATCTTCACGCGCTATTTGAGCGACAAAATGAATAACGAAAGAAAACTGGCGGTCACGAGAATATTCCCCGTTATAACGAGAGTCGCCTGCGTATCAAAAGGCACACAACTGATACAATGACCCAAAAGATATATTTCCTGAATGGGTTTGTAATGGTCTTTGGAAACGAAGACATAAGTTTGACTCACTTTATATAGCCGCGATCGCACTGGTAAAAGATCGCGAACAGATCAAATTTTTGCCCGAATTACCGCAAACTTCCCACTCGAACTAGGAATATTAAACAATGTTAAAGCTTCCCCATCACACCCGCCAAACTTAACGATCATTTGCCAGTGTGACTGCGGCTATGTCATCTCTAGCATAAAAGCCCACAAATTATATGTTGGTACAGTAATTGAGTGAACCTGATGGTAAAGCATTTTTGTAAATTCAAATTTT
The DNA here is from genome assembly GCA_033980235.1 of Diadema setosum. Classification (NCBI taxonomy): domain Eukaryota; kingdom Metazoa; phylum Echinodermata; class Echinoidea; order Diadematoida; family Diadematidae; genus Diadema; species Diadema setosum. The sequence goes on from CM067078.1 coordinate 20,330,388, forward strand.
GACAGCCGCCGAAAAGACAAAGGCTTTGAGGTAATAAGCAATCAAAGAGATGGTATGGTTTTGGTTGAGATGGGGAATTGTGGTTTTGACTTTTTGCGAGATAATAGAAACCACTTATGAAATTGTATTGAAGAGCATACAGTTGTAATAGGTATTTAAAGTTTGATGCATGATGTATATGATGAAAATTGGTTTTGAAATGGCCGAGATATCCAGAAACAAAGAAAAACAAATTGGTTCTAATGAACTAATGAAGGGTAGGTCTCACATTTTATTGAGACCTCTGTTTGTGGATATCTCAGCCTTTTTGAAATCAAATTTTCATCAAATGAATAGTTGGAATGAACAAAAATACACCAAGAAATAGATAGAAATTCATTTAAAAGTAATAAACAATCACGCACATTTTCTAACTTTTATGATTCCCGCAGACGTCCTAGATTGTTAACATTGGAGTCCATGTGTCTGAATGAAAACATAATCATAGTGTCTATAGCTATTACAAAATTAATGACACATCGCAGTGGCATCTATCCCTTTGCTTTTAAAATCATGATAACTTTGATATGGAAAAGAAAAAAGAAACAAAATTTACAATCCTTTTTGTTCCTAAATGCATATCAAATACATGTATACCATTTCAAATTCCATTGATGACATGTTCCTTCTTCCATAATTATGGAGTGAGCTCCATTCAATTAAAGGCTTTACAATAACTATAAATAAAAATTATAATACTACCATTGCTAAGGACATGAGTTAACCAGAGTTTGAAGATTTTCAGCCAATCACCATTGGAATAAGAAAGAGAGAATCCCTGCTCCAGGTAATGTTACAAACAAATGCATATACATGTACTTCTACGTCCATACAATGAGCCATTTTGTTTCTACATAATGTAAATGACTTCACGTTACAGTAAAGTAGAAGTAAAAAAAAAAATAGCAAAACACAAACATAACTGCCTTTAGGCGGGCCCTCTTAACACCAACAAAATATAATACTTGTCTAGGCCATCGAAAACAGCGAACTCTCAAAACCACTATCAAAGAACAGGGTGTGAGAAATATGTTTTTCTCCCTGTCAACCAGAACATGTTTTTTGGGGGGGTTTTTTGTGTCTTTTTTTTTTTATATACCTAGGCTTCTCAATAATTGCCTTCATCTAAAGACAAGTTGCGGTTACTTGATGTCACCGTATGAGATGAGCATTACTGACCTTGGTAACCATGACTGGCAATGAAATAGATAGGCATGAATGCTAGCCGCAACCATTTATTGAAAGACAAAGGACTCATACGAATTTTAATATATATTACATATATCATATTTTAATAAATTTGTATACAATATATATACATATATATATATATATATATTTTTTTTTTTTTATGAAGAGTTTTATTGCAAAACGAGCTAAATCCGTTCTTGATAAGTTGGTATATTTGTGATTAAAGCTACTAAAAAACAAAGAAAATAGTAAGAAAATACAGGATATTTTTAATCATAATTTCTAGAATATTTCTTTTTATGTTACAAGTGTGTTATTACTGGAAAGATTTAATATTGCTCTATCTGAGGATGGACTTACTTTGAAAACCTTTTTAAAAATGCCGCTTAGCCCATTTTGCAATAAAACTCTTTACATACATACCTATAATATATATATATATATATATATATATATATATATATATATACATATATATATCTACACACACACATAAGACAAAATCTCTTTTTGTCTTAGCACAAGTAAGGCAGTCAGTTCAGGTATGGCAAGCCGAGATTCAGCATCAATATTTGCAAGAAAGAGGTGTATCTCCAAATTTTTCAACATCGGAAAAAAATACCAATGTTTCAATATTGCAGTGAACGTATTGACAAAGGATAACATACATTAAAATTTGACGGAAATATTGTACATTGAATACACTTATACACGCATAATGATCTTTTATAAAAGGATTAACAAGCCAGACAAAATTTCACCCTATCATCTGTTTCTTAATCTACAAAGATTTTGTTGTTGTTGTTATTTTAAAGATCGAAAGAAGAGAGAGAGAGAGAAATGGGGCCCTATACAAATAATTTGCCCCAGACAGCACTTATAACATAAAACAAACATTATAGATCTTAAAGAGATATAATCAAGAATATTAAATGCATACCAAGTCTCCTCGAGGGAGCTCATATCGTCTCCACGAGGGAGCTCATATTGTCTCCACAAAGGAGCTCATAAAGTCTCCACGAGGGAGCTCATATTGTCTCCATAAAGGAGCTCATTACGTCTCCACGAGGGAGCTCATATGATATTGGTGAATACCTCATATTATTCTTCAGACAAACTCAAATAACTACACAATACACGCGCGCGTGTACCGCACACTAACTCATCCACGTGCACACACTCAACCACAAAGATTTTCATGCCAGACATCAAAGCCCTCTGCCCCAGAAATTGGAAGGTTTGTTATTTGCGTCCCTCTCGCGTTTCACGAAGGCGGTAAAGGAAGAAAGGCACTTGCCGATGAAGAAGTCTGCCTGACCCGGAATGATGAGGTCAATCTGGGGTAGATGAGGGTCAAGATGGTGCACTTTGACCTGTCAAGAGTTCATAGGTCGAGGGAAACCAACACTTGTAAGATTTCTGACATATGCAGTGCACTCCTAACGAACACGATTATAACGAAATTTTGGTTACATCGACGTAAAACTTCAAAACGTTCAAAAACATTATCCTCTTTACGTATTTTTATTGCTTATTTGTTCGGTTATAACGAGAATTTGAAAGAACGAATAAAAACATGCAGGTCCCGAGGAATTCGTTGTAACGGGAGTCCACTGGATCTGGAGTGCAAGAGGAGGTCAGCATGTACATACTTCGGGGGAGTGCACTATTCTCAGCAAATTACGTAGAGGGGGAAGAACAGGTAGAGTAAAGGATGTGCTAGAGTGTGCGGAGGACAATAGAAATGAGAAGAAGAGTAGAAGGAAGGCAAATACACGAAAGAAGACAAAAAGGAGGAGGAAACGGAGAAGGAGGCTGACTTGATTGCAGGAAGGAAGAAGGAAGATGATGGACGAAGGGTGATGGGAGTTTATATGAAAGACAACGAACAAAAAATCACGCAGCTGAGTTATACAGATGGAATATACATAAAAGAAAAAAGTTACTCCAAATGGAAGAGATCTACTCACGTCATCTCCAAGAAATTCTTCTAATTCCTTCTGGTAGGACAGCCTGTCTGTGGCAATAAAGAGATGCTTTGCACCAAGCTTCTCTATGGCCTCTCTCGTCTGCTCCAAGATGACGTCCTTCGGGGGGAAGCACATCGTTCTCGTCAACCTCTCGTCCTCAGGCTCGTGGCACTCCCGAAAGGTCGCAATCAGTTTTGTGGCTCCCTCGTGGTCACATCCCTTCTCCTGGAAGGCATAGGGGAGGGGGTGGAAGGGGGTGTGGAGAGCGCAATGATGGGGATGGAGACGTGTACTTGCATCGAATATCTGCTTGGTGATATTGCTAAGAGTTCAAGTGATGACAGTATACGGGGTCATCCCACTAAGGTGAGATCGACACCAACGAGGCTTACGGCCCGCCAGTTCGACACTGAAAAAAAGGTCTATGAGTTATGCAGGCCACGAGTCATACAGTCCATGAGCTCGACACTAGTCAAATAAGGCCCATGAGTCCGACACTAGGCAAACAAGGCCCACAAGTTTGCCAATGAGCAAAAAAGCCCACGAAGTTCGACATCACATCACGGGGCATAAAATGTCGGGTCTCGTGAGCTAATTGATCAATATCGAAACCAAAGAGGTCTTATAAAGGTAGATCCCATCTTTTATCATAAAGACCACTTAATTTTACTTTGTTTTTCGATATCTCAGTCATTTCTAAACCAATTTCCATCAAATAAACTTTTAATTCCTCTTGAAATCGTATGTCCTAAGTGCTTTTAATCATCCGGCAAAAAGTTAAAATCTGAATCCCGATCTCAACCAAAACTATTATCATCTCTTTCAGTACCTATGGTGTAATTCTGGTGGTCACGGCTCAAGTCTGGAATAGAGAGCTGAGAGTATGTCACAGTTCTGTGAGTACAGTGCACTCCGTTATAAGAAACACTGTTATAACGAAATTCCGGTTACAACGAAGTAAAAAAGTTGGGGGAGGGGGGAGGAATGTAGGATCCCATAGTACCGACAACTTTATTCGACTTACCAGATCACAAACAAACGCATGCATAATATGGTCTCACACATAGGCCTTTTTGTGTTTATTTGTACAAAAATCATGTATCACATGTGATCAGTGATTAGATAGGCGCTTACATTTTGGATCAATCAGTATTTGATACAGATTTAATAAATTTTGTCAAAAATTGTGATGAAACACGCAGCCTCAGATTTTGATATGTCAATATTTGATAAAGTTTTGATACTTAAAGGGACTGTACAGTACTGGTTGAGGTGGGGATTCATGTTTTGAACATTCCTAAGTGAGATAATGAATAGCCTCTTATGAAATATGAAAGAGCATGTAATTTTAAGAAGGATTCAACGTTTATTTGATGAAAATTGGTTTTCAAATGGCTGAGATATCCCAAAAAGTGCTAACAATAAAAGGCGACATGCCACAACTTTATTAGGATCACTTTGTTTCACCTTGTTTTAGGATATCTCAGCCATTTCAAAACTGATTTTCTTCGAATAAACTTTTGATACCCCTTAGAACTGCATGCTCTTTGACATCTCAGAGAGTGGTTTCTGAATATCTCGCAAAACATTAAAAGCTAAATCTTCACCACGACCGCAACTGTACACACCCTTTAAATGACAGCATGCAAATCCATCAATATTTGATACAGATTTGATATCGTAAAAATTGAAACCCTCATCATTTTGGCACTGCTTGGTTCAATACCGTTTTAATACATAGTGTCATTTGATACATTTAGTACTGGTACACCAAAATAAGTTGATATATTTTCAACATCACATCAATGAATCACATTGATATCAATGTATATTAAAAAATGAATCAAAGCTGTATGAAAACTACCAAGGATTCTCATTTTCATCCATATTGTTGCTTTTCTTTGATACATAATAAAAGTGTATCAAATTTTAGCATCCCATTGATCGGCATGCTCATGTAATTGTTTCACTCTGCTCAGATTCAGATGAAAATGCTTCTTTTTGTGCAACATCTATGACAACCCAAATGTATAAATTATTAATGAAAAATAAAGAAGAACACAATCAATCTCTTTGAAACAAAATAGGTGCAGATTATGATAACGTCAGCCCTTAATCATACTGTACCATGGACAGACACACACACACACACACACACACATGATATGTATTATATATATATATATATATATATATATATATATATATGTGTGTGTGTGTGTGTGTGTGTGTGTGTGTGTGTGTGTGTGTGTGTGTGTGTGTTGGCGTTCCATAAAAAAGACCAGGGTTCGACTCCCGACTTTTCAACTCTTGTACTTTTCCGAAAAGGAGGAACAGTGAGAAGACGTAACGATGTCAAAGCTACGCACCGTTTTCTCCTTACTTTCTCATATCACACACACACACACACACACACATATATATATATATATATATACGCATATATATCTTATAAGCAGGACTTTGTGGCACAGCTTATTCTCACCCACCCATTCTTCGCCATTCCTGATGTGGATGCCTACGTAGGGCGCCCCCTCGAACATATCGTCCATGTTGGACTGGGCTTGGGCAAAGAGAGTCGGGTTCCACTTGATGTAGTCCTGGATGATGCGGTTGTTGGGATCTATAGGGAACTTTGCCGGGGCTTCCTTGAAGGCAAGGACCGGATGCTCACTTGCAGGAAATCTGCGGGAAAGGTTTGCCAAGAGACTGCATTTATAAGGAAGGCCTTTTAATCTGATTTGATTTGATTTGATTTGATTTGATTTGATTTGATTTGATTTGATTTGATTTGATTTGATTTGATTTGGTTCAATATGATTTGATTTCATGTCAGTTGACTTCGGTCCGCTTGATTTTGTTATATATCGGTTTGCAGCTTCGTTAATTCATTATTCGCTGTCTTATGTATTTTCTGAGGGTCCCATATCGTACACGCTTTGCTTTTTAGTGCATGGGACCCTCCATTTCCATTCTCATCCTTAATTGACTTGTACTTTATGCATGTATGTATTGAAGAAAATAAATCACATCTATGTTTTCTTCATTTGTTACTCATTTTCACATGTACTTTGTTAATTTACGTTTGTGCTATTCACAAATAATATGTTCTGCTTAAACGTTGTATATATTTCTCTGTTTATGCAGGGAGTGCACCCCCCTGGTTTATGTGATGGAAATGAAGAATGAATTTAAATCTTGAAATCTAATAGTCCCGTACTGCTTTCTTATATCTGTCGGTGACTAAAACCAAGGAGCAGAAACTAACCCTACAAGGAGTGACTAGGGTGAAACCTGTGACAGTCCCAATTGGCTGTGAACGGTGATTATAATTAGCAGATCATATTGTACCGAGTATAGATTTGTGTTTCAAAAAGTTGGCAGTTTTGTGGCTTTGTTCTACCTTTTTGCCCTCTTTCCACATAATCCATTTACCATAATGTATCTGAGTAAGGTGGATAATATTTTTCGAATTGGAATTTGTAAGTCAATTTTGCAGTGACTGAGTCATTATTGAGTTCCAGTGACAGATTGAAAAATAGATCTATAGGCCTACCTTTTTTCAGAACAAAATATAGTACAATCCCACCTTGGATTTCGATGTGCAGCACATTTGTGCGATAGGGGACAATGTTTTATTAATTTGCATAACTTAGAGAATAAAAAAACACAGTAAAATAGGGTCTATAACTGCATGTAGTTTTAAGTATCTGATGTCTCATGAATAACAAAGATGGCGCTGTAACGGCTTTACCAAAGAACCCAGGGAAGGATCCAGATTCATAGAGATTTCCAGTGGAAGAAGGTCCTTATAGCTCCGATTTTAGAGATAAAGATGCTACAAGTACATGCTACTGCGTCACATGGAATTCTAAAGGTGCAAAGTTGAGCCTATTTTTCTTACAGTGTAGTAGGCTTGCCTTATACTTTTCTTTTTTTAATGTGATAAGCTTCTAGACACTTAATCTGTATAAACTTACACTGATGTTATCTTTCAAGGAAAGCACTAATTCATTAAACAGTATGTGTTTTAACCCCCTCATCATGCCCCTTTCATCCATAAAAATAATTTCACATATCATTCTGGACACAAGTTAACCCTAGATTTGATTTGATTTGATTTCTGAATTTCTTTTTCATATATAAATGAAATGCAAAGTTATTTGAAAGAACTAATTGAGCACAGTATAATTTGAATCTGACAATCAAAACAGACAAATGATTCATTCAAATATCCAACATTTTCCTAACACAGCACAAAATGAAAACAAACAGGCATTATTTTATGCACATATTTATGCAAACATAGGATTCTGTCGTTCAAAGATAAATTAAGCAACTCTTGATGTAACAGAAATACAGGAAACCATCATCATAATAAAACGCTTGACGAGGACAATAGCTTCAGAAATAATTGTCTAAACAATACGACATTAAGAATATAATAATCAATACATTTATGATAATGTATAATTGTATACTTGTATTTACTTATACTTGATAATGTATAATTGTATTTATGATAATGTATAATTGTCGTAAGGTGCTACAATCATTGTACATTCTTTTCATCCTACATAGTTTTACGCACCTTATTTTCTGTTACAAAAAAAAAGTGATGTTTATAATTTATGTTCTTGTCGAAAAAGGAAATAAAACATTGAATTGAATTGAATCAATTCACCACTCACTGAGTGCAGATAAAGAGAAAGAAAGGGAAGAATGAGGAGGAAAAACAAAAACGAAAAAAAAAACCGTGTAGCGGTGAATTGTGCAAAATGTGAAGTGTTTGCGATCTATAGATCTATACCTAGATTCATGGTTTGCCTTAAGCAACTAAATATATCCAGTAATAAATCCCGTAATGAATAACACTTATATAGCGCTTAATACTGATGTTTCTAAGCACATAAATGAGTAATGAGTAACAAACAGGCAGAAATGCTGTACAACGCTTAAATCAAAGAATGAATTACTGCTGATTCTACCAAAAGTTTGAACACCTCGAATCAAAGGCCTTTTTCACTCTTTGCATGCCAAACTTTTCTGTGATGTCTGCCGCACTTGAGAGATCAAACTTGATCTCTTCAGCAAAGTTGATCCCGGACCGATCCCAGAATGAACGGAAGGGTATTCCTGGTAAGGGGAGGTCATTGAAGAGAAAAGCTGGATTGGAAAAGTTCACCGTCATAGATATGATGGTTGAGTGAATGCAGCAATATTAGTAGAACACATCAGTGAGAGTTTGAGCAAAATCGGACAATCTACGGAACCTACATGTATTATCCCTGAAACATTGTTTTTAATACTGAAAGTGAAAAAAGGTTGTGCACATATCTACCAGGCTTTCTTGAAACATAAGACAAAGGGATGTAAAAGTCTTATAAAATGGAAACAGGAGTTTGATTTTGACAATATCATTTGGAGTTTTTATTACCAAATTCCCTTTTATTCAACTGTCGATGTAAACATGAGATGGTTTCAGTTCAAGATGCTAAATAGAATTCTTTATATGAAAGACGCTTTATTGAGATTTAAATTAGTAACAGATAACTTATGTACTTTTTGTATAACAGCGAAGAAACAATTATGCATATATTTTGTTCTTGTATATATTCAAACAAGATATGGTCAAAACTTGAGCTTTGGCTGTCCCGTAATGCTATTCATATCAAGCTTACAAATCAAAAAAAATTATTTGGTTTTTATGGACGTAATAACAGTGCCCTCAATTGCATTATGATTATAGTAAGGAAAGAAATTTTTACAGCCAAATGCAAAAATTGTTTGCCAGTTTTTGAACAAATCATGTCAGCGATAAAAAGTTACTATGATATGGAAAAGTATATATGTAAAACAAATCTGAAAGAAAAGAAATTTATGAAAAAGTGGTTACATTTTACTAAATGTTTCTGATTGTGTTTTCTTATGAAATGATTTGTCAGGTAATTTTCTGACACTTTGAAAAGAACTTGCAATTTATAATTTATTTTTGTAACTGTTTGCTGTCCTTATTGTATTTAGAATGGCCAAGAATATCATGTGTTAAATCTGCATGTACATACATATCTCTTTTTGTATATATTTGTGTGTATGATATTATTCAATAAAGGAACCCTGTGGAAGGGGAAAAAATGAAAAAAAATCGGACAATCCGTTAAAAAGTTATGAATTTTTGAAGTTTCTGCTTAGTCACGGTTGGATGAGAAGACTACTGTAGCTTGTGATGTCACATGTGTACTAGGATATAGAGAAAGTATAAAGAAAATTCAACATATTTTCACTTTTCTCGCATAACAGAAGAACACTCGACTTCTTTCTTTCAGAAGGCAAAGGGAATAATATTACCCCTAACATACGTCAGTGACAAGTCAAAGAAATGTGCACTTAATTCAAAAAGTAAAGTTTTGTGAAATTCTCTTTTTATCTTCCTTAAATCGTTGTACGCATGTGACATCATACACTGTAGTAGTCTTCTCAACCAGCAGTGATTGCACACATACTTTAAAAATTCATAACTTTTGAACGGATTGTCGGATTTTCCTCAAACTTTCACTGAGGTGTTCTTCTAATATTGGTACATTCACTCAATCCACATGTATATGAAGGTGAACTTGTCCTTTAAGTGATATCATTTCAAAATGTGTATGGAAGGTAGCAAGAGTGAAATGTTAGTATTTTCACATTACCTTTGCCCCAAATGTTCCAAATCTTCCCCAGTACAGTGCCACTGCATGTTAATACAGGGGTCCGTTTCATGAAAGTCTTAAGAGAGACTTTCTGTCTCCTAAGTCATACTTAGGAGAGACTTCGTGAAATGGTTTGGCCATTCTAGGATTTATGTGATAGCTTTTATGTGATAGCTTCATGAAACGGACCCCCGGTAAACCAAATTTTATTAAGTGCACGCATCGGGTCATTTCGAAGGTATGGAAACAATAGTGCAAAGTTCAGCATTAGATTGAGTATTACTCAATGTAAAGTTAAACTTTAGCATTTGAACCTGACCTTTAACCCAATAACCCTATGAAACTTCCCAAGGGAATCATAATCATATAATACATGTATATGTAAAATATGAAAATACCACCGAGTTACTCCATGAAGATACCTTTAGTCGTTTCCAACAGGGAGGAAAGGGCAAAATTTTGGCATTTTCCTTTGACCTTTGACATTTGACCCCATAACCTAAAACTTTCCTATAGAGAATTTTTATCTGGTAATATTGTATGTATATATGTACAATAACTTTCATGAAAATACCTTCAGGCTTCAGGCATAATAATGTCAGCAGCATGGTGGAAAATGGGAAATTTTATCATTTGACCTTGAGCATGCGCTGTGCGCAGCTCCAAACCGGTTCCTGAATTTCGAACAGAAATCGCAACCATTTTTTGAGAAAGGGGAATGGGTAGCAGCAAATGAGTAATGAGGTCAGAGGTGTGCAATGATGCAATCTACGAGTTGATCTAAAATATAGCACTTGTACTAAGAAGGGCTCACAAGAATCCTTCCACGAGTGACTCCAACCTATAGTGTAAGAGGGATGATAACCCCCTCCTCCGGCTCAGTCGCTCCGCTCCCTCGCACATAATCTGCCATAAGAACTTTTTCCTCGCCAATCGTAAAAACGCATCGCCTTAGCCTCCTGCCATTCGTCATGTCACACGAGAAGTCAGAAACCGCGGCTGGAATCCGGCAATAGCCTCGCCTCTCTTCCTCTGGCCAATGGGATGGCGCCAGCTCCCCATGAATGTTTCCATGGTGATGAGGCGGGGGTAAAACTCCAGCAGGGGCTCAAACTGGAACCAGTCCTTGAATGGGACGTTTACCTCGATAGGCGATAAATGACAAAAGATAAAAAATAAATTTATAAGGTCATTATTTTATGAAAACATAAAAGAAAAGATGTTTGCAATTCAGTTTATTTCTACGGATAGTTCTCAAGATATTTTTCTCTCTATCATCTTTTATAATCTTCTTAGTGTCTGCTTCATCCGTCATAATATCTTGATAACAATTGCATCTCCTTAAAGGGATGGTATAGTATTGGTGGAGATGAGGATTGGGCTTTTAACTTTTTGCGAGATACCAAAAACTACTTATGAAATAGTACCGAGCATACCATTCTAAGAGGAATTCAAAGTTCATATGATGAAAATTAGTTTTGGACTGGCTGAAACATCCAAAAAAAAATATAAGACAAAGCGATCGTAATAAAAGATGGGTCCCACCATTTAACAGGATCGCTCTGTTTTGGATAACTCAACCATTTCAAAACCAATTTTCATCAAATGAATTTTGAATTCCTCTTGCAATTACATGCTTTTTCAAATTCAAAAGAGGTTACTCATTATCTCATCAAAAAATGTTAAAAACCAGAAATTAGGTCTCAACCAAAACTGTACAACTCTTTTAACTGATGTCTTTCTATATGGTTATGAATGTTACAACACAAACACAAAGAAATGCTCGCACTTCATGTAACATTCATTTGAAAACGACAATTATGTTTTGTATTTGCCTCGTGCATTCTATATAATTATCATCGTTAATAGTCAATAAATCACTAAATATCGTACGTACACTGCTGCATTATACTTCATTAGTTATTGTTACATTGATGAGAATAGCTGGTGAAGTTTTCTATTGCGTTTTCTATACCCATATTATTTAGCACAGGTTTACAGGTCTAGAAATTAGTACATCTAAAACAATGACAGTTGTCGCTGATGATGTTCATCAATATTAAATGTCATGTAGACATGGAGGTGGTTGAAATGTTTTGTTCTGCAGTTTTTAGTTGAATCTGATATCAAGATGTGATTTAACGATATAATGATGTCTTCGTATGGAGAATAAAATAAAACATATAGATTGAGTTAATACGGCACTATTAGTTGCACACATTAGTGAACTTGAAAAAAAAAAAAATCTCCGGGGGCGGAGGGAGGGAATTGGACATTCAGTTGAAAAGTTATGACTCTTTAAAATGTCGTTATACCGCCACCGCTGGATGAGAGGACTATACAACGCATGGAGTATGCGGACAACAAAAGAAAATATAAAGAGAATTAAACATTGTCATTTTTCAACACAACGCAACAAAACAAAGCAGAAACTCAAACTCATATTTTTGAAATACAGGAGAATTATAACCCATTTAATGTCAGTATAACGACAAAGTTTATAATATGTGAAATTTGTGAAATTTTCTTTCTTTATCATTGTCCTCGCATGACGTCACGAACTATTGTTGCCTTTTCATCCAGCTATGGCGGCACCGAAAGAGTATATATGTATATGTATAATCATATATATAGATATATGTATAGAATAATATATATATATATATATATATATATATATATATATATATATATATATATATATACATATATATATATATATATATGTGTGTGTGTGTGTGTGTGTATGTATATGTATACAATATCATAAAGTGCACGGTAAGTAGGTATCAAGTTTTGGTAATCTTTGCTGTGGTGTCCCACAGAGCTCAGTTCCAAGACCCCTTCAGTTTCTTCTTCTTCTTCTAATTATCGTCAAGTTTTTATCATTTGCCGACGACACAACGATTATCGCATCCCACAAAAATTTGAACGATCTTAACAGTATTCAACGCGGAGCTGATTGATTTACATAAGTGATTTATTAGTAACGAATCATTCCTAAATCTCGATTAGACTAAGATCAGGAACAAGAAACAGAAGAATACCCTGTTACCAACCAAATATCCATATCGGATGGCACCCTGTATCAATAGTGAACGATACAAAGTTTCCTGGTGTTAAATCAAACGAACATCTTTCCTGGAGACCTCACATCAATGCCACTTCATTGAAAACATCAAAAAGCCTTGGTACTCTTAGAAGATTGAAGCGTCTTCTACCCAAAACCATACTTAGATATGATATTGCATATTTGATAGTATTTAATGTCACATTTGAATTATTGTAATATTATCTGGGGTCATCGATACAAAAGTCAACTTCGAAAAAGAAATAGAAATTAAAAAAAGAAGAAGATAGTTACAGTTATAGCGAAATTCCCACATGAGTAACCCGTTTTCTCAGCTTCGTATATTACCCATAAGTGATTCAATATCATATAATTCATTGGCTTTTATGTAAATGCTTCACGCTGGATGTGTGTTTAATGATTTATTAGTCTTAAATAGCTATTTTCATAGAAAAATTCACTGCAACAGCCAAAGGTGCGCACAACTTTAGCCCTGAACTGATTCCAAGTAAAATTCCCCCAAATTACGAAATGCTCTTTTAGAAGACATAAAGCACAGTTCTATTTTATCATGATGCAAGAGATTGTCAATTATTTCAAAATTTGCTTCCCGAGGGAAAGTTTACAAATCTATATTATCATTGCGATACTCACATCACTTTGTATTCACATGATGAATGAAAATCATTGCTTGCGAGCACTGTGTCTCAAGTCTAACTCTGGTGTATACTCTCGGAATTGTTTCCTCCTCATTTTTTTTTTCTTCATCTCTCCCGTATTTCCCTGTTGCTTGTCAGGGTATCTATGTGTATATGTATTTTTTTCCTTCATTTCCCCAAACCATTATGTACAGAGAAAACTTGAAATGTACTGATTTCTTTTGTTTTACATGTATATCAATATCTACAGCATTATTGTGGCCCCTATCTGTAAGCGCTGCTTCATACTAGAGGTTCCCACCATCAAGTTCAATCGTTTTTGTTTTGTTTTGTTTTGTTCTTTTTTATGTTCATTTTGTATACATTATGCATCTTTGTGTGTCTTTTTATTGTATAGTGCTGAAATGATGGTGAATAAAACTAAACTGAACTGATCTTGTGAGCTAGCTGTAGTAATTCATGGGCTGTATGACTGCTGGTGAGCTGTATGACTCGTGAATCATGTCTAGCTCGTGTTGTATACACCCGACATAAATTATTATTGCCCCGTTTCACGTAATCATCCACACCGGTGACACCAGTGAGATATTAAGATTTGTTTTGCATAAAAATGTTAGTGTTTGGTTTACATCGTCATTGCATGTAGGCCTGAGATATTGTCTTTATCATAGGAGAATTTGCGTTTTGTCATGGGTCTGCTTTCTTGTTTCTTGTATGCATGTCAATTTGATAAATGCAGTATTACTGGAATACTGAAGAAGACAATAGTCTTTCTCATTCCCACATAATCGCAGAAGTGATATACATGATATGATACTTACATAGTAATGACCTCGGGGAGCAGGAAAAGGAGGTAGAATAATTGTCCTATTGATGGCCTTCCCGAAGGCCAGGACCCCTAGGTAGTGTTCCATTTGGTTTCCAAATTGACCTTCAGTAAATAGAGAATAAAGCGAGCTTCAGATATGTTAAATCTGCGATCATACTATTTGCCAACAATGTCATGTGATGTGGGTCATCCCGCGAGACCGACACCCACGAGTCATACAGACCGTGAATTCGACACTTAAAAAAAAAAAGGTCCATGAGTCATACAACCAATGAATTCGACACTAGGCAAATAGGGCCCATTAAGTTCGACCAAGGAGGTATGAGTATTCTCTCATACCTCCTTGGTTCGACACACTCGGTAACTACAGCTCACGATTTTAACATTGTACAACACGGGGCTTTATGAATCGGTCTCTTGGGCGTTGTTTGCTTGTATTGATCTCGTGGGTTGTTTGATTCGTGGGCTGTATGATTCTTGGGTGTCGAACTCATGACGTGCATCCCCCCCCCCAAAAAAAAAAGTTTTACATAATATGCACGAAATAGCTGTTTCCATTATCCAACCCGAGAGGAGGCGCGTCGTAAACATTTGCTCCGCGGGTCTGAAGCTCGTTAGTAGGCCTATGTGACTCTCTGCTTGTCTGAGTAATTCTTTATTAAAGACATCCTTGGATGTGTGTGTGTGTGTGTGTGTAATGACGCTATGATGCTTCACGTTTTTTTTTCTTTTCAGTACAAAGAATCACCATTGGGGAATTAAATACACATGAAACAGAAAACTATATGAAACCTGAGCAGAACTCAATGCAAAAGCCTTACCCATACATGGACAGAAAGTAACATATCCATTAGGATCCCATGAAAGTTTATGGGAGGCGCTGGCAACTTTCATTTCACTTCCAGCTCCCCCAGTGGAAAACACGCCATCCTCCCTGTCGTCAGTCACAAGCATCATCTCCTCTTTCACGTTGATGTCCCTTTCTCTCGTCTCTGTGTCAGTCTTTCCATCATTTTGTTTCAAGGGGTCCTCAATGGCAATCCCTTGCGCCAGTTGATAGAATATGCAGTATAGGAGCATGAAAGCCAAAAATGCTACTCGACTCATTTCGCTGTAGATGATGATCACCACCATTGTATAGCATCGATCCAGACACCCCAGATTTACCAGGACCACGAAGACTCTCTCATCAGTATCCTGCTGAAGAATGGACGCATTAGATGGAATGGTGTAGTTTTGGTTGAGAAGGGGATTCCTTAACTGTTGGCGAGATAATTAGAAATCCTACATATTAAATATTGAAATATTAAAATGCTTACGATTCTGAGAGGAATTAAAAGTTTATCTGATCAAAATCAATTTTTGAATCGGCTGAGATATCCAAAAACAGAGTAAAGCAAAGAGGTCCTAGTAAAAGTTGGGACCCAGTTATTATTAAGACCACTTTTTTTTTTTTTTTTTTTGCATACCATTATATCAGCCACTTCAAAACTGATCTACATCAAAATAAACATTTCATTCCGCTTAGAATCGCATGCTCTTTTATATTTCATATGCGGGGCTTCTAATTATCTCGCAAAAAGTTCAAACCTAAATACCCATCTCAACCAAACTACACTGTCACTTAAATTCCGGAGAGTAAGTAAAATTAGTTAAATAGTGTTGAAGGAACAGATGGTAAGTAAATATTAACATTGCCATGGGAATGGAATTATTTGTGTATGGTCCCTGTTGCATAGTATTTGAAATCAAACATAATCAAGTCAGATAATCAAAAAAAAAAAGTCTCTGAATACTCAATTCTGATTGGCTAATGCCTGACTTGTGTTTGATTGCATCTTTTTAAGCAACAGGGCCCTGCATGGTACCAAACTCAGGATGTCAACTTGCACGCCAGAGCAACTCAAATTCATTGTCACTCAAAAGGCACAGTTGCACTCGCACATCCGTGCGTGTGAAGCTAACAAGGGTATGGTAGTGTAGAGTTGTACGGTAAAATTAGTGTGTGTGTGTGGGGGGGGGGGGGGGGAGGGGGAGAGGATATAAAGATTTTTCGAGTACTGATAAAGCACGAATATCTCTCATTTTCTAGACAGTTTCTATCGAGCACAAAAGCTCATTCAAATTTCCACAATGTGGAATATTCCAAGTTGAAAATGATGACCATACTATGAAACAATCGTTATTAATACTGTTTGAATACGAATGTAAAAAGAGTTTCATCAAAATAAAGATCTGTGGTCCTGCTGTAAGTAATTAGAAGTATTTTCTGAAAGTAAAAACCAAAGAATCACATGTCACACAATTCTACTAGCCAATTATATAGAGTACTATAACTTATGACATCGTGAGAGCAATATTGACAGCCATTTTGCAAGCCATCTTTTTACGTTTTGTTGGCATGATAAAATCAGCATCTCTGTGTTCTAAGAGTGAGATTTTTTTTTAATCTTTTCTAAAGAGTATATCGATATCAACTTTTATATATATATATATATATATATATATATATATATATATATATATATATATATATAAAGATTAACACTTTGGATCCCATTTTGGCTGTTTGGGCAAATTCGCTCACCAAAAAGGCATAATGTATATTAGAAATACGAGATATTGGAGCACAATGATTCACCATTGAAAGGAATTTCTGCCTTTGGAGGTCACTTTGGAATATCTCAAAACCTCAAGCATGCATGCAAGATATGCATTGTGTCAACCAGATTTGTATACAGGACCCCAAAATAGGGGAAACCTATAAATTTATTTCCATTTTTGTCCACTTAATGAGGAAATAGTCATATTGGAAATTAAACTATTGACGGCCACTTTGGTGACCATCTTGAATATTATCTGAAAACCTTAAAGAATGCAAGAGTTGCAATGATCAGATACGGATTCAGCAACCTCGGAAGAGGGTTATTTATCTTCAGTTTGTCACCATTTATGGGAGTTCTTTTGTCGGAATTCAGTTTTGGGCACCGATTTTGACGGCTATATCTTGGATATCTCAAAACCCTTCGTGATGCAAGAATCGCATCAACCAGATTCGGATTCGGCACCCTCGAAACAGGGTAAAGCTTTTTTTTTTTTCTCTTCAATTCTTATCATTTAAAGGGAAATATACGGGAATTTCAGTTTTCAAATAAAAATTCAGTTGTGCGACTACAGGTCTCAGAAGAGAAAATCCACCAGAAATTTGACTACTGTATATTGAGTCGATTAGAAAGACGGTTCACTATGATTAATGTTGGATATACCGCGCTATGGAGCACATTAATTCATAAGGCAGTCATAGTTTAGAGCTATCAGTCGCGTGCATATTCAATATAGGCCTGATACATGTGTATCAGCAGTAAAATTCCCCTAATCACAGACAGGAATTCTTAACTTGGTCCTTTTACATAAAACCATTACTTACCTGGGCAACTTGTGCTATGATGGAAGCACTATGTGCATTTCCAAACAGGGTCCTTGCATTTCCAGTTGTAAGCTCCACGCAAGTCTACGTACTATAGGTATAGACTGAGGGAGTTTCCCGCGCCCTTTATTCCGAATTTCAGTTATAGCAATCGATATATCTCCTCTCTCCTGGTATGCTTGAGCTCTCCCTTCTACCATGCATCTTCAAAAACAAAAACAAAAACAGAAACAAAAGCAAAAACAAAACAAAGAAAAACAGACTATCTCCAGGGTACAAAGTCTAAATGCTGGGGATATAATAGTAATTACATGCAAAGCACATGTTTACTCGAATATCTCTCCCTAATGTATATGCTATTATCAGGAACTACATTTCATACTCGGGGAACAATCATTTTTTTTTCTGAAGATATATTTCACGCACGTACCGTGACCTGTGTTCAATGGACACGCCAGTATATTAGGAAAGCAGCAATTTTAATATGCATAGTTCATCTCCCGTGTTCGTTACGTAGAATTCAGGGTCGCGGAACCGCCGAACCATAATATTATCTGTGCAAACAATGGATTCTTTCATTGCTTACCTGAAAATAGGAGTCTTCACAAGAGCATAAATTTTGTAATTGCCTGTACAACCCCGCCCCCTCGGATCCTTGCGCCCCCCCCCCCCAAGAAAAGAAAAACAAAAAAACCCAAATCTAAAAGCTCACTCGTGTGAGAAGGGACATACTGATACACCCCTAACCCCTCCGCTTTGATCAACTTCCATCAACTTTATACGCAGTGAAGACGCACAAGCTATATGCTTTCATCCTGTGAATTAAGGTGGTAACGTACACTGTATGCTTCATTTTATATGACATTGATGAAGTTGTTAAAAGTACTCATTATTTTTGTTCCAAAGTAAAAAAAAAAAAAAATGCATCGAAATACGATGTCACTTGGAATGTCGGTAATTTTAGAGAGAACGACAAAATCTTCATTTGCCAAGTTGTGACGACATTTTACTGCAGATTAATGATGATACTCTATACGCATCTTCATGGAATGGATAATGTTTCATACACTCGATAATGTACATGTATAAAATTTTAATTGAAAAGAAACTAGGTCAGAAAGGACACTCTGTTAGGAAAATATAAAGTCGTTACTTTTTGAAAATGAATAAGTCTTGGCCCGAGATGCATTTATTGCAACTGACTGACAAAATGCTCCCTTTTCATAGACGTAAATGGACGCCAGTTATTATTTTTCTAAATCACTATAGCCATGACTAAATGATGATGATGATGGTAATAATAATAACAACAACAACAATAATGATAATAATGAGAGGACACACAATAGGCCTACTCGGATTGGATTCTGGTTTTAGTTCGTAAAAAGAAAGGTTTGTTATAATTATATTCCGAATGTTTTTTAATCTAAAAATATGAGATTCGTTTTTTCGGAGATTCATTAATATGAAAATGAAGTAGAATATAATAATACGAAAATGAAGTAGGTTTATCATCCTTAACAGACTGGAGACTAATTTTGGTCTAACGGGAACAGTCTTGAGATGGATTGCATCTTACTTACACGACCGCCACCAGATGGTTACTGTGAACGGTGCATTTTCTCAGTCGTTCCCTCTTAGACATGGTGTCCCCCAGGGGTCTGTGGTTGGTCCTTTACTATTTCTTCTATCAATACACAGCCCCTCTGTCTTCAGTAATCAACTCTCATAACGATATTTTACATGTTATGTATGCCGACGATACTCAAATCTACATAATCATACAACCAAATACCCAAGTCGAAGCACTCTGCAAACTTAGTAGATGCGTTGATGATATCAAGCAATGGTCTCACGATAATTATTTGAAATTGAATTGTGTTAAATCGGAATTTTTATATGTTCATTCTCAGTTCAGGTGGGGTAGCTCTCTAACAGAATTTTCCTTTGAAGATAGTACTATCCCCATCTCTCAGTCCGTCAGAGATCTCGGAGTTATTGTAGATGAGCATCTGAACTTTCAACAACATATTAAGAATTCATGTCGTTCTGCTGCTTGGGGTATTTGTAAAATTGGTAAGATACGTAAATTATTGGATCAGTCTTCCACAGAACGTCTCATTCACGCATTTGTTTCCTCTCATCTTGACTACTGCAATTCCCTTCTTGTTGGTCTCCCTGCTTCAAGTACTGCGCCACTTCAAAGAATTCAAAATACAGCTGCTAGGCTTGTGACCCTTACAAAAAGATCTGACCACATTACTCCAGTTCTCCAATCCCTCCACTGGCTCCCCATCCATCAACGTATCACTTTTAAAATCCTCCTTATTGTTTACAAGATATGTAATAATCTTGCCCAATCTTATCTTAAAGATTTAATTTCCTTCCGCTCCTCCACTTCAACCCGTTCTCTTCGTTCTTCCTCCGCTCTCCAATTATCACGTGGTCCCCGCACCTGTACACGTTATGGTGATAGGGTCTTTTCAGTTATTTCCCCACTTCTTTGGAATGAACTCCCTTTTTATATTCGTAACGCTGAAAATGTTGATAGGTTTAAGTCATTGTTGAAAACTCATCTGTTTACACAAACTTAATTTTGCTGTTGTTGTTGTTGCTGTCGTTATCATAATATGTACATAATGCTGTATTTTGTTTTTACGTTATATATATTATTTTTCCCCGATTTGATGCGCTTAGAAACATCAGTATTAAGCGCTATATAAATGTTATTCATTATCATTATCATTATCCCAAAGATTCGTTAGTCTGACAACGTAATAGGTTTTGTTATTCTTCTTTGTTATTCTTTTGTTATTGATTTCTTCTCGGTTGGATTTTTCGAATTCATTGTTGTGTAATCTTTCAAAAAAAGATGTCACAAAACTTCAACGGTTGCAAAATTCTGCTGCCCGATTGTTAACTTTTACTAATAAGTTTGATTCCATGTCACCAGTTCTCCATTTCTTACATTGGTTACCTGTAGAAAAAAGGATTATTTTCAAAATTCTGTTATTAGTACATAATTCAGTTCATTCTTTTTCCCCAAATTATACATAAGTAATTCTGTTCAGAAATACAATCCGACACGAAGGCTACGTTCATCATCAGATGCATTCTTACTCCAAACACCCAGAGTAAAACATGGGTATGGTGATCGTGCTTTTTCCGTTATGGGACCAAAATTGTGCAATCAGTTACCTCTTCAGTTAAGGGAACTGTCATCTACAGAGTCATTCAAATCCAAACTTTAAACTTATCTGTTCCTTTCATACTGAGGACTGTAATTGCTGTATGTCATTAATATTGGTTCAATTTTGTATTTTTAATTGATATATGTTGTATTCTTTATTTGGTATATATTTGCTTTTGTTTACCATTTTCTTCTTTGTTGAAATGTTTGAATATGTATATGCATGTAAATATATGATATTTTTTCATTTTTGAAGCGCCATAAGCACTGAAAAGTGGACCTGTGCGCTATACAAGTAGCCACTATTATTATTATTATTATTATTCTGAAGGTCCTTTCATTTGAAAGTGAAATACGGTTCGCTATCCTGAAGGGTTTTTGCTTCGAAAAAACGACTTTTTTTTTTCGAAAGTTTTTTTTTTTTTTTTTTTTTTCGTTTACGGATTGATGAACTTTCGTAATAACGAACCTTATATTTTCGGATAAACGAACATTTGGAATAACGAACTTGCGGAATAACGCCACAGAAGTTCAGATTTACAAACCCTATTTTATTTCAGATTAACTAACATCTAGGTAGGACCCTATAAAATTTTGTGAGTTTCGAAAAAAAAAAAACGAACCTTAGAAATTAGGAACCTTGTTTCATTTTCAGATTTGGTAACGAACCTTCATTAACAAAGAATTTCACCGGGATTCTATAAAACCGATTACTTCATGATGGCTAGACAGGCGCTAGATTCACTGGACTTTAACCGAACTTCCTACCATTAGACACGCATGTATATCATCCCTCATCAGCGGGCACTGCATACAGTGGACTCTCGTTTTAACGAAGTCCTCGGGATCGGCAGTTTTCTTTCGTTATATCGAATTTTCGCTATAACCGAACACATAAACAATACACAACATAGAGCGGATGTTGCGATCTGAATTTTCACTTCGTTTTAACCGGGATTTAGTTATAACCGTGCTCGTTATAACGGGAGTGCACCGGATTTAGGCAAATCAATGATTCTTGCATGGAAATATTTTTATCGCAACTGACTGACAAATTGCCCTTCATCGACGTAAATAGATATTAATTATTCAGTGTTTGTATGAGCAATAGCAGTGGTAACAAATGCAAAGCGCCACAAGATGTTCGGATTAGCGAACATTTCATTTTTGGATGAACAAACATCTCTGTATACGGACCTTTTAATTGTGTGTTTCGGAGTAACGAACCTTCGGAATGATAAACATGACCTGTGCACAATTAAGTGCACGAACACCTTGATTGCCAGCTGAGTTATTATAGACAATAATAATTTTCCCTGTCGACATTCATGAATAATATCATATCCTGACTTAAGGTAACAAAAAGAAAAAGGAAAGGGAAGGAAAAAAAAAGGCTGTGTGATGTGGCTGCCTTCTATATAATTATACAGAAATGAAATGAAAGATACAGGTGTAGGACCCCATCTGACAACTTCCTGGCCGTTATATATATATATATATACACACTTGTATAAAACGAAGAATCAAGAAATAAACTATAGTAATGCATTATTTCGCCAATAAAGAATGAGTTTATTGTACTCAAATTTTCGGTGGCCTCCAACTTCTTCAGAAGTCTCCCCGTCGAGACTCCTGAAGAAGGTGGAGGCCACCGAAAATTTGAGTACAATTTGAGTACGAAAATTTGAGTACAATAAACTCATTCTTTATTGGCGAAATAATGCATTACCAGTTTATATATATATATATATATATATATATATATATATATATACATGTATATATATATATATATATACATGTATATATATATATATATATATATATATATATATATATACATATATATATATATATATATATATATATATATATATATATATATATATGTATATATATACATATATAAACATGATAGATAGATATTATATAGATATAGATATAAGTCTATGACAACCCAGGTTTATCAGGGTTTTGCCCTCAATTCCCCTTCTTGTGCTCTGCATTGCTCATGGAACTAAGCAGGAGAAAGCAGTGAGATGGCCCCCCTGTCCCATCTTAGGTTCCTAAAATAACTGGTGAAACCATGAATTTGGACAATGAAGTATCTGAATGGAATACCTTGAAGAAAGCATGCTTGTACTTCCGTTTCTTTCATGAAATCTTGTGAAACAACACAACTTAGAACAGATGAAACATAATAGTATAGTGCATTTCCGAGCCATGTTATTTGCTGTTTTATTATTTTTCTGCATATTTCATGTTGTAAAGTGAAAGACTTCTTCAATCTGAAGAACTTTAATTAGAAGACCTGCTAGAAAAGCACACACCGAAACACATACATAATACCTACACAAAATAACTGTGATATAATCGCCAAAGTCACATCATTAGGTTGTGCAGTTGAAAGTCCAGGTAAACATCTTTGAATACACCGCATACCCAGTATCTATTTCACTAAAAAACATACAAGAACTTCCTTACTGCCATAACACATGAACATCCGGGATGACTTGTCGAATGGAGTAATAATACAGTCATAACAGAGTAAAATTACAGTAATACAATAAATGACACTGAACGGTAACTGTAATGGTTACAATCAAAATGGTAAAGATCATGATCATGATCATGATGTAACATGGTCTTATTACTCCCAGGGAAGTCTCAGCAGTACATGCACTGTTTTCCCACTGGGCATTACATGTACTATTACAGGCAACTCCCATTATAATAAAGTCCTTGGGACTTGTAGTTTTCTTTCATTTTTATAGAAATTTTATTACAGCTGGACAAATAAAGTCTATGCCAATTCACTGATAATATTTATTTATTTTCTTACTTTTCAATTTTTCGTTATAACCATGTGTGTTACATCGAGAACGCATTGTATCATAACCTCAGCCTTATTACCACCAGATACCTATCAATACACCTGGGCTTACAGGGATACTGTGAGTATATTGGTGACACAACATTTGTTCCTGTGACAATTGCTCTGGTCATATTTTCTCCAAGGACTAAGGCTTGGGTTAGGGTTGTGGTCGGGTTTTAGGTTTAGTCTGATGTGAGGATTAGGATTAGGGTTAGGGTTATGTTTGTGGCCGGGTATAATTTGTTTGGCTTAGCATGTACATACATTGTATTTCATGGGAGCAATTGTAGCACGAGTAAACGTCATGGAACTGAGTAAATCTTTAATATCAAAGAATGTATAAGCTCATGATGTATCAAACTTACTGGATCTTTGACTTCACAATCCTAGGTCATCCACTATATCAATGCTCCAACATGCATTTTACTACTGTAAAATGTGAAATTTTTGTGCAGTGAAATTCATGTGAATGTAAAAAGGAGCAAAGGTTTGTGAAATTAAAATGCACATGTATGTAATTTCTTGTCCATACTCCTATGCATTGAATGCCGGTGGAAATTCCAAAAAAAATCATGTCATGAAAAAGGCCAATGGCTCCAGTGCACACAAATTTCATGCTGCAAATAATTCTGGCTTAACAGCATATGAAGATTTGCAGTTTCAAACATTCATTAGGAGTTAGCACTACCTTTAACAAACAGAATTTTATTTTTCTTACATTGAACAATTTCTCTGTCATGCGTCATGTATTGCTCAGAATTCATTTGTTGCAAAATTGTTATCATATGGAAAAGCAGTGTGTAGTTTGCACTAGTACAAAGTTTCATATTTTTGAGGCAAGCATGCTGATCATCACACAGAAAATAATAAATCAACTATCAAAATGAAATCAAATGAAATCCCATCTCCCTAAAAGAAAGAAAGAAAGATATTGACTGATACAGTACACTCCCGTGATAATGAACACAGTTATAACGAAATTCCGGTTACAATGAAATAAAAATCTGGGTCACAAAATTATCCCGTTCCTTCCGCAATTCTCCGAGTGCCTTTAATGCCCCCAAACGAGATTCTTTTCGCCCGTCGACAGAGAGGCACACAGGTTGGTAATCCAGCTGTGTGAAGGCAGTCAAGCGGTTCATTGTGTCCCCCTTTCTACGGTCAACTACATGTGACCGTGAACAATGGAAATATCGATCGGGTGCGAGGTATGAATAGAGCGTGCGCTGATGAGCTCTCAGAATCTTTTGTTCTACACAAAACCAGGTACCTGAATGAGGTGACTGGAGTCAGCGAACCCGCATTTCTAACTGATCTCAGCCTTGATCATTATGTACATGTTCGTACGAGTTTACAGCAGAACAAGCAAAAAACTAAATCAGGAAAAGGTACATAATACTGTAGAACCCCCTTTTCTTAAACAGCAGGAGAACAAATCCTGATAGAATAAACTCTGATCTTTTTATCAAACCCACTTTTCTGAGCATTTTAACACAAAGAAATATGAATTTAGGCCACTGAAGCAGGCACCCTTGTCTTCATTTTGGGAACCTGGTAAACCAGGTTCCCGTATATCAGTTGCTACCACGGGAACCTGGTAAACCAGGTTCCCGTAAGGAACGGGTTATCAGCTCTTTTTTTAAAATTATTTGTTTGGTTATAATGAAATTTCAATATAACAAAAGAACACTGTTGGTCATGAGGACTTTGTTAAAACAGGAGTCCACTGTATAGTGGAAGACAAAATGCAGGGCAACATCAACAGTAAAGGAATTCTAGCACACAACTTTGGTTTTTGTGGTCATTGCACATAAGTCTTGTGAGTTTGTCTACTATCCTTCAGCTGTAAATACTACCTCCAAAATTGAATGGATACATGTTTGTGCAAAAAAAGACAGTACTGCCCAAATAATATCGCCTTCATGTTCACTGTTGTTTAAGCAGCATACACTGTAATGTTTACAGTTACAGAGGGCGCAAACCCAAATATGTAAAGAATCAGTATCACCTGAATAGACTAGCCATGCTGAAATTGAATAACAGACCTACTCAACCTCTTACACTATGCCTCATACAGTGTATCTGCACTTATTTGAGGAACACCAGTTATATCACACAAAGCAAAATACATTGTTGAAAGATACATTTATACCAAAGTCTTTGCCAAAAAACTAACAATTGTTGGATTAGCAAGCATTTACAAACTTTTCGTTACTGAATTCAATAGCAGCTAGCAACCATCCAGTTAATTACAAGTTACAGGTATATATATATATACATGTACATGTACATTGTACACGTATATGAGATTTACTTCTGACAAACTTTTGCATGTACGTGCTTGTGTACTCTGTACATTATTCTTTTAACTTGATGTTAATATTGTGGTGAAATACAACAATATGCTGTAAATCTCCTAGAAAGTTCAAAAAATATCTGTATCTATATCAGTATCTGTACACACTATTGTCAAGACTCTCCCGGTTTTAGAACAAAATGCTAGTGGCTGAAATGTCTTCCATGGTGTGCACATGGTAAAATTATTATCCTTTTGTTAATGAAGATGTTTTTTGAGATATATTATCTGTACAGAATACAGGGCAAGTTTGCAGATGTTTTTAAAAATATGTAGAATTGTATTGTAAGTGATAACGAATACAAAGACCTATCAAACCCTACTAGATTATTTGTACAGTACTGCAACAAACAATGCTTTAACTACATAAACCCCTTGCCCTCCTTCCAAAAACTATCAAACATAGAAAATGACCCACATGACACTTTTATAAATAGATTTAAAATGTATTTCAGTGAATTCAGAGGTCTTACTTTTGTCAAGTCAGTTCAGTTTATACAAGGCACACACTGACACAAAATGTCCCAAATGATATGTTTACTTTTTTTTTCATGAATAGGTTTGTAATAAACTTCAGTGAATACAAAAGTTTGACTCACTTCATATCAGCTCAAATATCATAAGGTCAATACATTTTTTTGTGTGTGTTCTTAGTAATTGAGCAAACCTCAAGTTGTGAGCATGGCATGGTTATAAATGCCAGAGTTTGACAGCCAGGGAAGAGAGAAAGGTTCTGAGATAATGAACAACAACCTGGTCATACCCTCGCTAAATAAAAAGCTGTCTTCTTGAGAAGGATGGAAACTGGAGTGAAATAATCCCGTAATCTCTACAGACCCACATAGTTGAACACTTAGTCAGCTTTTTACAGTCTATTCACACAGTTGAACAGATATTCAGCATGAACAATACGACACCATGCAATGGAATGCAATTCATCTACAAAACATATCGCCAAAGTTTTCTGACTTTTGTCAGGATTCACTGAGACTTCCAGCTGCTGATTATTAACCTTGAAGTCTATGTGTCTTGAAAAAAAAAGATAATGATAGTACCTATACATGTAGCTCTATCACGAATATGATACATAATGATTAGATCACTCCCTGTACACTTTAAAACCATGATAACTGGTGCAAGTGGAAAAAAACAAGCATACAATGTACATACATCTCATTCTTCATTGAATATTATATGAATACTATTTCAAATTCTGACGGTGACACGACATGAATGCAACTAATTTTTGCTCTTCTTCGTAACAACAACTCTGCTCATGCTCTGTCTTCCATTATAGCACTTGGGCTACATTCCACAAAACGTCTTACAATAATCATAACTTGCAATGAATACAAGCAGAGTGCAAAAGTTTACCCAAATTTAAAGATTTTCAGTCACTTCCACCAAAGTCAGAACACGGAAACTCCTTTCCCTGGTAGTACAGGGAAACCTGTTTTAATAATGTTGCCAAGACCACCAATATCACCTCATAATAACTGGTACCTTGTATATAGAATGCACTAAAACGGAGATAAGCTAAATACAGTAGTGGAAAACCAGGAGCCCAGAATTCACCTCCTCCAAAGCCTTTACTCCTTGTAAGTGAGCTTGTTATGACAGGATTTCCCTGTATTAAAAAAAGACATATACTACAGGGTCTATGCAATAAACCCTTTGGTTGTAGCAAAATATATGTGGATGTCACAGTACATTGGATAATAATGAACAAGTCCAATAGAAAAAAGTAAAACACATCATTATCTGCCCTCTTCATGTGGTTGGCCCTCTTCACATCAGCAAAATAATCCTTTGTTTGACAATGTCCAACATTGTATCAGGTATATCTATCGAAGCCAATGTAAACAATGTACTGTAAAAGTGGAAATTTTTGCGGTGTTGAAATTTTCACGCATTTCGCGCAAACAGAACCTAGCGCGAAAATAAAAGCACGCAAATGCGTGCCGTATGTTCCAGTAGTTGATGTCTTGATTCCACGGAATTAAAAACACGGCAAACTCTTCTTGCCCGGCCGAGCGCGAAAAATTAGTTGCGCGAAAATATCCACTTTTACAGTACTCTCACAGCCAGAGACTGGGTGTACATCAAAGAATGTGCTGTGGGAAAGACTCCTTGTGAAACCAAAACAAAGCAAGGTTTTGACCCATGTTCCCCTCCCTTGTCATCAATTGTCATTACCACTTTAAAAGAAAGTTTGTGGTCACTTGATGTAAGTGCGTGAGATCCATTGTTCTTGGTAACATCCACTGATGAGAATCTGACAAAGGTGATTCTATCTGGAACCAGGAATTGAAAGACATTGGCCTGAT
Organism: Diadema setosum; assembly: GCA_033980235.1. NCBI lineage: Eukaryota > Metazoa > Echinodermata > Echinoidea > Diadematoida > Diadematidae > Diadema > Diadema setosum. The sequence continues at coordinate 20,359,010 of CM067078.1, forward strand.
TTACATATGATACAGTATATTCATATATGTATATATTGAAAACAAAATCTGTTCTTTCTCTATGCACAAATCAGTCAGTCTGTTCAGGTATGGAATGCTAAGATTCAGCCTAAATATTTGCACAATATCTCCAAATTTTACAGCATAGTAAAAAACATAAATGTTTCAATTTCAGTGTGTAGACAAAAAAAACAACATAACTTTGAAGGTTGTGCGTTAACTTTCGATAGACCTATACATAACGCTCTATCATTAGACAGGGCTGCACACTAACCCATGTTTTTCTACTGGTCCACCCTGTCTGTTGGACTTGTAGGTACCTTTCTTTCTTTCTTTCTTTTTTTAATGGTCCATTCCTGAAAAAGTTACTGGTCCAACAGTGATTTTTACTGGTCCTGGACTGTCGGACCAGTGCCAGTGTGCAGCGTTGCATTAGAGAATTAAAAAGGCACACCAAATTTCATCCTATCTACATTTCAAACTACAAGGAATTACAGGTGTCAACGTCAAACCCCTTTGGTCCAGAAACTGGATGGTTTGTTATTCGCGTCCCTCTCCCGCTTTGTGAAGGCAGTGAAGGAAGAGATGCAGTTGCCGATGAAGAAGTCTGCCTGACCGAGAATGATGAGGTCAATCTGGGGTAGATGAGGGTCAAGATGGTGCACTTTGACCTGTCAAGAGTTCATAGGTCAAGGGAAAACACCAATGGTGAGATATCGAAGATACAAGTGCAAAAGAAGGTTGGCATGTATTTCACAAGAGTGCACAAGCTTTAACCTGCTCCTTCTACAATTCTCCAAGAACCTTTATTGCAGGTGATTGACAAGTTGCGCTACATCGACATAAACACTGGCTACTACTAAAACACTTCCGCCATAGCTACTACTAAAACACTGATCAATTCAGTGTTTATTTATGATGTTGTAGGGCAATTTGTCAATCAGTTGCAATAAAGACAACTCAACGGAAGAATTTCGTGAACTGGAATAACAACACAGCAAATTGGGGTGGGGAAAGAGGTGGGAAGAACAGATGGAGAAGGATGCACTGGAGATGGACAAAGAATGATGATAGAGGAAGGTCTTGGTGGAAGGTAGGAGGAAGGACTTGGAGGAAGGTAAGAACACGAGAGAAGATATAGAGATGGAGACAAAGACCCCGTTTACAGCCCGGCCTCAATTGCGCGGCCGAGCCTCGCAATTTTGTCCGTTTACACTGCCGGGCTCGGCCGCGCTTTTGATTCAAACCTTTCAATATTTTGTCGTAGTGGCGCTCTGCTTGTAAAGAAATGCAATTTGGTATTGTCTGGTTTTCAGACCCTTTGCCAATTGAATTCCGTGGCGACGAAGTCGCCGTTCGGGCAAAGGCCTTTGCCGAAGGAAAGAATCCTTCACAGGACAAAACCACCTTAAACTATACTAGTTTTCGACGTTGAGGGGGTTAATATCCTGAATAGCGAAAGATACAGGCAGAGGGTTTGGAAGTCAGACTAAAATTGGCCGCGCAATTGGCCGCGCATTTGGCCCAGTTTGCGTTTACACCAAGAAAAGGCCGGGCTCGGCCGCGGCCAAGACCACCTCCAGAGCGAGGCCAAATGCGAGGCCAATTTTGGCCTCGCATTTGGCCTTTTGCGCGTTTACACTGAAGCGAGGCTGGGCACGGCCGCGGCTCGGCCGCGGCCGAGCCTCGCACTGTAAATGGGGTCCTCGGAGGAGGAAATGAGTGGAAGGGGATGGGGAGACCACCAAGATTTACCTAAGGAAGGAGGAAGATGATGGGGTACAGGGTGATGAGGATGTGGAGGATGAAAAAAAAAATGTATCAAAGCACCAGGAAGAAAAAAAAAAATGACACCAATTGTGGCGGAGATCCACTCACATCATCTCCGAGGAGTTCCTCAAAGTCCCTCTGGTAGGAGATCTTGTCTGTGGCGATGAAGAGATGCTTGGCACCGTACTTCTCCACTGCCTCTCTCGTCTGCTCCAGGATGACCTCCTTCGCAGGAAAGCACATCTCCCTTGTCAGCTTCTCTTCCCCAACTTTCTGGCACTGAGGCGAGGCCATTAGCTGTCTTGAACCCTCCACATGCTCACATACCTTCTCCTGGAGGGTAAAGGGGAGGGTAGCAGGAAGGATGGGGAGGGGAGTGGAAGGAAAATAGAATATTTGATTTGTTTGTTTGTTTCATTTATTTCAATACAGTTCAAAAAATAAATAAATCATCAGCCACAGGGCTGTTCATTAGTGAGTCCATACATGACGGCATATAAAACAACACAATATGATACAGAAAAAAAAGATAACATTCACACCATGAGAAAAGACATATTGACACGTAAAAAAAAATGCATTGAAGGAAACCAAAGCCCAAATATAAATGGTTGTTGAATGAAAGCAGCAATATCAATAAAACACATCAGTTAGTTTGAGAACAATTGAACAATCCATTCAAAAGTTATGAATAGTTAAAGTTTCGGTGCCGCCATCACTGGATAAGGAGACCATGAATCACTTATATAATAAATGCTGCTATATTGCTACTCTATTTCCTCAGATTCCTAGTATTTTTTTTTCCAAAATCTGTAGCAACCCATAGCAAAAAAGAAGCACACAAATTTCTCTCTTAGTAACAAATATGCAGACTTTATGGTAAATTCTGCCTTTTTCTGAAGCATGGACCAAACTCTAACCCATTGAGAATGGACTGATTTCGCTATAACACGCATTTCCCTTAAGACACCTGCCCGAGTATTCTCAGGACTCATCTTCAATGGGTTAAAAAATAAGGATGTTTGTGGCACAGCTGTTTCTCACCCAGTCTATACCAGTCCTGAGGTGAATGCCGACATAGGGTTCCCCCTCAAACATTTCCTCCATGTGGGCCTGGGCTTGGGCAAAGAGAGTTGGGTTCCACTTGAAATAGCTCTGGATGATGCGGTTGCCGGGGGCCATTGGGTACTTGGCTGGGGCCCCCTTCAGGGCCAGCACCGGGTGCTCACTTGCAGGAAATCTGTAGGAAAGGTTTGTCAGGAGATTACATTCACAAGGCTTTTCAATCCAGTCCCATCCTGCGTCCTAATATACTGCAGATACAGTATCTGATGATTAACACAGCTGACACTGTAATAGCTTTACCACAGAACCCAAATGATCCTGGTTATAGAGATTTCAAGTAAAAATGGCCTTAGTTCAAATTTCAGAGATGATGCTTTACATTGAGCATAGGCTTGGTTAATTTGTTTCTTTTTTTTTTTTTTTTTTTTTTTTTTTTTTTTAGGGGGTATGTACACAAACTTCTTATTTAATCAGAATGGACTTCCACTGATGTTATGGTTCATGGGAAGCATGAAATGGTTAAACAGAACCCCCAACCCCCTTCCCTAACTTCTAGGACAGGATTCACCATCCAGAGAAATCATTTATAGAAGCAACATTCTGGACGCAAGTTAACTCTACATCTATCCATATTCACGGCTCTCCTCAGGTGTGTGAAGATAACCAGTCATGAGTAAGGACTGTATGAAAAGCTGCAAGATATGCATAAAATATAACCAAAAATAACTCCAAACTATACCAAAAGATTGAGCACCTCATATCCCAGTCCGTCTTCACTCTCTGCATGGTCCATACATCTGTGATGTCTACCAGACTTGAAAGCTCGAATTTAATCTCTTCAGCAAAGTTGATGTCAAACCCATCCCAGAATGGACCAAAGGGATTGCCTGGTACGAAGAAATCGTAGAAAAAAGAGCTGAACTGATCAAGTATTTGATTTAACAACCGTCATCGACATCAAAATGATGAAAATACATCTGCGGGAAAGGGAAATCAACATAGCACAATCAAACGTATTGCCGATCCCCTTTTTCTGAAATAATTTGAAGTGACTGTGATCTGTGGTTGCAGTCTAGTAAACAAGCACAATCAATGCCATGAAGCCGACATGTCAAGGCTTAAAGAAGAGCAATGCTTTCAGCATGATCATGTTAAACAAGCTTGAGATCTCTTATGAAACAAGGATCTGAGGCTCATGTTACCTTAATCAAGCATGGTTCTATAGACATAATTCTTCATCAGATTCTCTAAAAAAAAGTGTGACAAAATGTGTACTAAGCATGTCTGCAAACAGAAAATTCTTGTACTGGCAGCCTCTACCTCTCTGTATAGACATACACATACAGAGGCATAAGCAGAAATGGGAACAAACACATATAAATTATCACATTCGACACACTTAAATTGAATCTTAATATGTTTATGGGTGAAATATGCTTTTGATTTGCCTCACACAACAGAAGAAGAAGAAGAAGAAGGAAAAAAAAAAGAGAAAAATCTACTCCATTTCTGCCATTTCGGATGGCCACTATATAACATCATATTTTTGTCATTGTGGGGGCGGGGGAGAAAGAAAGGTTGTGTTGCTTCATACAAGAGGACATTGTGAAAACACAACAAAGTTATCCTCCTCCTTGCATTATGCCATATTCCCTCCTACCTTTCTTCATTTCACATGGAATTTCACTAGACTGTGGCATCCAGCAATAGCCTCGCCTCTCTTCCTCTGGCCAATGGGATGGCGCAAGCTCCTCCATAAATGTCTCCATGGTGATGAGGCGGGGGTAAAACTCCAGCAGGGGCTCAAACTGGAACCAGTCCGTGAATGGAACATTTATCTGGTAGGCATGAAAAAATGGAAGAAAATAAACATAAAATTACAAGATGATTGGTTTAAGACATGAAAAAAAAAAGAAAAAAAAATAATGACAATATCAGAGAAGCATGCTATCCATGAATGATAGAATAGTCAATGATAATGATAATGACAATAAAAGAAAATAAATTTGGTAAAGCAGGAATAGAAACCCTCCCCCACCTCTCAAATCTACAAATGAAAAGACGCAACTCCAGTAAAAGACAATAAAACTATAGAAAAGAATACAACATTGAATCACTTGATAGATGAGGATGCTGTCATTATGAAACACCTTGAAAACATACATTGTACGTGCTTTGGTTATAAGGTCAGTTCAGTTCTATGCTATGGGTTTTTTTGAAGAATTCTCCTCTCATTAAGTACAGTATTGTATCTATATCTTCTTTCTTCCAACTGATTTTATCTTATATCTCTACGGCCTTTACGACTTAAGTGACATTTTCCAAGGTAATTAATGTTAGTACACAGACTAAAAAAAATACCCTCATTACATATAACATATATTTTAACAGGAAATGAATAATGTTTAATATTATTATATTTTTCCATTGTTAATGTTTAATATTAGCCTCACACTACATCATTAAAAGACCCCTAAATATTTATTATAAACTGTTATGTTATAATATGCTTCATTAGTCATTATTAAACTGATGAGCGTGGTTGGTAAAGTTCTAAAGCACATAAACAAAGTAGAAAAGCACTCAAAGAGTGCAAACCTCCGCTGGGGAGCTCATTTCCATCCATCGACAGGTATGCTGAAAATTGTCCAATTTCCCAATGTAATAGCCTTTTGTTTTCAGCATCAGCTTCCAGCTACGCAGCGCCTAGCCCAAGCAGAGCACGCGCTTTAGTGCATGTATGCAAACCTCAAATATGCACAGCTTGAACTCCCAAGTTCATTGACCCGCATATCTGCCAAAAGATTTTTAAAAATCCTTCAAAAAGTCATAAAAATTCCCAGATCACTACTAAAACTTGATCATTTGTTCCTTGTCTCATTATCAACTTTTCCTGCAAGTTTCTTCCAAATCCGTTCACAACTTTTTGAGTTATTTTCCACACAGACAGACAGACAAACAAACACACAAACATTGATGAAAACATAACCTCCTTCCTTCGCAGAAGTAATAAGTTTATGTGTACAGAAATCAGCCATACAATGAAAGTTATCAATGATAATGGTCACCAATGACATAGTACCAGGAGTATGTCATATGAAGACATACACTGTAGATAATTGAAATCTTTGCTCTATAACTGTACTTTACTAATGTGTTAAGATATGATTTGACTTTTTAGATGTCTCCTCAAATGTTTCTCATTATGGTGACACATACATACAAATCCAGGAAGAATGTGGGGGTCACAATAATGGCACAAGATAGCAAAGGCTTGTTGAAAAAAAAATCAAGAATGGTTCATGAGAACCATTTACTGATGGAAAGTACACTGTGTTCTAATTTTACTGTTTACACATTACATAATGTGGAAACAAATGATGAATGACCATACTCAATAAACACAAATGGAAAACAGTTGAACTAGAAAAAAAGACTGAAGAAACATGATACACAATTATGACTGCCATGTAGAACTACACAAAAATATACAAAAAACACCATAAAGATGACAGAATGTTAGATACTACACTGTTTGATGAGTTAGTACTTTTAACTTTGTCATATATTACATCATATGTACACATTATGTAGTCATCCCAAACCAACTCACATACATCCCTATATGGCAGTTTACTAATATATGTAGCATGGTCTCCTATTGTGGTCTTGTTTGTTTGTTTTGTTTCATTTTTGCAATGGTTTTTATTGATATTGCTGGCTTAGTGAGTACTTGTGTCGTTCTTTGAAGTATCACACTGTAGCGACCTTGTAATGCTGGAATAGAATTAATCGGTATGTTAATTCTGCTATGTTATATATGAGGAGTTTGGGAACCCCACGAAGGGTTAGACATAAATACAGGAGAATGGAATGTGAGCAGGTAAGTTTGTGTCCTATCTGATTAGAGATTGCAAGGTCACTTTTAAACACACACAAAAAAAACAAACGAAAAAAAAAACAGCTGTCATTGCACAGATCTTCCCTTCAATACCTACTTACCATTCTCTGTGCAGTAAATGGAGAATCAATGTAATTGCAACATGCAAAGGAATGCAGGAGAACAATATCAGATAACACAACTATACAAAACTGTAATGACAAACAAACACACAAATGGACGAAATATCACAAGCAAGCAAGCACAACATAAAACTCTCCTAGGTGGCTACCCAACAAAAATGAAAGAAAAACAATTATATATATCAGATTGGAACAAAAAGAGGTAATTTATCCTAAAATCTGAAGTCTACAGTTATCTGCAGTGCTCGGAGTATGTATCCCTTTTAACAATGGTCCTAATAGAGAAAACACATTTGAAAAGGCCATGTATATGAAAAAAATTTACTATATCATCCAAATGTCACTTATTGAATGCCTTATTTTTCTACACAACCAATCCCAACCATGACACAATGGTCCTATTCCATTTCAGTCAGACACGCTTTGCTTTTCTGCATTAATTTGGTTTGGTTTGGATTTTTAGAATATTTCAGGAGGAAGTTGCACTTTCCCCCGAGTCTCCTTGTTTTTTCTCTCTCTATTTCCAGTAGAGTTGACAATCTATACAATGTTTACTGGAGTACTGAAGATGACTTATTTCTGCCTTATTTCAAAGTCCTGATTTAAAAAGGAATTTCATTCCTCCTAAAATCCACATAGAGAGTATCCACAAATGTTCAAATGATACTTACATAAGTACGGAAAGGAGGCAAAATAATTGTCCTGTTGATGGCCTTTCCGAATGCCAGGGCCCCTAAGTAGTGCTCCATTTGGTTTCCAAATCGACCTGTGGTGAACAGAAAATATGTGACTCAACCTGCCTTATTAGTCCAGCATCAAAGACATCAGATTTCAGATCTTATCACTTCTACTGTACTCAGATTCTTCATACAACAAATCACATCAGTGTACATTGTTTGTGTACACTGTGGACCCTTCCAGCTGTAAATCTGAGTGTAATCATATAGTATTTAAATTCTAATATCTATGAAAGGGCCCCTGATACTGGCCCAAACCAAACGTCAAATCCCATTATTTTCCTTTGGACGATATCAGAATTCACAATTTTGAGCAAACAACTGATCTATCACTGCAGGATTACACATGACTAAAACAGAATTGCAGACTTTTTGTTTTTGTTTGTTTGGTTGTTTATTTTCTAAGACTGTTATTTTCCATAAATAAGATTGTGTGCTGGATCTGTATTATTTCTAATGAACGTCAAGTGAAAAAGAAGGAATTAGCTTGGGGTTTGAGCCAGCGTTACCTACTGCTTACTACGCAGAAGCTCTACAGGTTTGAAAAAAAAATAAAAAAAAGAAGAACAAAAACTTTATATTAAAATATACTCTCTCCACAAGAAACTAATTTCCTTCATTCATTGAATGCAACATGCCTTTCTGGAGGCTAATGAATTATGAATATTATGAAAGAGAGGTGAGGCATTGAGTACTTTATTTATTCAAATATCATTATGTCACTGCTGGGAATAGGCTTCAGCTCAGTGGTAATGCTGCTACCCATTAAGCAGTAGGTGATGCGGGTTCAAATCCCATGCTAGTTTCTTCTTTTTCATTCCATGTTTATAACAATGGAGATCAACCACATGATCTTATTTGCTGAGAGTAACAGTTACTTCACAAAAACAAAACAAACAAAAATGAAGAAAACCCTTTAGAACTATACTCTCCCCGGACAAAACCAATTTCCTTCATTCATCATCTGAAACAGATTTGCTAAGATATGATTAGAACTCAGTATAGCCTTACCCATACAGGGACAGAAGGTAAAATATCCATTAGGATCCCAAGAAAGTTTAGGAGAGGCACTGGCAACTTTTGCTTCACTTCCAGCTCCCCCAGTGGAAAATACTCCATCCTCCCTGTCGTCAGTCACAAGCATCATCTCCTCTTTGGCATCAACGTTGACTCCATCTTCTGTCACCTCTGTGTCACTTTTTCCATCATTTTGACTTAAGGGGTCACGAGCCTCGACCTCTTGTGCCAATTGATAGCATGTGCAATGCAGGAGCAGGAATGCCAGAAGTAATACTCGACTCATTTTGCTGTGGACGATACCACCATCATATCATGGATGCAGACGACTCAGATCTCTACCAGAGGCACATAGACCCTCACATTGATATCCTGCTGAAGAACAGATATAAAAATGGTCAATTTTCTTAGAGTCACATCATAAAGAAGTCAGAGAGATGGTTTATTGCTAAACATGAACATAGACATGCACATGGGACTGTAATAATCCTGGTCCCCTAATCAGATTGCTATTACCCATTGCACTTACCCTGGAGGACTAAAACTCCTAGTGAGGCACGTATAGGCCTTGGCTTGTTAAAAGATTGTGAATCTTATCTTTGTAATTATTTGCAATACCAGCAAATGGCTAATAATATCCAATGTGATAGCTGAAACCATCTACTAAATTTCATCCTCATGAATGATTTACATGTTCATCTTCCAGTCTTTTAACCCTTTGCATAAGAGGAAAAAAAATTTTGAGCCATGCAACTGGGAATAGAGTTGGGGGGGGGGGGAGAGGGTATGAATAAAGAATTAATATTCAATACATTTCCCATTAGATATTGAGGCAAGAGGAATGATTTTTTTTTGCTTAAGTTTGTCCATAGAATACTGTAAAATAAGGAATGTTCACATGCATTTTAATTTCACAAATTTTGCGAGAGCCAAGAATCATGAAATTACGATGCATGTGAAAGTTCTTGTCTACCCAGCCCAATATGCATTGAATGTTAAAGGCAATTTGCGAAATTTTCATGCCATGAAAAAGGCCGTTGGCTCCAATTCGCGAAAATTTAATGCCACAAAAATATTGTGTTTTACAGTAAACACCAAAAATAGTCACCAGTCTTCCTTCAGATGAACAAGCTGGTCTTCTGTAAAACCTGCATTTACCCTTATAGGCTTGTACAAAGAGTTCTTGTAGCCACAGTATAGCAGGAACTCTACAGGAACAAGGTCTGAGCTTTCCATACAGAAACATGTAGGGATTCTATCATTAAAATTCCACATTTTAACAATTTCTATTATGTTTGAATGCAACTCAGTAGCATCCATTCTGCATATTTCATTCTACAGCATTTTACAGTCAACTTCAATATGCAGTGGGTTTTTACTTTGACTTTTTTTTTGAGCTGGTGGGTACATGCTTCTATCAACACTAACAGATTTTTTTTTGTTTAGATCTCTACACATAATTAGAGTAAAATATCCAGTTTGCGGCAGTTTAAGCATTGTTAAGAGTTTTTCCAACTTGTAAACAAATCAGGCAAATTATTTTCAACCATTTCATATATCATAGACAGGATTATTCATTAACGCAATTGTTTTCATGAAAGAAATTTACCATTGACCAACGCAGTTTTCATGATTTACCAGGGCAAAACCTGGCACAAATTTCGCCGATAAGGGCGATATGCGACGTAGTATTTCTGCTTGCGGCACGATGTACAATCCCTATGCAATACGCGCGTGCTCCGCGATCTTTAGCTGAACGCCTTTGCATGTCTCGCGAACATTGCGTAAGCGCCAATTCCCATTGCGAAAGCACGTGAAAATAGCGTGCGCACATGCATTGGCCGCAAACAAGATCGCACTTCTGGCGGTGTTGTTGATGTCTTTCTCGTGTTTTTCTCATTTTTTTCGATGGTAACATCCACTTTCTGAAAAAAATGGTGGCCCACATTGGCTCGCGAAAATTCTATTTTACGTGAGGATATGTTTTCAAAATTCATGAACATCGAGAAAATGAAAAAAAAATCCAGTTTCTTGGACCATTGTTTCTTAACTGTTATGTTAAGAAGTACCGAAAATTTCATTTTGGATGCGATATGGGCAATTCCGTATGGGAAGGGCAAAAACAGCAAAATTCAAAGTTAAGTAAATGCTCAAAAATTTCAGTTTCCCGTACAGACAGATTGTTGTATTTACGGAAACAAAAAACCCTTTACCAATAACTTTCCTCGTTTTTGTTGTACACACTTTTAAAGTTGGAGGACTATTTATTGTATTTATCTAAAATCTTACAATATTAAATGAAAATTTAAAATGAAACAACTTAAACATCTCTCTGATTTATCCATACTTCACATCTTTCTTCCTATGCTTCAACAATCACATTTAATGAAGCATTCAGTCACTCTCATTATGATATTTTTTTGAGAAATTTTCAAAATCTACTGACAAATTGACGTAATTCCGTTACCATAAAATTGAAAAAAGTTTTCTCCTGAACAAACTAATCACTGAATTTTTCTCCCCTTGTAAATTTTTTCTCTACATGTGACTCCCTGAAAAGTCACAAAACATTTTGTGAAATATCTCCTTCAGTTCTTCTGTAATTGTGGTAACGGAATTACATGGTAACGGAATTACACGCACATCTAATATGGAAGAGAATGACATATCCTACTTGTTCATGAAATAGTTTCAGGGCATTATTATTGAGCTTAACAGTGTTAGTGATTGGAAGTAAAGGAGTGAAAGTTGAAATATATGCATGGTAAGATACACTGACATGACTCAGGATACAGTGTAGCTGGATGCCTCTGACGGTGAGTCCTGACATCAGGGTACAAGCTTGACAAGACTTCTTGTGCTGAAAGTCTCCTCCCATTCTTCACCTTCTCTCATGTACAAGAACTACATGTGTACATGGAGACTGTGCCAACTGATAACTTTATAAGGTTTGCTACAGATACTCATTCTCAAATGTTAAAAATCATACTGAATTCTGAGATATCAATGTATATTTTCTTGCTAAAAAGTCTCATGGTTTCATACAAAATCTAAGTATAGTGATGAGGGACTATTGAATGGGTGTGATGCAGCATAAAATGAACAAAGGTTAGAAAGAAGAGGAAGGACATAACATTTCTTTAAAAAGGAAAAGAGAGCACTGCTACTGACAGAGAGAAATGAACAGGATAATTTTTGTGAGGAAAGATTAAGAATTTAAGAGAAGGATCATACACAATTTGATAGAAGTCATTACTTGACACGGGATGCCCACTGAATGTGACACCTTTGATCTTTCTGTATGCTAAAGGCTTTATCATCACCAAGTCGATAGTCTGACCTTTTATTGAACCTGTCCTGTTTTCATCCTCAAGTCCTTTATCTTTAATGGTAAGTGTATGACTATGGCCTTCTTTCATTTGTTTCTTAGATCTTTCCTCCACAGAGACATGTATTTTGATTTTCATGCCCATTTGATACAGAGCATCTGCTACCCTTTGAAATTTGTTCTTTAATCCTTTCTTTTTAAAAGGAATAAAAACAAAAACACCATTTGTGATGAACATTTACCCAGTCAGTAATTGTGATACAGCTCTAAAGTGTAACATTTAGGCCTATACTTTCCCATCCTAAGATTGTAAATATTAAAGTCAATGGGCTTCTGCTTCTACCTTTACTCTTCATGTTACCATTTGCTATACAATCCAGTTTCCTTTCAAACAAGTGCCATTACAGAGTATTTTATAATTTGCTTTCAGGCAGTCAAAATATAACTTACTGCAAAAGAGAAGATGCACACTTCTTGTGAGTAAATATATGGCAACACTTGGGATGAGAAAATAGACAAAGTCAAAGAAGAAAGACAGAGACAGGAAACTTGTAGGAAAATTATAGGCCAAGTCATGATTGTGTTTCTGAAGACGTCATTTGGAAATTTTGTGTGGTCAGAAGTAAATACTAACATTATTCACAGGTTGATTAATCTGACTCTAACTCAGTGAGTTGCAGATGGATAAAAGAGGCCCTCTTACCTTTCTATGAAATAACATAATTTGGTGGACTCACTCTAATGGTTCAAAAAGTTGTAGTTTGTTAAAGTTATTTTGCTGTTTTCTATTTCCTTTTAGTCTAGTTCATTTTATTTTGGTGGGCTTAAGTAGGACTTACACTGTAAGGGAATTATCAAATTATGCACTACATTATATACCAGGGGGCAACTTCAGCTATTAGTAAAATGTCACAAGTTTTTAGTGATTAATATATGCCACAACATATAGATAATAATGATTAAGCACTGGTGCAGTACCGTAATCATATAAGAAAATTTTCTTTTCTATTTATGATTGAATTGTAATTTGTTATATTTGTCATTGAACCACATCTGCATCTTTTCACTTAACAAATTAAAAGTTTCAAGCATCTTTAGTGTTCATCCTTAATATTAAACATTGTGTTCAATTATGGGGCTGCACACTGTGCTCTTGCACTGTAAATTGGCACTTTATGATTTAGATTTAAATTCAGTGTCAATCCGGACAGTTTTTTATTATTTTCTTATGCATGTGCACATAATATCTATGTACAATACTTGTAAGTAATTCACACATATTGTCAATTATTGGCATATAACTAGGAAGAAGAAAACAGAGAAATCTGTCATGCATGATATCAACAAAAGAAATACAAGAAAATTTGAGTATTGTTGACTGGATTCATAGAATTGTACTTGTGTAGGGCTATTCTAGCGTAATTCCGTTACCATGTGTCTTAGATGTCATTTACCTGCAGAGTGTGAAATTCTTAACTTGAAAGTAGACAAATTTTGATGGATGTGGTACTTAGAAGTTACAAGATCTTGATTGACATAGTTACGACTTCAAATCACAGTCGTTAGCATGAACATTTTATGTTTTTTGACAATAAAAACTCATTTGGCACCTATACACTTGTAGCAATTCAAGGTCAAAGGCTAGAGAGTACTTATTTAGTGGTTATATTATAGCTAAAGGCATAAACAATCTTTATCAAGACATTTCAGAATACATGAGTACCAAGAATGTGTATTTTTTCCATTGTATTTCAGAAGGGGTAATTCCGTTACCATTTGTGTAATTCCGTTACCACTGACTTTACAGGGAAAAAGCGTGTTGCTTGGAAAATGTGATGAAATATTTGAAAAACAATACAACTCAATTGAAGTCGACACAATCAAAGATGAAATCAGACAACAACCTACAGTGTATGTGTTATAGATTTCAGAGAAACAACTCCCAAAGTCAGAGTTGAAGTTGTGACTAAATTCTCTGGTAATTCCGTTACCATCGCACATAGACCTCCTTTGTAACCAACCAAGTGAGAACATTTAACAAATTTGTATTTGGGGTGACAGTGTGAGTACCTCTGCATCTTTTAAATGTATCAAGAGAAGGCAAAGTAATCAATCCTGTATACAGGGTGAAAGAATATGAGCCAAAATTCTCTGATTTGTAATTCCGTTACCGCGGAATTGCCCATATGTTGTCATTTAGGTGAGAAAATTTCACTTTCGTCAGAGATCGTGCCCATTTTATCGGTTGGTTTTTGTTGATTGCTAGTGTGTTAGTATATGTGTAGTGTGCATGTAACAGTGCAATGCTGTGTTTAGCTGTATATTACCGTGTATGTTGTACCTGCCGCGAACGGCTGCACGGCCGCTTACTGACGCAGTTACTCTAGAGCCTTATACACATAAAGAGGAAAGTGAAATCAGTGTCACACTCATTTTTGCATAAATTCAGTATGAAAAGATGTAAAGTTTGAATTTCATGATCATCATTTCACTTTGTTCCATGACACGACATAGATCTATCTGATATGTTCGTATTATTGTATGTATTGTTAACAGCTACATATGTGTTTTGAATTTTCCTTTTGAATTTTTCCTTATGAATTTTGGAGTTGGTGAATTAAGAAGTTATTCATCCATTCATCCATTCATTCATTCATTCACTCATTCATTCACTCAATCATTCATACATACATACATTCATTCATTCGTTCGTTCGTTCGTTCATTTGTTCGTCGTTTTTTCTATCCATTATTTCCTTCATTTCCGTCTGCCGAGTCGAGTGCTGCACATACAAAAGCCAATAAATCCAGCAAAAATAGAAACGTATGGGACTGGTACCTATTGTTAGTGAATCTACATTTCAATTGTTCGGGCACATTGGTGCAATTTTCTTACTGGCAAAGCGCAATCGAAATAAATAGACTGTGAGTTATGTGCAAGCTACGAAGTTTGTGGTGACTGGAGTACCAAAACAAGTCTAAACAGAACAAAATAGTAAGAATACTTACCGCACTCTAACGTTGGTCAGGACGAGGGATCTTCACGCGCCGATACGATAAACACGATCGATGATCCTAGAACGCACGGCTCGCGGCCGTGCAGCGTGGGCGGCGCCTGCCGATCCCGGCCCGTGCAAGGCTAGGCTTCGGGTACAATACGGCGCAGCGGCAGCACCGGTCGGTGCAGATGCAAGGGATGGCAAGTAGCCTCTTCAGCCGTAGTCTGGCTTCCAGACCCTCTGCCCATACTATTTCGCTATCCATGATATTAACGCCCTCAACGTCGAAAACTAGTATAGTTTAAGTTGATTTTCTCGCGCAGAGGCACTTTGCCTTCGGCAAAGGCGGCGACTTCGTCGCGGGGCGGCGACTTCGTCGCCGCGGAGTCCAGTTGGCAAAGGGTCTGGAAACCAGACTACTTCAGCCGTGGATTCCTGTCACTTGAACCATGGACCCTACGGTAGGGTCCATGCTTGAACCACGGAATCCACCTCCCTGCTTGAACCAAGGAGGTACGAGAATTGTGTAACGTACCTAGGCCTACTCGTTCCTCCTTTGCTTGAACAGAAAGCAGGACAAGTAGGATACAATACAAGTTTGCATGATTTATTTATTATTCATTCACAAACATGATTTTCCCATCATTTTCAGTCACTATTCGTTAGAGAAAACATAAACAATGGAAAATAAGAAGGAAGATAAAGATTTTTTTTTTCTTTTAAACTTGGAAAGATAAATTGATACAGGATGCTGAACAACAGTAAAAGATGGAAAAACAAAAACCCAAATTGCGAATGAAAAAAAAAACAATAAATGAAATGGAGGAGAAAAATTAGAAGAAAATTAAGAAGAAGTGAGTATAAGAAGAAGAGGAAAGAATAGGAAGGGGAAAAAAGAGAACACGAATATGAACAAGAACAAAAAAAAAAGAGAAAAGAAGAAAAAAGAGGCCAAGAAAACTGACACCATCACTACAATTGAAATCAATGGATTAAAAGTATCGTTTATCTTTGGAAGCAGTGATTTCAAAAATGTTTGAGTTATCACATTTGATGCATATGTGTTGGTCAGTTGTATCACAAAACATTGTAACAGTCAAAGTCAAAGATTTTGCAAAGCCTAAATATAAGGAGATATCATTATTTTTTCTCATTGAAACCATAGTAAACTGTAGACGGTTTAGTTTAGAATCTAAAAACAAATGCATTATAACTATTGTTCACATTTTGTATATTTAACAATACTTGGGTTGTTTCTATCCCTAACTCACATTTTAGAACTACATGTACCAGGTATTCTAAAAGTACTAAAAGCAGGATTTTTTGTTTCATCAACGACGCCTTGAAATATTGAAAGCTACCATAGACTTAGTCCTCGAAATTAACCTTGCAGGATTTGAGAGCCACCCTCCACTTTCTGTCACGTTGTTCGGCACTGTGTTCTTGACTGAGAAAATCCCCTTGTATTGGGAATTTGCAAATCAGCTGGGTTGTGTTGATAGCGGCGAGTAGGTCCATCACTGTTGTTCATTCATTTGCGCTGTGTGTGCGTGGATGCACTACAATACAATACCGTCTCCTTCGGTTTGCTTCCGAAGTTCGTCGCCAGTTCAGCACGTCTAAAAACAGTTCAGAAAAACCCTACAACCATCTACTTAAACTGCGCAAAGTATATGTGAGTAAACTTTTGCTTTTTCTTTCGACGTATACTGCCTTATGCGAGAGATTTTCTTGGCATTTCGAGGCAGAATCTACCCATTTTAGGTAGGATTGCTATGTGACCGCGATATGTCAGAGGAAATTGGTAACAAGCGCACAGCGAGTAAATTGCTACTTGATAAACAGACAGGGGCTTGCAAAGGTTGCCGAGCATTCGCTCCCCGTGAGCTCCCCTCGTAAAATTGATACGCAACACCGGCCGCCCGGCCCGGGCGGTGGATGGCTGCATTTGCTTTGCGCACCAGTGCAGTGCAGTGTAAACAGTGTCGATCCGTTCCATGCATTTATGAGCGATTGCATCAAAACATTTGTCAAATTTGGGAAAGTTTGGTTGCAATTGTTCTAGATTATAAAGGTATTAGGCCTACATGTAGATTTGTGTGATAGATTTTACGAAGATGAAGATCAGCAGAGTTAGTCCCATATCTCAACTCCGGCCCAGCTCATAAAAAGGCTATCCAGGCGCAGGGCCAGGCCAGGGCAGGGGGTTTTTAGCTATGGGGCCACACACATTTTTTTTTTTTTTTTTTTTTTTTTTTTTTTTTTTTAGTTTGACCTCAAAATGACTCTTATTGATATTTTGAGATCTACAGAATTAGATCTAGGCCCTATATTCTTTCATGTCTCAGCTTTTCCACAATGTCATCAGGGAGGTGGAAGTCCACCTCCCTGATGTCATTACACTGCAAGTAAATTTAGGCCTTTATATGGCCATGAAAATATACAGTCATGGCAGTAAACATTGCCAAGTGTAAGCAGAAATTACTTATGCCAGTTCGAGATTCGCTCGCTACTCATCGTATACTTGCAATGTGAGTGCGTATGCCTGTAGGAGGCACATGTTCGGCACAAAATAGCCAGCAAATGGAATGATGGAGGGTATGCTATTGCTGGGTAGCTTCTGTAAGTATAATGTTTGCAATTAATCGCACAACTTTGAACCAAGATTTGAAGACAGCAGGACTCTGAGTGTTCTTTATCTTATAGTGATAGATTACTGACAATAAAGTAAGGGAGCACTGTAGGTAGAAGTAAATGATCTACATGATGGTAAAAAAATTCATAATAGTTAATACTATTGTATTCTACCTAGATATCATATAATCATAAACTTAATATAGTGCCATGATTCCAATCACAAATTTCTTTGTGTGGTTCATGTTTTGTGTTCTGCTTTGTATTTCATGCAAATGATTTTAGGGAGCAAGTATGATGTGGCTGCACCCACAATATTTTTTAGTCTGTGCACTGAATATGATGCAGATATGAATGATGATGACACATGTATACAGTCCTAAAACAGGAAATAATGGAATCCTTTCTTAATGTAAACATCCTTGGAAGGGATGTTTTATTCCCCATTTTGATCCAGATGCAAAAACTGGTCCATAACCATGCATGGCCCTTTAATGTATGAGAATAGTGCAAAGACCTGCAGAGGCTGCCCAGACAAGAGGAACTGAGACCATTTTAGCCGTTAGGTAGTCTGAAAACTTCAGCCTGTCTCTTTGGTAAATATTTTGCTGGCAATTTAAGATTCATACCACCCCCTTGGATATACAGTTTGAACTCGTGTGTGATAAATGGGGGGGGGGGGGGGGGGGGGAAGAGATGTCGTGTGACCAAGCACAAATTGTTGCAGTATTATGATACCATGAAAATATAACTTAACTACTCATACATAACATTATAGAGAGCCTGAAATTCATGAAGTTTGCAAATTTGAAGTTGTCAGACTAGGGCCGCGTTCATGCGAATTTCGTAGCCAGAATCACAAACATGAATCATGATTCAAAACGGCGTTTCAAATCACGGTCTCAGCGGAAGAGCGTTCATGCGGGCTTTTGCAACGCTGATTCTGGCTCTGCTCATCCTTTGCCATTGCACAGCGCACTGCGCAGTTTGACCATGTCTCTGCAACTCGAGCCAGTAGACCTCCTGATGCCAACTGATCAGTCAGTTTATTATAAGCCTTTATGTTTTTATTTCGGTGAATACTTTCCAATAAGCTGTGGCATTCAGGCTCTGCCCACAGATTGAGGAATAATCTTAATTTTTCGTCTCTCCAATTGTTTTCCCTAGGTAGACACAGCGCTGCAGCCATTAACAACTCAATCGGAGAGTAATTACATGTATTATTATATTAAACAGCGAGATACTATAGAATCGGTGTATGGCATTGATGTAAACAAACAAGTGCAAGTATGATACTGAAACACACGATTCATAAGACGTACACAAGCTTGCGAACAGAACAAGAAGCTGTGGGATACCCCATGAGACACGCATGCACACAGCGCACAATGACGTCATAGAATCATGATTGAAATCACGGTTGCGTTCATGCGGTTTCGGCGATCATGATTCGGCAGAATCATGATTCAAAACGCCCTTTTTTCTGCATTTCAGATCGGCATTTTGAAACGTGTTTAAATGGAAAAATCGCATGAACGCAATGCAACTAAACACGTTTAGCGACTAAACGTGTTTAGAAACGCAATTCTAGTTTCGCATGAACACAGCCTAAATCTTAAAGCCATTATTTACCATTTGCAGCTGAAACAAAAACACAGCTTTAGTGCTTCAAAATAGAAACAACCAACATAAAAATGTTAAACAGTTCAATCAATGTTAAAGATAATATAAAGTTTTGGTATTACCTCAAAAGTTTCCCTGAATTTCCTTGTCTTAGTTTGTGTTTCAGGTTAAAGTACCTTTCATTATAACTAACACTGTGAGACTTACTTGCCCGAAAGTGCTCTCATGTCTTAGTAATTATTCAATAATGGTTTCGTACAAGAGCCGCCGCCGTACGACGGCGGCGAGGTAGTACACGTATTGTGCGAGATAACTGTGACCAGCAGCGTGCAGCCCCATACGCATACTGTGTAGCTAACTGCGACCAGCAGCCCCATACGCATAGCTAAATGGGGCTTCGCATTGTAGCTTACAGGATCATGACAGATTTAGTATCGCGGGTAAATATCAACTTAAAATCCAAAAATTTCTTCAATTTGAAGACTTACCAGTTAAGTTGAAGTATTGAAAACAGGTTATGGGCAACGTTTGGTTTTGCCAATAGTCCCTTTCTGTTCGAATTGATGACTGAATGTGACTCGGTCGAGAGAACCTTTGGAGAGCTACACTGAATTGACGGCCAGCGCATGCGCACACAAACATCTTATCCGTTTATGGATTTGAAATTTGTTTGCATGTGATGTGTGCGTATGCGCTGGTCGTAGTAATCAGTGTATGTAGCTCTCCCAAGGTCCTCTCGACAGAGTCACATTCAGTCATCAATTCGAACAGAAAGGGACTATTGGCAGAACCAAACGTTACTCGAAGCCTGTTTTCAAGACTTCAACTTAATTGGTAAGTCTTCAAATTGAAGAATTTTATGGATTTTAAGTTGATATTTAACCGCGATACTAAATCTGTCATGATCCTGAATGCTACAATGCGAAGCCCCATTACGCTATGCGTATGGGGCTGCTGGTCGCAGTTAATTGAATGATTACTAAGAAATAAGAGCACTTTGGGGCAAGTAAGTCTCACAGTGTTAGTTATATGATAGATACAACTGTACTTTAACCTGAAACACGGAAATTCAGGGAAACTTTTGAGGTACCAAAACTTTTTATTATCTTTAAGTGTTGTTAAATGTACAAAATGTGAACAATAGTTGTAAATTGCTACTAGAATAAACCGGCTACTGTTATGGTTTATAGAGAAAAGTCTGTCTCCTTATATAATAGGCTTTGTTGCAAAATTATTATATGGTAGGATTTTTTTCAATACAACTGACCTACACATATCAGATATGCATCAACTCTAACATGCTCACAGTTTTATTATAACTATTGTTCACATTTTGCGTATTTAACAATACTTAACATCAATTTTACAGATTCAAATTTTTACAGTGGTCGTTTCTATCCCTAACTCACATTTTAGAACTTTATTAAAGCACTAAGGCTGGGTTTTTGTTTCTTCTGCAAGTGGTAAATTATGCCTTTAATTTATTTTTGATACAGACAGTAAGTAATAATAATGAGGCATTTCAGCTTGACTGGTAGACATACCTGCATTTATCATGCACTTGAAAAAAAAAAAATGAGTCTAATATTCCCCATGGTTGGCTTTGCATAGAGATGAGTATCGGTCTGTACTGTTGGATTGTAAGCATTACGGTCTGTACTGTTGGATTGTAAGCATTACGGTCTGTACTGTTGGATTGTAAGCATTACGTGAATATGTGCAGAGATGGAGTCTGGTATCAGTTTTTACCACCCAGTAAATGTCATTAGTGTATTACATTGCAGGGAGATAAGAGTCTAAGCAAAGGTCATCATGGCTTCAACCCAACATCTCCCTCCTTCTCCTTCATGCCCTCCCTCCTTTCTCCCCCCCCCCCCCCTCTCTCTCTCCCTCCCTCCCCCTTCCCCTCCCTCCCCCTTCCATCTCCTTCTCTCTCCAGCTCCTAATTCCATCAAATTATAGTCTAGATTCTGGACTGTTTCTATCTCTGTCTGCTGTAATGATGCGAGAATGTCTTGGATGACAATTTCTTGAGGTACACTAAATGCCGTTTTATGCATACCCAGGTAATCAGTACACATTATACAGTGCATGTTACACCCGTGGAAGAGAAATATGAAGAAAACATTGACAAAAATTTGTTAACAAGTCCAGAATCTAGACTAATTGATCGGGGCTCTCTCTCTTTCACTGTCAGTCAAACTATCTTTCAATCTGACTGTCTCCTTTTCTCTTCCTCCCCCTCCCCCTCCCCTCCCCTCCCCCTCCCCTCCCCCCCCCCCCCCCCCATATTTGTCATGATGTTGGTATAGGAAAAAGTGTGCTTGCATTTCCTCATAGGAGCTAGTCTACCCAGGGAGGTTTCTCCCTTCTTGGCCTGCCAAAGCCTTGCACCAGGGAGGTGCCTTGCACTAAAGCTGTGAGCAAGGGTAGTACTCATTTTCTGGTGTAAGAGTAGGCATCCTACCAAAAAGTGAGCAAAGATATTGATAGTGCTCACAGAAAATAACTAGAAATGTCGCTATGGCGACTGATGCCTCCGCCATAATGCATGATTCTCCCAATAGGCATATAGTACAATGTCTTCACAATGTGTGATCCATGACAGTTTCACATAACTGGCAAAATATTGAAATGACAGGTTTGTCAGAAATGTCTTGAAATGGGTTTGCTATAATTTTCTAAGAGTGCAGGTACACATATTTGGGGAATTTTGGGGAAGTTTATGCATTGCGTAATTTCTAAGGTACGAAGAAAGAGAGTGATGACGGTACAAAATAGATTTTTTTTTTTTTTTGGGGGGGGGGCATTGAAACCTGGCCTTTGACCCTTAACCTTTGACCTTTGACCTTCTGGCTGGAAATTTCCGAGAGAATCTCCATTAGGTAATGCATGTATTAAGTTTTGAAACTAATAATGCAAGCATTGCATATACAAGTATATGAGGGAAATACACTGTAGTAAAATTTTGAGGAGTTGACCTTGACCTTTGACTCCTGACTATTGACCCATGACCCCTAAATTCCCTAGATAATCCCTGCCAGACAGTACATGCATATGTACCAAGTTCCACGAAGATACATTGAACCATTTGCGAGAAACTTGCAACATTTTCACCTAACCTTTGACCTTTTGACCTTTTTTATAGAAAAAGGAATTTTGTGGAATTCTCTTTATAATTTTCTTTATATTGCTGTATGTATGTATGTGATGTCACAAACTGTAATACAGTTAGTCCAGTGCTGACTGCACAGAAACTAAAGACTTTCATAACTTTTGAATGGATTGTCCAACTTTCACTGATATGTTCATGTTCTGCTAATGCTGCTGCATTCACTTAGTCCACACATATTATATTTGGGTAATTACTTTAAGACATGTAGATAAATAGGTTGACTGAGATAAGAAACACTTATTATAGATACTGTACACAGGAATGCTTAAAATCATATCTTAGAATACATGGTAAGAGGAAATTAAAGACTTATTGAAAATAGTGTGTTATTTGTAAGGAAAAGAGAGATAGAGAGAGGGAGAGAGAAACAAAAAAGACAAAAAAGAAGAGATATTACATGAATCCAAAGAAAGCATTTCGAAAAAAAGATAAATTATTAATTTTCTAATGTTGTACATTTTTTTTTTTCAAAGCCAGCTTTTAAACCTATCCAGAAATTATGACCGTAATGATATAGAGGGAGAGCAATAAAATACAGTTAAAGGACAAGTTCACCTTCATATACTATGTGAATTGAAAGAATGCAGCAATATTAATGTGACACATCAGTGAAAGTAGTAGGAAAGTTGGACAATCCACAAAAGTTATGAATTTTTTAGTTTTACTGCCACCATCACTGGATGAGAAGACAACTACAGCTTTTGATGTCACGTATGTAGAACGATATAGAGAAAATATTACAAAAATTCAAGATATTTTCACTTTTCTCGCATGAGAAAGTTAAAAAACACAACTTGCCTCTTTCAGAAGGCAGATGGAATAATATTACATCAGTGACAAGTAAAGAGAATGCGTACATTTCTAAAAAAAAAAAAAGAAATTTTGTGAAATTCTCTTATTTTTTTTTTTATATTGTATCGTTCCAACGCAGACATCATGAACTGTAGTAGTCTTCTCATCCAGCAGTGACTGCGCAGAAACTTAGGAAATTCATAACTTTTGCATCGATTGTCTGATTTCCCCCAATCTTTCACTGATGTGTTCTACTAATATTGCTGCATTCATTCAATCCACATGTATAATGTAGGTGAACTTGTCCTTCAAAAGTGTGAGAAATTTCTTGAAAGACAAGCAGAAGTATGCAAATTGACGTCATGATGTTGATTTTATGTCAGGTGCATTTTATAAAGTCAATATTTTACACCTCTACTACGCATTCAGAGATACATAGATAAACAACACACCAAGGTCTTATCAATTTGGAAATTGATTTTTGGAAGAAGAGAGGAAAACAAACTCTGCACAGAAAAGAGTGAGAAAACATATATCTAGGTTTTGCAAACAAAATATGAACAAAATGACATTGACAATATGTCTTGTCAATGAGACCCTGAGAGCAATAATGAAATATCAAGGTTTGTGAAAGGGAAATTTGTATGACAGAGAATCGAATATTGTGTTACATTACAAGCTGAAGCTACATGTCTATGGCACTACTGTTTGCTGCATACAACTGATTTCCTTCAAATTTTGTCGCCTGCAAGTTTTCCCTCCATTTTCTTCAGTGGAAGTTTATTTCATTGTGGATTCACTGAAATATCTGTTGAAATCATGAGGATGTTAATTTGTACACATGGAATTGTTTTTTATTGAAATTAATTATATTTCCATTTATAAAAGTAGAAAAACAAGATAGAATATCTATTTCATATTCAATAAATGTGTGAGTGCTAGGTATACATGTAGGTGAAAAGAATTTAACAAACTACCACAAACATCATTGCAAAAGAGACATTTAAAAAAAAAAAATATAAATCTTATTAAAGAGAAAATGTGTTGTTACTATAAAAATTTACTTTGCTTATATGCAGTTACCCAGTAGCAGGATATTACCAAAAACATAGATTTGTCATATAATATCAATATTTGCAAAGGCTCCATACTTTAAGCAGGTGGATCCCCACTCATTGTATTTTGCCAACAGTGAGATTTAGTTTTCCAGGGAGGTGTTTCATAAAGCTGTTCTTACAAATAACTTGTGATCAGTTCTGATATGCTATACTTACCAGAATTTCAATAATTTAGCACAAGAACTGATCACCAGTCATTTGTAAGTTGTTTGTAACTTTAAGAACAGCTTTATGAAACACCCTCCAGGACTAGTGGGCAAGTGGATTTATAGCACCCTGCAAATCCACAGGTCTAATGAAGTGAAAAATCAGATAAACTGGTATTCAGTCTGCGATAAAATAGGTATCTCTGCATTTTGTCTGATGTTTCTATGGTGCCACTAATGTGCCACCATGATATAAATGCTTCCTTTCTTTAATATAGTATGTTCTGATAAGTGTCGAGTCTTTGAGGGTGGGTGTTTGGTGTCTGTGTAAGGATATTGGGTTAGCCATCGTGGATCATACAGGAAGCTGTTTAGCAGGATACTAGTACCGTAATCTCAAAACAGCGGATGGATGTACAGTAACTGTCAGTGATGGGATGACATGTCACCCTAGCATGCTTCAGTTCACTCTGTCTTATTCACCCTTTGTGGCACTTTGAATATGCAGTAAGGGAAAGAATGTGTTTATGGGGGCGTTGCAAGAACCCCCCCCCCCCCCCCTTTCCCCCCTGAAGTCCTCAGTGGTAGACAGTTTTGGAAAGAAATAAGTTGGTGTGAAGAGGATTTAGGAAGTGGGAAGTGAACTGGGGTTGAAATCCTTACAGACAAAGGGATTTAATGTGATACCCATAAAAGACACTGCACTGTAGTACAGGTATAGCAAGTGAATCTTGTCACGCTGCCACTACTACTGCCACTACTATCTTGAACAGAAAAGAGGACTGACTCACATGCGGTAAGTGGAGAAGTTGATTTAGGAATTGCTTGGTGTTATAAAAGCAAGAATAGTGAACAGAATTCTTTAATTTTAACCCCACATGTTCATATTGTTACAAATTTTGGTATACATGTATACTATATGTTAGGTGTTTCAGAATCATCATCAATACCTGGTTTGTTTTATGTGCTTCTGGCTGTAGTAAAACATTGTTTATTAAAAGAGACGTATGGTAACAGATTAGAGTCTCAATCATCATCATATTGTGTTTTACTGTTTTTTACATGTTTGTTTTCAACAAAAAAGTGTATCATTTATTGGCTGTGGTGACTTCTTTGTATGTCAAATATATCTCAGTATGTTCTGAGTATTAAAAAAATGAGGAACATTAAAATTTTACAGTATTGTATATATAGGGGTATAGTTTGTGTGTAAACATATCGTGTGGCTTTTTCAAAACCATTTGATTTCACACTGTGTAAAATGGATGATGACTAGAATTCAAACAACTTTTTCTCTATAAGGGAACCCCCTGTAAAGTCATTTATGTGCAGTGGGGGGTTGGATTGGGGGCGAGGGGGGGGGGGGGGTGGAGACACATACTGGAGGGGTATGTTCAGGGGTAAGAAGATTCCACAAGCATGTTTAATTACGTGTGCTCACATGAAATGCTCTGGCTGGTCGCACCTTGCGTTATGTTTCGCGAAGTCTCTCTGTGATTCACTTCCCCCCTCCTGCTAGCTTTGGCCTTGTCTGAGGGCCTAAGCCATGGGCTTCCTGCCTCTTTGCATTTTTCACCCCACTTAAAGACAGTTTAATGCACCCAGTGTCATTTGACTCCCCCCCCCCCCCCCCGTAACTCTTTGTCTCTACACTTGCAGTTTTTGTGCGCATATATGTGCACCCGTATTTCATTATGGTGATGAAGCAAGCAAAAATCTAGATGCTACACGTATGCATATGTATGCCTTTGTTCACTGAAGATTATAAAGTCATAAATGATATTGTAGAGGGAGACAAAGTGAAGAAACTTGCACCTGAACCTTCACCCCTCTGAATAATATCTTTCTTTCATTCAATGATATTCCTTATTTAAAGGGATGGTCAAGTTTTGATTGAGACGGGGCTTCATGTTTCCAACTTTGTTTTTTTCTGGGATGATGAGAAACCTCTTATGAAATATGAAAGAGCATGTAATGCTAAGGGGAATTCAAAGTTTATTTGATGAGCATTGGTTTTGAAATGGCAGAGATATCCAAAAACAAAGTGGTCCTAATAAATGGTGAGTTCCAGCTTTTATTAGGACTGCTTTGTTTTACCTGTACTTTGTTTTGGGATATCTCAGTCATTTCAAAACCGATTTTCATCAAAAAAAGTTTGAATTCTTTGTAGAATTGTGTAGTCTTTAAGTAAGTGGTTTCTACTTATCTCACAGAAAGGTAAAACCTGAATTACCATCTCAACCAAAACTATACCATCCCTTTAATTAAACCTTGGTTATTGACACACAATGACTTTGTAGCAACAGCTGTGTAGTGGAAACAACCACACGTGTTGTTTAGCTGTGGTTTGGAGGTGTAATGTACATGTATACTGTATAGTGTGTTTATTGAAGGTGTTGATTCAGCGATATTAAAGGATCCCTGCAATCCAAATGTATGTTGACCTCAACTGATGCCTTTCTGTCTGTACATGTAAACAAAACATGAGATACTTCAGGAGATATGCATCATTTTTTAAGGATGTAAAAAAAAAAAAAAATCAGGACACCTCATCTCTAAATATTTCTTGCAGATGGCCAATAATCACTACTGATCACCATATGAAATACATATAACCATGAAGGAGAAGCAGTAACAAAAACAACAAAACTGTGCTTCATACTATAGTTTATTTTGTTTGGAATTGGTAGTTTCCTGGTCTTATGTTCATGTGCAGTCATGCCAGAGTCAGTGGCAAGGAAATGATGAAAGATGATCTCATATTCATTAAATGATGTCACAGTTTGCTGGGGGGGGGGGGGGGGGGTTTGGGGGGACAAAGGGGGGGGGGGGGGAGTTGGGGGTGGGTTGAGTGGTAGTAGTGGAACATTGGAATTTAGAGATACAAGGCATACTGTAGAACATTTGTAGACTGCATAACATTTCATCATCTTTGATAGCATGAGTGGGCCATTAAAGCTGTGAGTGTTCATGTGTTCACTCTTAACCCATTGAGGACAAGTCCCGAGTACACTTGGGCAAGTGTCTGTGGGAAATGCATGTTGTAGTAAAATCAGTCCATCTTCAATGGGTTAATGTATGAAATATTCCATTTTTAAAGTCATCTTTCAATTTAAATATAATCAAACAGTCTACTTTTTTTTGTTGTTGGTAAGGATAGATATTATGCTAATGGGTTATAGTAGAATATGATACTGGCCGTACCATAAGTGTCATGGAAATGCTGATTATGTTGTACATGTACCTATTCAACAAAATGGTTCCATAACATTTGCTCATGCAATAATTACTCCTATGAAATATGTGCATGATAAGCCAAACATAAATTCTATACACAAATGTAATCCTAACCCTAATCCTAATCCTCACATCAAACTAAACCTCAAACCCTATCCCAACCCTAACCCTAACTCCTTGGAGGAAATAAGACCAGAGCAATCGTTGCTGGAGCAAATGTTGTGTCACCCAATGAGATATGTTCTATGTGGAAAGAAAAAAAAATGCTTTGATGATACAGAGGAGTACTTTCTTTATTGTCCCCGCCGAACGAGTTCGAGCAGGGGACTATGAAACGGGCTCCGAACGTGTGTGTGTCCGTCCGTCCGTCCGTGCGTCCGTCCGTCCGTGTGTGCGTCCGTGTGTGCGTCCGTGTGTGATCAAAATGTTCAAAATGCTACTCCTTCGTCATTTCTAACCGATTTTGATTCTGTTTGCTTTATATGATAGCACTACATGGGAGCTTTGAAACTTCTATACAGAATTTCAATTGTGACCTTTGACCTTGACCTTTGACCTATATTGTACATTTTGCTTCAAAATGCTACTCCTTCGCCAGTTCTAACCCGATTTTGATTCCGTTTGCTTTATATGATGGCACTAGGTGAGGGCTTCAAAACTTCTACACAGAATTTTAACCTTTGACTTCTTTGACCTTTGACCTTGATTTTTGACATTATTGTACATTTTGCTACAAAATGCTACTCCTTCGCCATTTGTAACCCGATTTCAATTCCGTTTGCTTTAAGTGATGGCACTAGGTGAGAGCTTCAAAACTTCTACACAGAATTTTGACCTTTGACTTCTTTGACCTTTGACCTTGATTTTTGACCTATATTGTACATTGCCTACAAAATGCTACTCCTTCGCCATTTCTAACCCGATTTCGATTCCGTTTGCTTTATGTGATGGCACTAGGTGAGGGCTTCAAAAGTTCTACACAGAATTTTGACCTTTGACTTCTTTGACCTTTGACCTTGATTTTTGACCTATATTGTACATTTTGCTACAAAATGCTACTCCTTTGCCATTTGTAACCCGATTTCAATTCCGTTTGCTTTAAGTGATGGCACTAGGTGAGGGCTTCAAAACTTCTACACAGAATTTTGACCTTTGACTTCTTTGACCTTTGACCTTGATTTTTTTACCTATATTGTACATTGGCTACAAAATGCTACTCCTTCGCCATTTCTAACCCGATTTCGATTCCGTTTGCTTTGTGATGGCACTAGGTGAGGGCTTCAAAACTTCTACATAGAATTTTGACCTTTGACTTCTTTGACCTTTGACCTTCATCTTTTTACCTATATTGTACATTTTGCTACTAAATGCTACTTCCGGCGGGGACATATATTACGCACCGCGTAATTTCTACTTTTCCTTGTTATGATTATTTCTTTAATGACCTAAACTTGGAATATAAACATTTCCAATGAAGGAACAAGTTATCTATTCATTACCATGTGCAGACTGGATTCTTAGAAGATTATGAATATATACATCCTGTAGGCCTGACCATGTCTAACGGGTAACCACATCTTTAAAATTGAATTAGTATAATCATTCATGTGATATTCATCAAACAGTTCAAATTTAACTCTTAGATCATGCTGCTGCTGATATTGTTTATCTTATTTAATGAGAACTTTAAGGAATTCAGCATTCATTTTCCTTATGTCTTTGAATATAATGTACATGTAAGACCTTGGCTTTTCAGTCATGAGTCATACTGTATGATCATGAATGGCAGTGCTTGTACATTTGTTGTACAGCCAGGTGGACACTTTTCACCAAGTTATGATACCTGTTTCTTGTCTTCTTATGTCAGATGCTGTAAGTTCACAGTCAGTACCTAAGAGTTCAGAGCAAACTTTGTGTGCACCTGTGATCACAAATTTGATATGTGCCATTTGTAATTTGAAATTATGTTCAGTTACTGGCAGGACTTGTAAATGCATATGTAGAAGACTAATCCATTTTAATATTGAGCAAATCAAAATGTGACAGCATGGCCAACATTGGCCTCCATGGAAATATCACAGCACTTGACACCGATTTGTGCTACACGTTTGTCTTGACAGCGAAACATACACTGCCCTGTGTCAGTAGAGGTGTTTATGGTAGACTGATGCATGTCTCAGACGGATGGGGGTGATGGGGGGGAGTGGGGAATGTTGGCTATGGGTATGGGGACAGGAAGATGCAAGGGGGTGGGAAGGGGGGGGGGGGTAGGAGAGACTGGGGAGGAGGGGTAAGTGGACGGAGGGGCCCAGTGCTTATCTGGTAGAACGGAGAGTGGGATGAAAGTGTGAGGGGGCCGTAAGGTTGATGACGCATCCAAACGAACTTGGATTTCCAGACTGAGGTGACGATGCCTGCGTGAGCAAATGTTCCCTCGGTTGTCCTGTCCTGAAGTCTGTTAGCTCTTTGAACTTTGCCTCGTCTGTTGGCACCTACTGTTGCCGCGGTGATGAGGGGATGGGGGAGGGGATGTGGAGGGGGAGGGGGATTGAGGGGGATGTGGTAAAGAAAGGGGGAGGGGGTTTAGGGGGATGGGATTGAAGGATGACATCATGCTGCATAAATGACATCACTGTCAATGATATCTTCCTCTGTAACCCCCTTTCACTAGTCTCCATGGACAGCCTTTTACTGGAGTTGGGTGGAATTCGCTAGTTTGTGTGTAAAGGTATTAATATATGGAGAAAGCAAAGGTATGCTAGAAGAGGTAGACAAATCCTATCATAACCTGCTGCATTCCTGATCTGTGAGCTATCAACGTGATTATTGGTGCCCAGAACGTAATTTCTATCATGGACTGTTAGAGTAGTTTATTATTGTCATTTTTGCTCTAACTGGTTTGAATAAAGATTTAATTTTGTCATATATTTATGGAGCATGATTTTATTGTCATATTTGTAATTGTTTCATTGACCCACAGAATTTCATAAAAAGTAAAAAGCAATAATGATTTCCTTCTTTTCTGATCATTTTCATAAACTGTATGTGGTGTAACGATCCTGTGCCACCTTATGATTGCTTCATCGTTCAGATGATTTGTTGAAACTGTGAATACATTATTTTTGTCCCATCAACAAGTGACCCCGATAAAATCACAAATACCAAAAGGAAGAAAACTTTGGAGTAAGTTATTGGAGTGAAAGTACATGTACAATTGATATAATTTTTGGAAATCAAAAAGTTTTATTTTTATCCATCTGCTGTATTCTAAAGAAACTCCAAGAAAGATTTTGTTTTTGATATATTTTTGTAAATATTTATACAACAAAACAATAAATATATCATTCAAAAAATACAAGGAATCATATCACTTGGCGGTGTATGGTCAAACAAGTAAAGGATTCTAATGACAAGAATTCCTTGTGTAGATATTTGATTTATCTTTTCCATAATGGACAGTCTTTGGCAGCTTTTATTGTTGTTGTTGAATGATTTCTTACTAGCAGGACACATTGCTATTAGTTGGATATTTTATTGATTGAATGATGGCCATTATGATCTTGTGGCAAAGATAACATGTTCTTAGTTAAATTTACTAAAATGTCAGTAATTTCTCGATGTGAAGGCGTCATTCTTTTCAGTTTTAATATGTGCCGGATCACAATGAAGATGTTTGCCCTGAATGTTTTCTTAACTCTCGATATTCAATTTAGAAGGCAGTTAGGCCACAAAGTTGACATGATAAATAGACCATGAGGCACAGAAGTATACTGATATTGAATAGAACCCTAGACTCAAAATTTAAGCTAGTGAGATGACAGATTTTTAAACTTGTAGCCTATGAGTGTGTGCATGTGACACACTGTGTTTCCATTAAAAGCAGATTAAAGGGGAATTGTATGTGGATTGAGTGAATACAGAAATTATATACTAATAGAATGCAAATGAAGTTTGAGGAAAATCAGGCAATCCATTCAAAAGTTATAAATGTGGAAAGTTTTGATACTACCATCGCTGGGTATTAAAGGACAAGTTCACCTTCATAAACATAAGGATTGAGAGAATGCAGCAATATTAGTAGAACACATCAATGAAAGTTTGAGGAAAATTGGACAATCGATGCAAACGTTATGAATTTTTAAAATTTTTGTGTTGGAACCGCTGGATGAGGAGACTACTAAGGCTCATGATGTCATATGAGTACAACAGTATAAAGAAAATGTAAAGAAAATTCAACATATTTTCACTTTTTTCGCATAATGAAAGAGCACTTTACTTGCCTCTTTCTAAAGGCAATGGGAATAATATTACCCATAACATATGTCAGTAACGAGTCAAGGGAATGTGTACTTTTTTCAAAAGATGAAATTTTGTGAAATTCTCTTTATATTTTCCTTATATTGTTGTACGCATGTGACATCGTACACTGCAGTAGTCTTCTCATCCAGCGGGGACTGCACAAAAACTTCAAAAATTCATTACTTTTGAACAGATTGTCCGATTTTCCTCAAACTTTCAATGATGTGTTCTACTAATATTGCTACATTCTCTCAATCCTTATGTTAATGAAGGTGAACTTGTCCTTTAAAGAAGACTAAAGCAATTTGTGATGTGACAGTAGGACAGTGATATAAAAAAAAAATATCAAAAGAATTCAGCATATTTTCATTTTTCTAGCATCTGTAAAACCAGAAACATTTGTGGCATGAAACTTGTGAATCCCCAACTTGATATTCAGTGCATCATGTAGACAAACACTTACCCAAATCTTGGCTCCTCACGAAATTTGTGAAAGTTTCATGCATGTGAAAATTCTGGTTTTGCTTTGATAAAAGAGCACTTTTATGGTCTCTTATCAGAAGGCAGGAAGAATAATGTTATCCTTACCATATGTCAGTAAAAAGTGTAGGAAATGTGTATTTTTCTTTTTATTTTAAAGTAAAATTTTGAAAAAATCTGTTATGTTTTCTTTATTTCGTTGTCCTGCATGCCGTAGCATAACTTTGTCTCCCCACCCTCCTGAAGACAAGTGAAATACCAATGCAAAAACTTAGACCTTTAGAAAAGTAGGAACATTCTAGGGGCTAACATACAATTTGTAATAAAGAAAAAAATTGAGCCAAACTATGATTCCTGGAAGTTCCTCCAAGATGCTGTAGAGTATTAAGATATTTTCGTGGCATGAAAGTTTCCCAAATTGCTATTGGCATTCAGTACATATAGTGTAAACAAGAATTTTCGTGTGCATTTTAGTTTCATGAATCTTGGCTCTCTGGAAATTTACAAAATTAAAATGCACATGAACATTTTTGGTTTTACAGTAGTGCCAGAACTCAGAGGTTGTTTGAAATTTTTGCAGTGTCGAAAGTGACTGTCACTAAAGTCTAGACCTCTTTCAAGTGATAAATGACAGCTGTGGAGAGAAACGGGGATGTCATATCTGGGCCTGATCCGCCAATGACTGCGCATCTCCCCACCGACCGACCTACTGCTATCAAACACACTACGCAGTATATCCGACAGCAGCGATCCAGAGAACACACACACACACACAGAGACACATACCCACACGTCAAGCAGGGACTGGCACAAGTTTGTGAAGAGTGGAAAGGGATAGGTTGTGATGCCGCGCGCGCAACAACAACTCGGGCAGTAGCATTGGAATTGTATTCATAATTCTCAAGAGCTGAGGTATGTCTGTCTGGCCTGTTGAAGTGTAAAACAGTGTGTAGTGGTGTGTATGAGTACAGTTTATCTATCTGGCTCCAGTGAAAGGTCTTTGAGGTACTCATGGGTGTGAGCCTTGCATGAATTGTTGCATTCTTCTGTAACCCTTTTGATATCTCGTTGTCTCATTTTAATATTTTTCACTCAGAGCTGGTCTTCAGAGGATGTTTCCTCTCAGAATCTGTAAACAAATCTACATGTAAAGTCTGTGTTTTGTTTGTTGTTTGTAGTGTTATTTGCCAAGACATGAAGTCAAAAGAAATTATCTATTGTTTCATCTATAAATGTTTTTTTTTTTCCTTTTTATCTATGTTTTTTGTTGTTGTAATTAATGGTTTGTCTGTTGTATATTGTGTATTTGAAATCAGGATCCACATACATCTAAGCTTTTCTGTTTTTTGAGGACATGGACAAAAGTAACATCTTGAGCTGAGATTAGAAGATCTTCATCTAAGTACCAAAGCAGAATTGTAGGGTACAATGTATCTCTCTCTCTTTGATGCTGAGCTGTGTTTTTTATAGATTTAAAATGTAACATGTTACATGTAACAATGGCTAAATTCAAGCATTTTATCCCGTGTATGAAACAAACAACAAATGTATTTGTTTTTGTATTTTCAATAATTTACCGGTGAAGTAGATAAATATTACCTTTGTTTTAGGATAGAATTATTAATCAGGTGTGTTTGGGTGACATTTCATGTGGTTTGGAATTGTAAGTACAGTTAATTTTTGTTGTCATAGAAGTGTGATGGTAGTTAAACTGTTTTTTTTCTTAAAAACAAGGTTTGTTCAACTTCTTTTTTTTTTTCAGTGTTCAGTTTGTTTGTGGAAATATGTGTTCTTCACTACAGTTGGATGTACAAAATATCTCAGTTGCTTGAAAATTGAATACAACCTCAGCACAGTAAATGCAGTATGTTAATAACCAAGGAGGTATATATGTCATAATAATATACCAATATATTAAAATCTCAGCTTGCTAGATTTGAGCCAGTGCAGGGGCAGATCCAGGAATTCCGTAAAGGGGGGCACACAAGCCCCCCCCCCCCATTTTTTCATTTTTATTTCTTTTGTTTTGAAAAAAATAAAATAAAGAGGGGGCACGCCCAGTGTGCCCCCCTCTGAATCCACCACTGCAGTAATACACAAATTCTCCTGTGTGCCAGAAAGCGGAAAACAGAATTCATGGAAAATCTTTTTAATACCCCATGTCCAGAGTCCACTTGTAAACTTTATTACTGACTGATTAGGAAATAGGATATGACCTAAAGGAAATGGTTCCAAATGTATAACCTTCATGGAAGTTATAACATTCTATATTCATAACCTCTTTTCAACAAAATATGGCTGGTGATACCAGTGAACAAGTTAACACAGTTTTGGACAATCCATTGTTTACATTACAACTGTACCTACTGTATATTTGTAATAGTCTGTAGTTTGTCAATATTGACAATAATGGCATGGCTAATACACCAGTTCGTAATTCCACTTTGCGCATGAGCAGAAAAAGGTCATTTGTACCAACAGGCATTTTGGTTTATTAATTCACTGAGATAAGCATCTGTGATGCGATGATTATTCATGAGATCCTTATCTAAATAGTGCTTGCCAGCACATCCACCTGACAGCAAACCTGGTATTTGGCAACATCAAAAGGAAAAGGTTGTTATTGCATTCAATACGAAACAACTGACTGACTATTCTGGTCACCTGGTCTAAACTCGAGTTCATAATTTGTTTGAACACAAATTCCATAATATGTCGGGCAAGCTTATGCATTATACCGCTTTGAAAACGAGTGAAGTGCCTAACCAACTGAGAAAAAAGAACGGTCATTTGTACCAAGGTGTACATGAGCTAATTACGAACTGGCTTATTCAAATGTCTTGAGGGTCATTCTATTCATGAACTCTCTTTGATAAAATAAATGTCAGTTAAAACCAGCATACAAGTTTACGCATTTAGGACAATCAATTTTTGATACTATACCTAATACGGTACCTTTTGATTTGTGATGATTTGTGGAATTTGTCAATATTGACAATGTATAATGACATGGCCAATTCAAAGGTCTTCAGGGTTTATTCTATTCATAAACTCTCTTCAGTAAAATAAATGGCTGTTAATACCAGCATAAACAAGTTGACACAGTTTAGGACAATCCATTAAAAAAAAAAAAAAATTCATCTAATACGTTTATTTGTGATAGTCTGTAATTTGTCAATATTGACTGCTTACTTGGCTAATGCAAGTGTCTTCAGGGTCGTCAAACCCCTCCTTTGAAATTAGTCATTACAGAATAAAAGTCAGGATACAAACTTTTATAAATTCACACTCTTTGATCTCAAAATAGTACAAAACGATTCGATATCCTGACAAATCCCATCAGCCAGACAAGTTTCTTGGTAGATCTTTCCTATGTATAGCAAGCAAATTCAAATCATGGAAGATGAATGTAAAGGTCCTGCCCACTAATATTAACTATGTTTTTAGCTTTAAGGAGGTTCACATACAATGATACATCACCTTCTAAACCCTCCTGCTCACAAATAGAATACCCGTAAGGGGTTTATTTCAGGGTTGGGTAATCACAAGTCTCAGAAATGCCAATCTGTAAACTTTTTCTCTCTCTCTCTGTTTGAATAGCTTCTTCACGTTCTCATTGTTTGATTCAGGGCTTTGACGTCTCCTTGCTTCCTTGAGTATTGTCTGTCTGGATTTAAAGGGTCAGTTGTGATGTTTAAAAGGAGTCTGTTACCATGGAAACTGCCTTTAAAGGGAAGATAAACCCCAAGAGCAATGTGGATTGAGTGAAAGCAGCAACATTAGTAGAACACATCAGTGAAAGTTTGAAGAAAATCGGACAATCGATGCAAAAGTTATGAATTTTTAAAGTTTTGGTGTTGGAACCGCTGGATGAGGAGACTACTAGAGGATATGACGTATGAGTGGACAACAATACAAAGAAAATATAAAGGAAATTCAACAAAAATTCACTTTTCTAGAATCATGAAAGAGCAATAGACCAACCTCTTTCAGAAAGCACGGGGAATAATTGCTACCCTTAATATATGTCAATATCAAGTTGATGGAATTTGTAATTTTCATGAAAAATGGATTTTTGTAGAATTTTCTTTATATTTTCTTGGTATTGTTGTCCACTCATACGTCATAACCTCTAGTAGTCTCCTCATCCAGCGGTTCCAACACCAAAACTTTAAAAATTCATAACTTTTGCATCGATTGTCCGATTTTCTTCAAACTTTCACTGATGTGTTCTACTATTGTTGCTGCTTTCACTCAATCCACATTGCTCTTGGGGTTTATCTTCCCTTTAAGATTTGACTTACATGCTGCTCTGTCTTGTGAAAATTCTTCCTCAAGTAGCAAGTGCAAACCGAAATAACATCCTTTTCCTAAATTTGGCTTTCTATCATTTGCAACTCTCCACACACACTTTCTGTTCTTAAGAAAAGAAATAGAACAAAATATTGGAAGATCACAAAGACCCTTGAACCCCATCTGCCAGTAGCCTCCCCCTCCCCCCCCCCTACACTCACACACCGAAAGTATTCTGCTGCCCCTTACTGCACAGTGCTATTCATGCAAAATTTTCCATAGCAGCATTGTATTCTATCAGAGGGCATCATTGTGCATCCACACTTTTGGAGTGTCATCTGAGATTGCCCCTTGTAGGGGAATGCACAGCTAGTTTTTATTTTCTGTCTTTCCAGAGTATGTACATCTTCAGGGTCTGGCATTCTCCTGCTCAGCTTGTTATTCTGATGTGACTTCTTCTTACAATGCCTGAGCTAAAAGCTCCCTTGATAAATGATATTACTATCATTCTAGTGATGGACAAGGGTGATTGTAAAAGGAGTGATGATGAAGATGACAATGGTAAAGGTTTTATTTAATATCTTTATCAACAGTGTGTTTATCTTGTTTGAAAAGGAAGAAGATTCTGTACAATGTCTTCTTGAAGTTGCTTCAACATCATTATCATTGTAATTGGGGAGGATTATGTATGGGACGGATTATGGTAAAAGGGATGATAATGACTGATTGAATTTTTATTCAATATACATTACTGTTGTCAGCATGTATCAATAATCTGGTCAAAGAAAAAGGAGGAGAAAAAAAAAACCCCAGCCTAAAGTGTCTGTACATTGTCTTCTGCTACATTGATATTGTGATTTTAACAATAATGATAATAATAGATGTAGTAATGAATAGGGGATGGTAGTGACAGAGGTTACATTTAGTATAAATTCCTATTATCAATATGTTTATCCGATCATTGAAAAAAAATACATGTGGTAGCAGCAGAAGATCTCACTGCAGGATTACTTTGTAATTTCCAGAGATCCGCAGGATCAGCATTATTCATCATCATCAGAAATTATGATTTTCCAATACTTTGTCACAAAACTGAGCATTTATGACAATCGGTATCCAGTGGGGCTCCATTCTAATGGAGAGCTGTCATTATGTGATGTCTGTGGAGAAAGGTTAATAAGAAGTGTCCGTGTTAAAAGACATCAAGTAAAGCAGAGACCCAAGCTTTTTTTCATGCACAAGGTTTCCCTGACCTGGGACAGGTGAGTGCAGTGACAATGCCGTGAGTAATAAAGTTGTCTTTTTCCTTATTTTTACTTTCCCTTGGAATGGAGACAAGATTTTGGCAAATTTTGTCAAGAAGCAGTGATCGGTTGCCCTTGCCAAGTTATCCTCTGTCCTGTGTATGGTACATTCTTGTCTGAATTCTGTGTGGCAGTTGGCCAAATTCAATCTCAAGGAAAGACATCTTCGCATATGAATCGCTAACTATATAATACCCAACCGTACTTCTGTTTGCGTTTTGTTCAGTAATTGAAGGGTGTCACTGTGCGCTAACAAGAATGAAAATACAATACTTGGGGATATGAAAACAAAATCTAAAGAAATGGTTATTGTCACACAATGTTTGTACCTTATTATATTCAGAATTACATATTTTTTGAGTGTGCCCTGTTTAACTCCAAGCAATGTTTTCTGAGAGGTTAGTCTTGTTTACAAGGGTCTGATTTGTCAAATGACTCATTTTTACAACTTTTCATATATATCCTTATTTTGTAATTGTGAAATTAAATTAGGTATCAGCAACAAGGCAACATTTTGATGTTTTATTGTTTATAACATCCTTCTTCTCTGAGGAAAGGAGCAATATTCATGTAGATCTAAAACCAAACAAGTAATGATATTCTGCATACAGCGGTGGATCCAGAGGGTGGCGCACCGGGCACACACCCTATCTTTATTTGTTGTTAAAACAAAAGAAATAAAAAAAGAAGAAATGGGGGGGGGGGGGAGCGGGTGCCCCCCTTTAATTTTGTAAAGGCGCCTCCCTTTACGGAATTCCTGGATCTGCCCCGTGCATGTCATTGAAAGATGATGCAGACCAATCTTGGTATGTTCAAATCTCATTGACAGGTATCAGATATGATATGTCAGAATTAGTACATTTAGTGACTCCTGATCTGTGTACAATGTGCAGGGTGCTGTTTCAAACTGAGAACTTTGATCTCTGCATCCCAGTACAGAATGTTTGATTTGTGTTTTATCATTCTATGTGTGTGTGTGTGTGTGTGTGTGTGTGTGTGTGTGTGTGTGTGTGTGTGTGTTGATTTATATTCTTGATACTATCTTACTAATCTTTTCATAGTTGTAATTTAATCTTTATACTTGAGTAAGTGATGGAGTTGTGGAGTATGTACACTGTAGTCAGTGTTAAAAGTTGTACATGTACGTCATGATTTAGCTGACTATGTGTGTGTATCACCATGTGAATACACTATAAAGATGATACAATATGCCTACCCGTGGCATAATACAATGTATTGACATTAACTTCCAATTATAGCATGTCGCAAGTCTTCTCAGTTTCTCCCTTTTCCATCTTTCCTAATTCAACTCAAATTTTCAGGGCAAGAATTCATGTACAGTATTCAGTTTGCACTGTGAAAGTTTCACTCATGGGTTCATCATAATTGAATATTCAGAAATAAAAATGTGACTCAACTTTCACTTTCTTGTAAAGATGTATCATGCTATGTATTCTTCAGGGCTTGTGTTTCTTTATGTACATGTAGTCAGTGTGATACAATATGTTTTAGGACTTGCATACATAGTATGTACACCCACATGCGTAGAAAGTAGCTTATAAAACAAGTAACAATAGCATTTTTAATGTATTTTATTTCATTTCATTTTGTTCTGCTTTGTTTTGTATGTTCTCTTTGTCCTGCTTTGTTTGTTTGTCTTGTTTGGTTTTTTTTTTTTTAAGGAGGAGGGATTGGCATCAGCAACTGAACATGGATTTTTTTTTTAGAATTCATCCTCATTTTAGCCTGCATAAAAGGAAGATTCCAGTGTATTTTGTCCTAAATAGTATTCAGAGCACAGTCCGAGAACAGGAATTTCATTTGTTGCTTCTTGGTAGTATTTATAGTCTATTCATAGAGACAACAAATTGGGAGGGATTAGGAAATACTTGTAATTTTCATACTCTTTTTTCCCCCCTATTGGATATTAGACTTTAGCTGTAATTAGATGAGTATGCCCTTTTTAGATGAAATTTATGGAATGTGGTAGGCCTCTTTTTGCAGGCTACTACCATTAGAGCAGAACATTTATAGCTCAGTGTATTGTGTTACGCACATTCTTACCACATAGTAGTTTCATTTCACGCAGACAAAGTAGTGCGATATCAATGGCGATCAAAATACATTGTACCAAGATTTGTCGTGCCCATTCAGATGGACAGATACGTGTATATCCTGCTAATTTTTGATCACGATAGTTTGTCGACCAAACTGCGCATGCCCGAAATCTCCCGAAGTGGTCACCATTGCCCTTGTGTTTGTGCATTGTTGTGATGTGTGTTTTGAATGATGGGATGAAAAAAAACTTCGAGATTATTTGCCCCAGTGTTCATGCAGTCCCCTCTGTGGAAATTATCTTGCTTTTTCTCAAATTATCATAATATTTAAATCGTCAAGATTTCTTGGAATTTGGATCATGATTCTGATCACACTATTTTAAGGGATTTTTGTGTCCACACTGGCAAACATCTTAAGATTTGGATTGTGACACAAATGTCATGATTTTATTAACCCGCTACTTTGCACCAATGTGAATCCCACTACTAAAACCACTATCTTTTCTGTTGAAGTTCGGTTGGGCTTTACATAGGAAGTCAGGGATTTATCAGATTGTCGCAATATTGTACGCCTCAGGAAGTGCAGGTACAGGTACTCAAGAGATGAAGGGTAAAGGCATGTTAATTAAAAGAAAGTATGTCTGAATACCGTACAAGCTCTTATTTTTTGTGAGGGCTTAATTTTCACGAATTTCGCAGATCACAGTTGGATTGAGAATTTAACAACACACAAAAATGTTGCCAGATGCTAGAGTCAGAGTACATTTAAATTAGCGTCGGTGTCAATTCACGAAAACAACATCTGGCAAAAATGTCTGTGTCCTCCTTATTCGCGAAAATATCTGTACGTGAAAATAACAGCATGCAGTAGATGATTATAATAGATTATTTATTTAGTATAAACCTTTAAAGGACAAGTCCACCTTCATATACATATGGATTGAGTGAATGCAACAATATTAGTAGAACACATCAGTGAAAGTTTGGGGGAAATCCAACAATCCAATCCGTTCAGAAGTTATGAATTTTCAAAGCATCTGCGCAATCACTGCTGAATGAGGAGACTACTACAGTACGAGTGTATGATGTCACATGCGTACAACGGTATAAGGAAAATAAAAAGAGAATTTCACAAAACTTTGTTTTTTTGATAAAGTGCACATTTCTTCGACTCGTTACTGATGTATGTTAAGGGAAATATTATTCCCCTTGCCTTCTGAAAGAGAGAAGTCGAGTGTTCTTTTGTTATGCGAGAAAAGTGAAAATATGTTGAAATTTCTTTATACTTTCTTTATATCGTTGTACTCATGTGACATCACAAGCTATAGTAGTCTTTTCATCCAGCTGTGACTGAGCAGAAACTTCAAAAATTCATAACTTTTGAACAGATTGTCCGATTTTCCTCGAACTCCCACTGATGTGCTCTGCTAATATTGCTGCATTCACTCAACCCACATGTCTATGAAGGTGAACTTGTCCTTTAAGGAAACATTAGCTCTCATATGCTGTCATGGCACAAATGGAATAAACCATCAAAAATGAAACCAATTACAAAGTTGTGATTGAGGGAATTCTGTACCATGCAATTGTACAAAGCTGCAGAAGACTATACACATTTTTTGATGATGTTCTTGTTTTTGCTTTTAGGAGTCCTAGTTTTGTTGTCATTCATCCAAATGACTTCAGAGTTATGAAACAAGCTCTGTTGTGTGTATTTTCTTTTAACATTTTTCCCCCTTGTAACTGACTGTCCCTTTAAAAGCAGTAGCCAGCAGACACCTCCCCCATATTAGGCTTCCATTTGTGTAGCACATCACTTCCTCAGATGACGGAAGAATCCCCTTGGTGCAACAAGGATCTCTTTGTGAAATGTAAACTGAACTTTGCTGGACTCTTCACTTGAACTTAAAGGGCCTGATCAGGTTATGCTTAAGAGAGAGAGAGAGAAAAAAATATTTTAGAAGAAACTATGACAGAGATATTTGTAAGGCCTCAGGATTTGTTTGTTTGTTTGTTTGGGTTTTTTTTGTATCATGATATTTGCTTTTGTTTGTTTTGGGTTTTTGAGTGGTGTAAATATGATTGCTTTGATTTTATGTGGTGCCAATTGTTAAAGATCTTTCAAACATGTAGTATCTTTCCCTAATTTGTTTCAAGGATAGCAGTCATTTACTTTATCTCCTATTCAGTATACAGCAAAACCATGGTCATTGTGAATATTGGATAGAGCTAAGTACTGTATAAGTGTACAATTGTATGTACAGTGTGGCTGCAGTGGTTTTTATGTTCATTTATTTATTTATTTATTTATTTATTTTTTGTGGCCATGCTTCTTTTGTTGTTGTTGTAAATCAGAAGGTATCTCTTTAGAGAAATGGAGAAAAAGTAGAAAATGGGGAACTGATCAAAAGGAAATAAAGGTGACTGTGAGAAAGAATGCTATGACAGGGATCATACAGGTCATGGAAAACCTGGAAAGTCATGGAATTTGGCCTAGTCTTTTTCCGGGCCTTGAAAGTCATGAAAAACTGATATTTCCATCAAAAGGTCATGGAAAGTGATGGAATTGCGAAAATTATAGAAGTTTATCTGTTATTTGTGTGAGATGTGTATGTATTCCCTAAGTTGCTTCGCTTTGATTTGAGATCAAATTTTCAGTCTAATGTGTTAAAAAAAAAAAGAAAAATGTGTGAAAGTCATGGAAAGGTCATGGATTTCTGGCTAAAAAGGTCATGGAAAGTTATGGAATTTAATTCATGAGAAAGAGTATGAACCCTGTATGACTGACAACAAAATATGCTTACAATTGTGTATGTTTGATAATAAGCCTTTTAGTATTAGTGCATGTAGTGACATACATAGATTTTTCTGAATCCTATGTACATCATGTGTGTATAGATGTGAGTGTGTGTGTGTTTTGTGTACAGGTATGTACACCTGTAGCAAAGAAGGTACTTCAGAAAAAAGTAGGTATATTAAGAATGTCTGATATTGATATATACAATCAAATGACATAATAGATCTATATGATTCATATGTCTGGTTGCAGATGCAATGTTCACAGACGAGAAAGCACTTTGTTTAGTACTCCGATTATGAGGTATACGGAAAAGAATGCATGTGTGTATTGAAACCATGACTTTTAATACACTGTGGGAATTAATACCAGCAGATGTATACCTTTTTATGACAAATACACTTGTGCCCACCTCTGTCACAATGCATTGTTCTTGATCAGACAGACAAGACAATTTAATGAACTGTATCATCTGTGTTTGAATAGATTCCTTTGTCAAACTGTGGTTTAATAGAATACCTTTTCCGCAGACATGCATTTTATGTCCTCAGTTTAGTGGTTTTCACAACTGATACTCGCTGTTTAA
Source organism: Diadema setosum (assembly GCA_033980235.1). Lineage (NCBI taxonomy): Eukaryota > Metazoa > Echinodermata > Echinoidea > Diadematoida > Diadematidae > Diadema > Diadema setosum. The sequence continues at coordinate 20,402,489 of CM067078.1, forward strand.
TTTAGTTTTCCTCTCTTAACATGATGGTAGATGATTACCAGCATATTGTATTGAGAGTACAATTAGGAGAGGCAACATCAAGGTCATTCTCCACTATGACCTACAATAGATAGAAGTGACTTTCCAGTATGACTCTGTACATTTTATGTGTACTTTTAGATTTACTTTCAATGTGTTTGGTTGTCTTTGCTGGTTGGTCAATATTTTCAGGGAGGTGAGCTCCCCTCCCTGATATATATATTACATTGTTGCACCACAAAATTGAAAGGGATTTTTAAGTAGCATTGGGCTGTTGTTGTTTTTTTTTTATGAGACCAACATCTCCCAATACCTGGCTCTTCTCCTACCTTGCACCCAATTTGCTTCAGAAAATGTATTTCAATTCTCAAGTCATAACAGTGTCTCAATAGTAGCACCAAAATATTGTTTGCTCTCTATTCATGCTCAGTAGTCAACATGATAGCCCCACTAGATGCAAACAGTGCAAGGAATATAAAGTAAATACAAGTCTCTATACTTTTGTAGGCATGTTCTTTGAATGTCTTATCAAGCTCCCCCACCCCTCTTCAGCTATCACCATACCCATTCATATATATTTAGAAAAATGTATATCTGCAGCGGGACCAAAATTCTTGCCCTTTCAAAACATCTCTCTGTGTGTGAGATGGGGAGATACTACTTCTGACTTGTCTTGGCTCCCTGCCTGAAAGTCCTCTGTCACAGCCTATTGCAGTTTGTGTCAAGCAAAACCTCCGTCCACAGGGAGCGAAAGAAGAGGAGCAAAAGATTTGGGTTGGGGGGGGGGGGGGGGAGGTAGGGTTGGGAGGGGGAAGAGGAGGAAGAGAACAGAGATGTTTGGGATGTACAGTAGCTGAGTAGTTCAGTTTCCCCCCATTCTGAAGTGCATTAGCCAAAAGTCAGGGTTCATAGCAATGTCACACTTTTCTCTACTTGCCCTCACCTACAAGCATGTAGGCTACATTTATCCAGACCCTGTTTTTTAAAGAACCCTGACATTGATTTTCACTTTAAAACTCAGTAATTTTGTAAAAGGTAAACCTCTATTTCATTCTACATGTATATGGCCCACAGTGAGTTCTGAAATACTATTGAAATTATGTTAGTGTCAATCATAGATCAACTCGGATTCTCTGGAAGATCTTGGGTATGTAACTTTGTGCACAATTCTCACTATTGCATATAACTGAAAAACTCTAACAGCGGCGGTGCTATTTAATTGTCGTGACCATGAGTCAACAACACTGTGCCAGTGCAGAGCGCGAGCTGTACTTGATCCTACACGAAAAATATGACGCACTATCTATTGTCTCAAAACTACAATAGTTTAACAGATTTTGTTAGCAATTGTTACATGTTGTGAAAAGAAGTATCAACTGTAAGCTCAGAAATGCATTTCTATTATGAAGTGACAATGCTTTAGTCATGATAAAAAGAGGAAAGTTAGATATGATTTTTGTATACGCTGTTATTTTTGCGCACAGATATTTTCGCAAGTGACGAGGTCATAGACATTTTCGCGAGATATTTTCGCTAAGCGACACCAACCTTTACGTTAATGCTCTATTGACAAAGCGCATTTAGACTTTTTCGTGTGTTGTTAAATTTGCGATCCAAATGTGATTCGTGAAATTCGCGAAAATTAAACCCTCGCGAAAATAACAGCTTATACAGTACCCATTCGCTCTGTTCAGACCTGCTGCACAGTAACTTGGCATTACCGAAAGTGCACAAGTGAACCCCAAATGTGACCCCACTTGACCTCCGCATGTTGCGTGTGGGTACGTAATATCACCTCATTCATTTGCGCGTAGCTTCTGGCCAGCGTACGGACTTGACCGCTAGTGACTAAATGTTTACATTTTCATGCAATACGGAAAATTGTTTGCTTCTTTCTACACTTTCTCATAAATGGTCAGTCAAAGAGACAATGGTCACTCAGTCATTCCTTGTCTTGTTTATCAGACTAAGTATCATTTTCTTTTATGTCTGTTGCAAGGAAGGCAGTGATTTTTGCAGTATAGAAGAAGAAGAAGGGGAAAAATCTTTTAGTCTGTTGTAAGCCCGTCTCTCATTTTCCAAATCACATCAAAATTGAGGAAGAGTGCTTCTTCCTGTTCACTAAATTTTATCATGTCCCAGGGTTCAGAAGTTTATTAAAAACAGCAAACTATGCAGGTTAGCTGAAAAACAAAATCTTTGCTTGAAGTAGCATGGAGCTACTTCTGTAGCTCGATGCTTGCAGCACACACACACATACACACACACACGCACACACACGCACACACTCACACACACACACACACACACACACACACACACACACACACTCACACACACACACATATAATAATGATGAGAATCTCGAAAGAATTACGATTTTTTTTTTTTTAAAACCAGCCCACTAGTTTGTAGTGACAGAAAATGAAAAAGAACACTTCATTCTGGTTCTAGTTTCTTCACTTTGTCTCCCTCTACGAATTAAATTCGTTAAGATCGCAACTGCTGATCTGTAAATTAACAAACATGTCGGAAAAAAAGGAACCATTCTTTCATTTCTTTCTTTTAACACTTCATTCTGTTTTCAGTCATCATACAATATTTTGGATATAGCTAGTCCATCTTGGTAATCATAATATCAATAAGATAATGATCGTCCCTGGTGGATAATCATTGGATATTTCTGTTTTGATGTCAAGTTATTCCTACATTTTTTTTTAAAGAGATCTATATTTATCTACCACACTATTTCTTCTCTCTTTTTGTTTACATTGGCAACATTATCTAGTGACCAGCACTTTCAATAAACGAAATGGATGCAAAACAAACAAACAAGCCAAGAGTCCCTTGCATCTTACAACTTGTAGGCACCTTGCCAGAGCTAGTTAAAAAGATTCTCAGAGGAATTACTACTACAAATTTGATTACTTAAACTTTCAGGCATTTGGCTCTGGCTATACCGTATGTCCCCCCCCCCCCCCCCAAAAAAAAAAAAAAAACAAACAAAAAACAAAAAAAAAAATCAATGGGACCCTCCACAATGATAACTTTAAAAGTAGTGAATCAATTCAAATACAACTTTAGGGTATGAAACTATAACTCATTGCCCACATCTTACAGAAAAACCCATTCAATTTGCTTCAGTGGTCAAAGAGAAATGAGCAATTTTGTAGAGCATGTCAGGAATCTCTTCCCTCCAAATTCTGGCTATTGTGTTCACACATTAATGTATGCAGTTCCAAGAGCATCCAAGTGCTAAACTTGGAAAAATCAACCTCATGACATGCTTTGCAACAATCCATTTTTCTCCGTGACCACTCAACAAAATTGAATGGTGTTTTCTGCAAAATAGAGCTAAGGTGTTATATTTTAAGACCCTGAAGTAGCATTTAGATGTAGTTAAATCATATTGGGAATTTTCAGCGCGAAAATCCGATTGTATTTTTTTTTTTGACATACTGTATTAACTGTACCCACACAGACTTGTGCACATGTACAAATAACTCTTATGATGCTGTGGTAAGACTTGAACAAAATCATATTATATTTGTTACTCATGTTTAGTATTGGTGTGAAGCAGTTATTCCAACACTGATAGCGGCTAAGTAAGCATTTTGTGAATGACTACCATTCTAGATAGAGGAATATTTCAGCTGAATGTTGTCTCTACATTTTGAAATATGGCATGATTGATACATTTAGATCAGTTACAATTTGCCTGTATGATGCTTCATGTGGTTGGATGTACATAGCCCAAATCTCAACGGCACTGAACACTAATGTATCATGCGCATACCAGGTGCTGAGGGTGCCAGATGCATTCGTGTATGCCGTACATTCAGCATACCTTAAGAAGTATTTGGTCTCGCCAGTTGAGGTACAACAAGGCGCATTTTTGTTCCGGTGTAGCATTCGTCTCTGGGAATGGGTGGTGGTATGGCTATAGTATGCTGTGTTGATTAAAGGGGGAAGTGTGCCCCTTTTCTTGCTTTTTTTCCCTCATCTTTGTATCTGAGATGTAATTTTTGGCTTCCATACTGTGATGCATGAATATACAATGTATGTACAATTTTTTTTGATCCATAATTTTGCATTTTAATCATGCTTTGGGTGACATCTAATTTTGATGTTGATGAATACACTTGAGAGATTCCCGTATGAGCTTCCTTATCATCACAATTTTTGCAATTGCTGGTAGAAGGAGTTCATAATTTCTCACTTTCATAATCATCATCATCATCATCATCATCATCATCATCATCATCATCATCATCATCGTCATCATCATCATCATCATCGTCGTCGTCATGATATAAGTGATCATCAGTCATTATTGTACATGTACCTGTGATTTCAGTCATTAGCTGTGTCACAATTATTTTGATCAAAATCTTTTTTTTCATCACCAAGCATCGTACTTCATCATTGTCGGCGTCATACTTCACTGTCTTCATCAACATCATATTCACCCACCTGCAAATCATCAACAGTTTAGGCATTTGATGCTTCAGCTAGAGCACGTAACCTCTGCATCATGCAAAACATTACTCCTGTCACTTGAACTGATCTCCGAATCAGCCATCCATGCTGGCTGTAGAATATCATCATACCTAAGCAAGTCTAAAGATTCGATCATGTGACATTTATGTTAACCCAGTCTCTTCCTTTTCCCCCTCTTTGGTCTTATTTGTTGCTCCAGGGCTGGTGTTACATTCCCCAGAGGGCTTGATAAGCAATGATTCGTAGGGGGGACACCACGCCCCGCCAACTGCCACTCTCATCGTCCTTTCTCTCTCACCCACTCCTCCACATTTCAGGTAAGAATCGAAGAAGATGATCAGTTTTCATCGTTTACTGTATATGCCAAATTTTTCGTTGGGTCTTTGTTTTCATGAATTTAACGAATCAGGTGCTATTTGTGAAGTTAAAAACATGAAAATATTGACTATGATCCCGACATGAATGTTACGTGCACGCATACAATTTCTCCCTTCAATACTGTACTCCATGCTCGCAAATTTAACCACTCGCAAAATTGCCAGGAAGTTGCGATTCGTGAAAAATGAGACTCGCTAAAGACATTGTGGCATATGCAGTATTGATGATTCTAGCAATTATTCAAACCCCATCCTCGCTGTTGACTTAAATAGAGGTACAATCACACAAAATGAATGTTAAGAGTTGCCATATAAACTGGCAGGGCTCAGCACTAACTTTTTTTCTTTGGTGGCCCGAACTGCTTGGGCCACTGAAATCTTTAGATTTAAAATTTTGGTGGCCTAAAAGAAAAATGTTGTGGCCCAAAATAAAAGGAAATACAAAACTTCAATATGAATTTCAGATGCGTAGTAGGACTACCAAAAGATTATGGAATCTTTTTAGAAGTTTGGTAGCCCAACATCTATTTTTAGTGGCCCTGGGCTACTGGACCACCACTGATCTCAAGCCCTGAAACTGGACATAATTGTGAGATTGCAGTAAAGGTTTTCATGTTGTCGCAAACAGTGATGTTAGTTCTCATGACATCATGCAAACTAGACAAGGTGAGAATGTCATTGTCCCGGTGTTAGTGATTGGAAAAAGGAATACTGTAAACGTCAATATTTTCGCGCGATTAATTTTTCGCGCTGAGCGGCTCGAAAACGTATTCGCGGGTTCTTAAATTCGCGCTCCGCAGCAGGTTACTTTACTGTAGTACACATTTACTGCTTTCATCCAAAGCCTCTGCTACATAGCTTGCTATGCCAGCGTACGACAAGCGACGTAGCGAGCGGCTCGACTGCGAGTACAAGCACTCAAATATGTAGTACAGCTGTGACTCTAGTACCGTAGTCACGGGGGACTGTAGCATCGATGCGTGCGGTGCACCCATGCATGCTACAGTACACAGCAATCTAGGGTATCGTCTCTTCGCACAGTACTAGTAGCGTAAACATGCCTGTACATTGTACTACGTAGCAGTATCATCGAAGCGCACACAATTCATCCCGTTCAAAATGTGCGTAGAAAATTGTGAAGATATATTCGCGCGTTTTTGAATTCGCGCTAGCCGAGCGTAGCGCGAAATCCGCGAAAATTAATGTACGGCGAAAGTTTCCACGTTTACAGTAGCTGAAATGAAGCAAAATCCTATATGAATAATATATCTCAGTTTTGGGAAGATGCTCTGTATGTTATTTTGCCATGGTAATTTTGACTGTAACAAACTTTATTGAAGCACTGTGCACATCTGTATAGTGTATGTTACGCTTAGTGCAAATGCAAAAGACTACCGTTATTTCACTGTATGTAGCTTAAAGATAATATAAAGTTTTGGTATTACCTCAAAAGTTTCTCTGAATTTCCTTGTCTTAGTTTGTGTTTCAGGTTAAAGTACCTTTCATATAACTAACACTGTGAGACTTACTCGCCCCAAAGTGCTCTCATGTCTAATAGTAATCATTCAATAATGGTTTCGTACCAGAGCCGCCGCCGTACGACGGCGGCGAGGTAGTACACGTATTGTGCGAGATAACTGCGACCAGCAGCGTGCAGCCCCATACGCATACTGTGTAGCTAACTGCGACCAGCAGCCCCATACGCATAGCTAAATGGGGCTTCGCATTGTAGCTTACAGGATCATGACAGATTTAGTATTGCGGGTAAATATCAACTTAAAATCCAAAAATTTCTTCAATTTGAAGACTTACCAGTTAAGCTGAAGTATTAAAAACAGGCTTTGGGCAACGTTTGGTTTTGCCAATAGTCCCTTTCTGTTCGAATTGATGACTGAATGTGACTCGGTCGAGAGGACCTTGGGAGAGCTACACTGAATTGACGGCCAGCGCATGCGCACACAAACATCTTAGCCGTTCATGGATTTGAAATTTGTTCGCATGTGATGTGTGCGTATGCGCTGGTCGTAGTAATCAGTGTATGTAGCTCTCCCAAGGTCCTCTCGACAGAGTCACATTCAGTCATCAATTCAAACAGAAAGGGACTATTGGCAGAACCGAACGTTGCCCGAAGCCTGTTTTCAAGACTTCAACTTAATTGGTAAGTCTTCAAATTGAAGAATTTTGTGGATTTTAAGTTGATATTTACCCGCAATACTAAATCTGTCATGATCCTGAATGCTACAATGCGAAGCCCCATTACGCTATGCGTATGGGGCTGCTGGTCGCAGTTAATTGCATGATTACTAAGAAATGAGAGCACTTTGGGGCGAGTAAGTCTCACAGTGTTAGTTATATGATAGATACTTTAACCTGAAACACGGAAATTCAGGGAAACTTTTGAGGTACCAAAACTTTTTATTATCTTTAATCTTTCATACTCTTCTCCATATTTTGACTTGTCTGATGATTTGCTTTTACTGTGACTGTGCTAAATTTGTGAAATATGTGTATGTTGGTATAAATTTTTCTTTCTCTGGTTCTGCTGCTCATCTGTGTCGAAGATGTCCCAGGCAGTTGGACGGATGTACCACCCACCCTCACCACTACGTCGCGCCGGTGAGATCCAGCACATTCACCCTGCAGCTGCCCACCACTACCCCAGCAACTACAATGCTGTCCAGGTATTAACCCTGCCTGTAGCAATGAGGAAAATGTACACAAACTTCACACACATTGCTATGGACGGGAAATGAATGTGGCACGCAAAGGGTTGAATGACAATTTCACCTTATTAGATATGTACTTTGAGTGAATGCAGCAATGTTAGTAGAACAAATCTCAGTGAAAGTCTGAGAAAAATCGCACAATCCTTTTGAAAGTTATGAATTTTTAAAATTTCTATGCAGTCACAGCTGGATGAGAAGACTACTATGGCTTGTGATGTCACTTGCGTAGAATGATAAAGAAAATATGAAGAGAATTTCATAAAATTTTATTTATAGAAAAAAAGTACACATTCCCTCAACTTGCTACTGACATATGTTAAGGGTAATACTGATCCCCCTGCCTTCTGAATGAGGCAATTCAAGTGCTTGTTTATCATGCGAGAAAAGTGAAAATGTTTTAAATTCTCCTTATACTTTAAAACTTTGTATCGTTCTACGCATGCGACATCACAAGCTGTAGTAGTCTTCTCATCCAGTGATGGCGGCACTGAAATTTCCAAAATTCATAACTTTGAACAGATTGTCCCGATCTTTCTCAAACTTTCACTGATATGTTCTATTGATGTTGCTGCATTCACTCAATTCACTTGGATATCAAGGTGAACTTGTCCTTTAATGTAAAGGAGTTAGATGGGGGAAGAGGGGTAGTGTGGTAACACCATGTGTGTATGAAGTCCTTTAAGGACTGTTGTTTTTAGGGAAAGAAGAACTTAGAAAGAGGAAAATGAAGACGAGGAGTGACTTAGCGATATTCTCCTCTTCCTAGGATCTTCTTTTGCCAAACAATATTCCTTCCAAGGACAACATACACACGGTGTTACCACAAACCTCTCTTCCTCATCAACATCAACATGCAAACTGTCAATCAATGCATAAGCAGCAAGCTTGGTTTGCAGGGAATGATCTCCTTGATGTTATAAATTGCAATATACTTTTTACAGTTGTATACATAAGACCAACCCCAACTATCAGTATCACAAACCAAGAGCTGCCAACTAGGAATGGTTTTGCTTACGTTATGTTGCCTTTTTCCCCATTAGAAATGAATATTTCTGAAATGCAAAGTGGTTAAATGGTTTGAAATGGTTAAAAATGATGCTGATTAAAATTTGTTGAAATTTATTATTTTTATAGTTTTGTGTGCAATTTGGACCAAAGTCAGATTTTTCCTTTAGAATATGAGCATGTTTGTTTGTTTTTTACTTTGTTTATCGCATGTTTTTGATCAGCAGAGGTTGACAGCCCTAAAACTGAAGGCACAATAGGGTCACTCAGAGATCATGCTACTAATGTATAGGTGTCGTCGTATGTGGTATTATTGAAAGAAAGGGAATCATATGATTAAATATCTATTCTTCTGAGCTTTGTTTATACCAGATTCGTAATTGTCTCATTGTGGGAAATTTAATCTGGATAAGTTGATAATTTGATCAAATTGGTATTGAGAACAATGAAATGACATTGAATTATTTAATGAAATATGGTGAAGGATGAGGGGAATAAAAATCAGCCTGATGTCTGGAAGTGAGAGAAATGTTTCTTGTCACAAGTTAATCTGTTAAAATATACTTCAAGATATATGATAATAGTGATTAAACAACTGATAACAATCTTCTTTGAAAAAGCCTGACCGTTGACATTTCACTGATCATTCATTGCCTTTCCTGTATCTGTATTAGGTGTACACTGTGACAACGAGAAACTCAAGCCCTCCACATCATCGTCCTTATCACAACGGCAGGGGGTACAGTGGCCCGCCCCCTAGCCCCCCTCACCACACCCCTCGGGGTGGTCGCCGGGGCCGCTTCTCTCCTAACAGCTACTACAACACCCCGCAACAGCCCTACCATCACCCCCACCATCCGCAACACCAGTCACTCTACCACAGCAGCCAACATCATCCGCAGCAGCAGCAGCAGCAACGACAGCAGCAGCATCCACCGCTTCAGCGGCAGTCGTCGTCACCGCCGTACCACCACCACAACGGCCACAACGGCCACACCTACCAGCAGAACCAGAACCAGAACCAGTCGCGTTACCACCACCAGCGGCCGCGGAGCCTCGGCTTCTACGACGACCTCGAGTGGGACAACTATGACCTGAGCGACGATAAGGAGAAGAAGGAGCAGAGGAAACGGAACGTCGGCAGGGACGGTTGGAGGAAGGGTGGCAACGGACTGACGGCCAACGAGTCGGAGCTCGAGTGGGATGACTACGACTTGAGACCCAAGATCGAGGAGACTGAAGATGGCCTGGAGCTGGTGCTACCTGAAAACTATATTCCACTGGTGAGTCTGTGGGTCTGACTTGTAACCATAGCAACATGAGTTGCTCAACCCTGCATTCATCTTATCTTCTCTCTATTGATTGATTGATTGATTAAAAGGTCTTTATTCCCAAAAATCTGAGTGAGCGACTAAAAGTCAAATTACACAGGGATACAAAAATTGTACATTCATTAATATATGTTTGAGTTTCATCCCTTCCAGAGTAACATTAGGAAATTATTCTAATCAGTCGAAATTTTATGTTTTGATGTACCAGCTTGTTACAAAGTGTTGGTCTTTGGAAATTTCCAGAGCACTTCTCTATCACCCGTACATTCTTTGCACTTTCATTTTTAGCTCACCTGAGCCAAAGGCTCAAGTGAGCAAGTGAGCTATTGCGATCGCCCTCCGTCCGGCATCCGTTGTGCGTCGTGCGTCGTCCGTCGTGCGTAAACTTTTTACATTTTCATCTTCTTCTTGAAAACCCCAAGACCAATTTTCATCAAACGTTGCAGGTAGCATCCCTAGGGGGTTAGGAACTAAATTTCTTAAAATGGGCACCATGCCCCACCCAGGGGGCCCCCAGGGGGGCCCAAACCCCCCAAAATTAAGGAATCTGTAAAAATCTTCTTCTCTAGAACCAGAAGTGATAGAGCTTAGTTAATACTATGAGTTAGTGCATTGATGACTGTACTTTCAAGTTTGTTCATGGCAGAATCAGGGGTGCCCCCCTCGGGACCCTGGGGAGGGGGGTGGGGAGGGGTCCTAATGGGGCCTAAATTGTACATTTTCATCTTCTTCTTGAGAACCCCATGACCCATTTTCACCAAACTTGGCAGGTAGCATCCCTAGGGGGTTAGGATCTCAATTTGTTAAAATGGGCACCATGCCCCACCCAGGGGGCCCCCAGGGGGGCCCAAACCCCCCGAAATGAAGGAATCTTTAAAAATCGTCTCTAGAATCAGAAGTTACAGAGCTAAGATAATGAGTGAGTACATTAATGACTGTAGTTTCAAGTTTGTTCATAGCAGATCCAGGGGTGCCCCTCTTGGGGGGGGGGGGGGGGTTGGGAAGGTCCAAATGGGGGCCTGAATTGTACATTTTCATCTTTTACCTGAAAACCTTATGATGGATTTTCGTCAAACTTGGCAGGTAGCATCCCTATGGGGTCAGGATCTCAATTTATCAAAATAGGCACCATGCCCCACCCAGAGGGCCCCAGGGGGCCCCAATCCCCCCAAATTAAGGAATCTTAAAAAATTTTGGCCCTTATTGTACATTTTCATCTTCTACTTGAGAATGCCTGGCCAAATTTTAGTAGAGCTGTGAATAATTTAGATTAGTGACTGCGTAAAAGGTGAACTTGCGATACTCAGGTGAGCGCTAGACCCACGGGTCTCTTGTTTCCAAAGTGTCAGTATATTCTCTCCTTGCTATCCCCTGTGAATCAAAACAAAAAGAAAATGAAAGTACTTGAATAAAAGCTGTGAAACTTGAAACTGATGGTAGCGTTGATACCGATGACGACATCACTACATATCCTCCTTCAGTGTTTCTCAACCAATGGGCCGCAAAGCTCTCTCATGTAGGCCGTGATGGCGTGCAAAAATGAATTAAAAGATATTCATATTGGATCTGACTGGTCCTCATAAAAAGATTGCAGGAGCCAAAGTGGGCCTCGGGTCTGTTTGAGTTTCATCCCTTCACCAGTAACATTAGGAAATTATTCTAATCAGTCAAAATTTTATGTTTTGATGTACCAGCTTGTTACAAAGTGTTGGTCTTTGGAAATTTTCAGAGCACTTCTCTGTCACCCGCACATTCGTTGCACTTTCATTTTTTCCAAAGTGTCAGTATATTCTCTCCTTGCTATCCCCTGTGAATCAAAACAAAAAGAAAATGAAAGTACTTGAATAAAAGCTGTGAAACTTGAAACTGATGATAGCGTTGATACCGATGACGACATCACTACATATCCTCCTTCAGTGCTTTTCAACCAATGGGCCGCAAAGCTCTCTCATGTAGGCCGTGATGTCGGCCAATAATGAATTAAAAGATATTCATATTCGATATGACTGGTCCTCATAAAAAGATTGCAGGAGCCAAAGTGGGCCTCGGGTTTGAAAAGGTTGAGAAGCACTGTCCTACATCACACCCCTTGCAAAATGAGAAGAAGGTTTCAGCCAACATTTGCGTGCCTCACAATTCCATCTAGCTGGTGGCATGCTTCAAAGCCTTAACAGAAGCAAGATGCATGTCTTTTTGTTTTTCTCAATTTTTTTTTCCAATTCTTTTCTCTTCCTTCTTGTCTCCATTTCTGTGGGATGCAAAACATCACTGTGACTTATGAAGTCTTTCTCTTATAAAGTGACAATGACGTTTGAAGGCAAGCCAAGATGGATGCACTAATTTTATCATTTTGTTTTGATGGGTAGTTGTGCCACCTTCTGGAAAGCCATGTGTTTGACAGGAGCAAATTAGGTATCCCCCTTTTTATGCCTCCACCCCCGAAATGTGCGAACAGGCATTACATTTTTGGATCATGTGCCTGTTTGTTTGAGTGTCTGTATGCACCTGATATTACTAACACAATTCAAGAAATGCACTGAGGACGATGTGCTTGATACTCAGTCCGTATATGCTACATGAGGTGCATATGTGCTGAGTAGATTTAGGGGCAAAAATCCCCAGAGGTAAAAGGTGAAAGTTCACTGAAATTTGACTTAATATATCGTTCTCTAGCTGTAGGCTACAAAATTGTGGTGGTGATATAGACAGATACAGGAAGGATTGACAAAAATAGATGATTGTGTGGTGTGTTAATTATGTTAGGGAAAATGGTTTTACATTAAAGGTAGGGAATCCCATTTGCACGCCTTAAATGAAGAGTTGTATAAATACAGTGGTACAGCTGTATGTTGAAGAGAGTATCATTTTAGAAACTCCCATAAAGTATATGAGAGTGGAAGGTAACATTTAGTACATTTTTTGACCGTTAGATTTTGAATTGAATTGTTTTTGGGGCTCACCGTAAATTCCAGTACATTACTAGGCTACCTTTGGAGACCCATGTACTGCATGTGTGTTTATCATGTATATTTTGTGAAGAAAGTTTATCAACACTTACAAACATTTCTATATACATTCTTGCCACACACTCTATATATATATGTTATTACATCAGCTCTTGTACTTTTAGATTTGTGTTTATAGATCACAAATACAGAAGAATGCAACAAAAAGGCTTAAGTGTGGCTGACACACAGAACTACTGAGTAGTTGAGTTTTGTGCATTATTCAAATTGTAGATAACTGTTGACTTCCAAATTTCTAAGCAGTGGCCTAAGCAAGTCCCCTGAGGTTCATATTTAATGTTTTGCTGCATTTTGGGAGGTCTGTAAAAGGTATCCCCTACCTTTAAGGCTAGAGGTCATTGTACTTTCATTTTGAAAATGCCATTGTCCAGTCATATTCTGTGATATGGAGAATAGAAATGGAAAAGAAGTATTTGAATAAATGGCAGAGATTAAGATTAGAGGTCATGGTCAATATTACTGAGCTGTAAAGGTGAAACTTTTCTTAGCCATTACTTTAGCTAGAAATGACCAGTGGGAATGTAATTTGGTACGGTGGATAAAAATAAATGAGGAAGCATATCCTTTGTGATAGAGGTCAAAGGTCAAGATCAGAGGTCAAGATTACTGATCATATATAATACAAGAGAAATGCTCTATTTGCTGTAGATTACAATGATTGCATGAGAAGAAGGCATGCCATAGGCTTCACTATATTCATTCATTCTATTTCATTCATTCATTCATTCATTCATTCATTCATTCATTTTTTCATTTCCAACAGAGATGTGTATACAATATACATACATTTTTACAGATGATATGTGCATAAATCAACATTAGAATGCACACTAAACAAAACATGCAAGTTTTCCAATCATAGTGTATACCAATTGCATTTTTTTCTCTTTTTTTTTTGGGGGGGGGGGGAGGGATGGAAGAGGGGTGTTTTTATGTCATCCTGTCCTGTCCTCATTTCATTGTAAGGGAAAGGAGCAAGTGTTTTGACACTTTAATAATAACTGTCTTTTCCTTGATAGGCAGGATGCTTGTTGGCAAGCAAACGATGGACTCACTTGTTTTAACACGTGTTGTTGTGACTAATTCTTAGCAGTGATTAAGTGATCATATCCTCTCATTTTGCCCCTCAGTCTGAGATGCTTTTCTATTGAGAGGTGTCTACCTGCCTGCTGTCTCATGGGGGGGGGGGGGGGGGGGGGTTCTGCTGTCTCAAAAGGGGGGGGGGAATTGTAGGAGGCTGTGCACTGTACAAATTTGCTTTATTGCCACACACAGGACAACTGATGTCTGGATGGGGTTGGATCATATTTCAAGGTATTTGCATGGTTATAACATGTAAGAGGGGGAAAAAAATTGGGTCGGAAGGAGCTGTTGATGGTTTGTATTATTCTGAAGAGTGTAATGACAAACATACTTGCTGGTTGCCCAGAGTTAGATATGTACTACTTGCTGTGGGGCAAGTACAATTTATTAGCACCTACCTGTAAAGAAATATGGGGCCCTTACCCAAATAAATATTTTTGCAAATAGAAAAGACATCCTTTGTAATGCCCTGATGAGTGAAAATATAAAATTGTGAGTCGCTAACAAATGTTAGTATTACATTAGTTCACAATGACAGGGCTGCCAACACTGGAAACTAGTCGAGAGTGAGACTCCCATAGGCCAATGCTATAATTCAGGAGTCAAAATGAGTGAGATCAATAGAAATGCATGCAAATGAAATAAAGTTTTAGCGTGAGAAAGGACCAAAATGCGTGAGTCTCATGCTCAATGCGTGAGAGTTGGCAGCCCTGCAATGAACACTTGATGGATACATAGACAAATGGAAGTATTGTTACTAAATACACACAGTAAATTGATGGGTATTGGATTGATTAACAAATTAGTAGAGTAAAAGAATGAATATGTGTCAAAGAGCAAGAGATGCAAGAGAAAAGAAGGTAGAGAAGCTAGATGTGGATTAATTGAGAGTGAGACACTACTGTTGTATAACAGACAAAAAAGATATACCTTGCAGGTAGTGTTTTAGGATATTAGGAAAGAACAGCAACAAAAACTTTGATGTATTTAATCATTATTAGACAGGGCAGAGCCAGGCAAAAACTGCCTTTTTTTCCAGTCAAGGTTTTCTCACTTGATTCTGGTACTTTAGACCATACTTAACAAAATAAGCTTCTGCGCCATCTTGAAATCTGTCCCAAATCCAAGATGGCCGCCAAATATCCAAAATGGCCGCCAGAACACCTAAAAAGTGCCTTCTGTGGTTAAGATTTGTCTGGGGATGGGTTTTTTTTACTCTATTTGATGATAAATGGTAAGAGGAATAAGATTCAGTGTATTAAAATTAAAATCAGTTTCTTTTTTATTGCGAAAATCCAACATGGCCGCCAGACGCAGCTCCCGAAATTAATAAATGTCATAATAACCGGAGGGCCAAACCCTAAAAACTTGCTTACTTAACAAGTGAGTTCCACTCTCTCTACAAACTAAGTAGACCATGCTTATTTTCAAATTCTTATTGTTACAAACAACATTCCACTGGTATACGTCAAAAAATTTGTTGTGAAAGCCTCCAAATCCAAAATGGCGTCAAAGATGGCCGCCATATTTACTGAATTTGCTATTTGAAAGATAGAATTTGATAGAAACATCAGATTTCAACAAATGTGATGTCATATGAAAGAAAATAAAATTTTCTACAAGTTGATACCATTTTTGTGGGCGATTGTGATAACTGAATTGAGATATAAAGGAAAAACACTCATTTTTTGATATTTTTCTGAAAAAAAAAATGAAATCATGAAAATGCTTGATTCAGCATAAATCAGAAAAAGACTGAAGGATTATCTTGAAACGTTTTTAAGAAATTTGTTTAACATATAATTAATATTTGGAGAAATTTAGGGGTCAGTACCATTTGCGGTTCAGGAGTTATAATGTCTCAAACTTGAAAACTCACTATGTAAAAATTTCCACTCTAGCTGTGACAAGTCCTTGTTGATCGTAAAGAGAGTCTGCACGCGCCAAGACTACTACACGCACCACTGGCACTGATGCTTGTAGCAGTGCCAGTGGTGGGTGTAGTAGTCTTGGTGCGCGCAGACTTTTTTGACAAACAAGAGTTTGTGCCTGCAAACTAACTTTTCATACCAAGTGGTAGCTCAGGTGACGCTGATCGTTATTATTTCAAAGTAGATTGTTCTGATATGTTTTTATGCCTTTGCCAACAAAGTGGCCGGAGGCATTATGTTTTCGGGTCCGTCCGTCCGTCCGTCCGTCCGTACGTACGTCCGGACGTCCGGACGTCCGGACCGTTTTGTTTTTGTCGATATCTCAAGAACCGTGTTGTGGTTTTACATCAAACTTGGTATGAGGGTATATCCTGGAGGATAATACTTTGTTTGGATTTTAGGGTCATGGGGTCAAAGGTCAAAGGTCACAGGTTATTTTGTGAAAAAAGGTTGAAATTTCATGTTTTTCTCCATATCTCGCAAATGGTTAAAGGTATCTTCATGGAACTTAGTATATATATATATGCTTGTACCGATAGGCAGTGATTATCTAGGAAAGTTGGGGGTCATGGGTCAAAGATCAGGGGGGTCAAATGTCAAGGTCAACTCCTCAAAATATCACTACTTATATTTATGCAATGCCTGAATGTTTGTTTTTTTAACTTGATGTATGCATGTATTACCAAATATATATTCTGTGGGAAGTTTTTGCCAAAAGTCAAAAGTCAAAAGGTCAAAGGTCAAGTGAAAGTGCTTAATTGCACTTTTTCCTCCATATTTCGAAAGTAACTCAAGGTATCATCATGAAACTTTCATATTTATGCATGTTCTACCTGACAGTGATTCTCTTTGGAACTTTGAGGTCAAAGGTCAAAGGCCAGGTTTAGATAATGCTATTTTACCATTTGATACTGAAATTATACTTTTTCTCAATACCTTGAAAACTACTCAATGCATAAACTTATAAAAGGGTCAAAAGTCAAGTAAAAATCATCAGTTCCCCCCAATACCTGCACTCTGACGTTTTAATCATTCATCCAATTGAACCTAGTTCTAGGAAAGTGAACATTCAGCACATTTGTGGCAAACCTGTCTTTTTAATATTTTGCCAGTTGTGTGAAACTGTCATCACACATTGTCAAGACATTGATTTGTGGCAAACCTGTCATTTTAATATTTTGCCAATTGTGTGAAACTGTCATCACACATTGTCAAGACATTGATTTGTGGCAAACCGGTCATTTTAATATTTTGCCAATTGTGTGAAACTGTCATCACACATTGTCAAGACATTGTACTATAGGCCTATTAGGAGAACCATGCATTTTTTATACTAAGTTGTCAACAGTTATCAATGTTATGGTTTCTTGAAAAGAAATGGTGATATCTCCATATGTTTTAGGCTTCATTATATATATATATATATATATATATATATATGTATATATTATATGTATATATATATTTTTTTTTTACATGGTAGAATGTTTTGTGATAAAACTAACCTGCACATATAAATCGAATGTGATATCTCTTCCAATGGTAAACGATACCTTTAGTGTGTTGCGTCAGAGTCAAATCTTGATTAATAATTTGATATATTTGTCCTTGTTTAAACCATATTGAGGGTTTATTTATCTATTTTTTTTTTTTTTTGGGGGGGGGGGGGGGTGGTGGAGCTCATTTTAGTGTTTGGGTAAGGCCCGATCTTTGATTTAAAAAAAGAAATGCTTCTGTATCAAAGATATGCTTTTGTACTTGTATGTTACTCTGGTGTTGTAGAAACGTGAATGATGATGGCATATGTGTAATAATATCTGAAGAGTTTGTTTGCAAAAACCGATAAGTCCATTTTTGAAGATTTTGAAGTACGGTCTCTGTCATAAAGTACAAAATAATACCTTTTAAATGATATATTGGTCACTACATTTAAAGGTACATTTTTGAAGTTATGATCAAAAGAAGCAAAATTTTTCTTATTATTCTCTTTATTTTTCTTGACCTTTAATCGCAAATATCTCCATTTGACAAATATGGACTTATCGGTTTTTGCAAACAAACTCTTCATTCTGATCCGTACATGTCCTTGAAAGCCCTTCTGATCCGAGCAGCCCCCCCCCCCTCCCGAAAAATCCGACATGGCGGCAATTTCTCAAAGTTGCTTTTAAATGTGTTGTGCGAAATTACTTTTCAGTATATTGTTCAAATAACACTGTCCAAAATGATCATTCATGCTGTATATTCACATTTCTGAGGGGCCCACATTCTACAAGACTTGTCTTGTCAGTGGGTCCCTCCATTTTTCGAATTATCCACAATGTTTACTTACTTCAAATCACTCGAGTTTTATGATAATCTGTAATGATTGTAAGGTGATCATCCTACATAGTTTTGAGCACCTGATTTTCTGTTACCAAAAAAGAAGAAGTGATGTTTATATGTTCTTGTCGAAAAATGAAATAAAACATTGAATTGAATTGAATTGAATTGAATTGAATTTACAAATAAAGAATAAAGAATAGATTTTTTTAACATCGTTTTAGGCTGATTTCATGTGGGTTATAGTGTCAAAATTGCATTGAACTAATGCCATTGGTAGATGCTTTCACATTTTAGATATCAGGATCACTCGAGAGTGGAAATGTTCATTTTCATTCCTTTTAGAGTGATCTCAGGGATCACTCAAAGAGTGACGAGTGATCCCTAAGGTCACTCTAAAATGAGTGAAAATGAAAATGTTCACTCAAAATTCACTCCAATTTTACTTTAAATTTACTGATTTCCGTTATTAACTCCTTCAAAAATGAAACTTCCACTCGATTTTTTTTTCTTTCTCGGAGTAGAATATCACTGGATTTAAAAATATCTCCATAAAAACCCATGACGGTTTGAAAGAGCACTACAATGTTCAAAATATATAAAAACTATAAATAGATAGCACAACAGACAAAATTGTACCAAAATTAAAATAATACATTTAATTTGGCGCAATAAACTATGTCAGCTTTGATGGCCTGCATTCTTGAAGTTTTTGAGAGATTGATCCAAATTTTGTTTTATATTTTTGTTTTATAATTTTGTTTTTATATTTTTGTTTCTATAGCATGGTTGTTTCAAGCTTCTACCTCTATTTGAAAGACATTTTTTGCTTCATATCATCTGCTCCAGAACAATCTACTTTGAAATGATAGCGATCGGCGTCACCTGAGCTACCACTTGGTATGAAAAGTTAGTTTGCAGGCACAAACTCTTGTTTGTCAAAAAAGTCTGCACGCACCAAGACTACTACACCCACCACTGGCACTGCTACAAGCATCAGTGCCAGTGGTGCGTGTGGTAGTCTTGGCGCGTGCAGACTCTCTTTACGACCAACAAGGTCTTGTCACAGCTAAAGTGGAAATTTTTACATAGTGAGTTTTCAAGTTTGAGACATTATAACTCTTGAACCGCATATGGTACTGACCCCTAATTTTCTCCAAATATTAATTATATGTTAAACAAAATTCTTAGAAACGTTTCAAGATAATCCTTCAGCCTATTTCTGATTTATGCTGAATCAAGCATTTTCATGATTTTCCTTTTTTTCAGAAAAATATCAAAAAATGATTATTTTTCCTTAAAATCTCAATCCAGTTATCACAATCGCCCACAAAAATGGTATCAACTTGTAGGAAATTTTATTCTCTTTCATATGACATCACATTTGTTGAAATCTGATGTTTCTATCAAATTTCATCTTTCAAATAGCAAATTCAGTAAATATGGCGGCCATCTTGGACGCCATTTTGGATTTGGAGGCTTTCGCAACAAATTTTTTTGAGGTAGACCAGTGGTATGTTGTTTGTTACAATAAAATTTTGAAAATAAGCATGGTATACTTAGTTTGTAGAGAGAGTGGAACTCACTCGTTAAGTAAGCGAGTTTTTAGGGTTTGGCCCTCCGGTTATTATGACATTTATTAATTTCGGGAGCTGCGTCTGGCGGCCATGTTGGATTTTCGCAATAAAAAAGAAACTGATTCTAATTTTAATCCACTGAATCTTATTTCTCTTACCATTTATCATCAAATAGAGTAAAAAAAACCCTTCCCCAGACAAATCTTAACCATCAGAAGGCACTTTTTAGGTCCTCTGGCGGCCATTTTGGATTTTTGGCGGCCATCTTGGATTCGGGACAGATTTCAAGATGGCGCAGAAGCTTATTTTGTTAAGTATGGTCTAAAGTAGCAGAATCAAGTGAGAAAACCTTGACTGGAAAAAAAGGCAGTTTTTGCCTGGCTCTGCCCTGTCTATATGGAAATACTGTGTATATCATATAAAAACATTAGTCAATTCAAGGTAAAAACTTCTGTTGATAAAAAAAGGCTCTTTTAAAAAAATCTCTGGTATTGTATGCAAAACATAACTGATCTGATTGTTTCCACACATTTTCTGTAATGTTTCACTCTTTTGGTAGAAACATCGTAGCAATAATTTCAATTTCAGTTTTAGTATCTGCATAGTTTTGCTGCCATTTTGTCACAAGAAAAATTTCTATTCCCTCTCTTTTATGTGCAATACAGTTACTGCAGGTTTACATATTTGGGAGAGTGATCAGTGGGCTATTTGAACTGACTTGATTTTAATACTAGATGTGAAAAAAGCCAAGAAGAATTCAGCAGTTTCTTACTTTATCGCATTCCTCTTACAGGATTTCTTGCATTCTGCAAGATGGTTGCAATTCAAGCAGAAAGTTTGAATAAAACATTGGAAAGGGAGAAAGTTTACCATAGGTTGGGTATTTGAGCAAGCTTAATTTGCCATGAAAGAGCCAATTAGTCAAAAAGCAGTTCTTTACTCAAGACAAGTATTCATCACGTACAAACAAAATGAAGCAAAACCAAAAACAAAAATGATGACCACACAGATTGAATTGGTACACTCAACTCCTAGTCCATGTCAATCTTTTGTTCATCTGTCAAGCTTTATGTCACAGTATGACCTCCCTGACTGTTTTAATGGCCATAGTGTCATGAGATAATGCACATGCAGGAAGTTCAACAGGTTATTTGTTTAGCGCCGCAGCACAAAAGAAAAGCAAAGCACCCCAGTATTAAAGACCAAAATAGAATACATGTTGAAATAAGGACATGCACATTGTACATTGGATGTGTAATGATAAGAACCTGGGGCATTGTTCCGTAGAATCTTGTCCAATCTATCATTCATATCACCTGAAGTTTACCTTGTGCTCAGGAAGAGACATGAAATCCAACTGTGTGGTAGAGTTAGAACCAAACAATTGAACAAGACTTTCATAGTGTAGATTTGTAAGGAATGGGAACTGTTGCCTTGAAAGGTGAATAAACTCACTTCATATTTAATTCAAGATTTCAGATACATATAATTTATTTCCATGTAAATACAAAAGAACAAACAAACAGAAAATTTGCTTTTGGACATTTAACATATGCAGAGTGCATAGTACATTCTTGCAATTCAATATAAGATGCCATACAAGTGAACATACTGTTTTCTAAAATTAACTTTTTAATATTTTTTTTTTTAAATATATGTTCTGCACACTCCTAATCTTTTGAAGGTATAGAGTTTTATCTACATTATTTCCAAAAACCTTCAACAGAAAATCTACGAAAGATGACTTCCAGGCAAGAAAAATTTGTGAAAACTGGCTGTAAATTTAGCTGCAACCGATTAAGCAGGTGATAAGACATATAATCGCACTAGGTCAACATTGAATGCCATTGAGTGTAATATCTTTCATTATATCTAGAAAAGTTGTGTGTCCAAACATTCTTAGATTATGAAATTTTGACACATTGGCTCAGATATCAAATTGTTTATAAATGATTAAACAGAAGTAAAGTATATTGAAATATCTCTATGAAACAGACTTGCGATCAGTATTGATCTTACAGGTACTTGTATGCTCAATTTATTGAACTATATTCAATAAATTGAGTGTAATATCAATCATAACTTTTTTTTTAATCAAACAGGCCCCTGATGTTCCAGCAGTAACATCATTGTAACTACACAGTCCATTCTGCCCTTCCTATATGATACACCTGTCTCCTGCAATTAGAACCTAGTTAAAGTAGCGGTAATTTCCAGGAAGAACTCGAAACCCCTATGAGTCAGACTAATTGTGTTTCCAACATAGACTCACCAGGAGTCTTGTGCTAATATTACATGAATGTGTTCTGTTGTGCTTTCAGTCATTGGGGGTTATTAGCTTCTTTTGTTGTGGCAAAAATTATCATTTCATGACCGTGACTTGATACAGTCTATGTTGAAATAAAGGGAAGATAGGGCTCGTTTGTGTAGTTTCTCCTAGTCATAAATGAATTCTATACTATTGTCCAGATTTGAGTAATAAGGAAGAATTTTTTGAGGAATAGACTTTTACAGTACTGCTGGTCATTCAACTACACGATATGCTAATCTCTGAATATCTTATCTCTCCATGCTTTCTGTTTTGAAGAACTAGTGGGCATTTCATTAAGCATTTTGTTTGATATATTTCGTGACAAATTGTTATAAGCTGCTGACATCTAATTGCCAAGAGACAAGGCAGCACATAATGAGATGCACAATGGCACAGTCTGAGCGAGCCAGAAACACACTCGGAATAAACTCTTGGAAACTTTCCTCTGTCAAACCATGCATCAAAGCCATGTTTCAGAATTGTGTTTCTCGGTACTCTAAATCTTATAAACACAGCCCTAGTCTTCTCTTGGGTGATGGGTGTGGTCCCAGGTCTAGGTTTGAAAGAAGAGGAAGATAAGAACCATTTGTGCTGGGAGTGAGATCATTTTCATGCCAATTGCTTTAGGGTTACAAAGGTTATCAGTAATAAAGGATAATGCGTTTTCCATGTTGGTGAGGTCTTCAGTCGATGATGGTGTTGCCATGCATAACAACCAAACCTTTTTATTATCTTTGGTAGATGTTAAGTAATAAATTCATGAAGAGTTGCCTGAACGACAGCCTAATTTGTTTAGAGGAAATTTGGGTGCAGTAAACCTGATGTGAAAACTTCTATCGTCCAAGGAGAAAACTGAAAAAAAAAAAACTTAGAGAAGTAGCAAAGATGATAACATGTCAAAAACAATATGTCACTGCCATTAACCATTGCAAACCACAGGATCATAAGAAGTTTGCAGGAACTCTTTAAGAGGTACCATGGTAACAGAGCTCGTTGGAAACAAAGCCTGTCATACGCCATGTTCTTGGAACTTGTCAGTTGTAATGAGAGTGATTATGGTCCAGATTCCCGGGAGTGGCTTGTTTTTGTGCAAAGGGGCGCAGCTCGGACTTTCCGACGACGACGAATACCTCTGCTTGTGGATGCATGAGTCACGTTGTCCAACAGTTAAACCCCCCGCTGTGATGCTAGGTCACTCAACAAGCATTTGTGACAGTGTCCTCACTGGTTATATTTAGTGTCCTGAACTGTGTGTTAACTTGCAAACAACACTGCAAAGTTCTTGATACACATGATAATTTAATCATGACCCTGTTATATCAGGTTTCTAATACTATCAGGGTATGAAAACAAAGATGTACAAAGAGTTGGGATTCGTAAAATTACCTCGTTATAACAGGGTTTAGTTCCATCCAACCTCTCTATAGTGAGGCTCCGTTGTAGTGATCTGTATGGACTGACCAGCAGTGTCATAACATCCTGTCCAGAGTAGTATATTTCTTTTGCATGCCAGCAAACACAAACCAGCATTTGGCACAATAATTCTGGATTTTGCTTTGGCTGGACATGAGGCCAATAGTGAGGTCGTGTATGTGTAGGAGGCTATGGTCACTAAAGGCCATGCTCAGTCCTGTTGATACATACAATGTGTATACAGTATAATCGTAACTTTGCCTACTGCTGTAGGAATTTAAGGGATTCAGTGAGGTGAAGTATGTGGAGGGGGCTGTTGATGGCTTTTTTTTTGGGGGGGGGGGGGATGGGAGATGTTTGTGTTTGTGTGTGTGTGCATGTTTTATATGTTATTTCTCTCAGCTCCCATGCGCAAACAAACAGACAAACAAAAAGACTAATTCCCTGCACTGTCTTCACCTTATCTAATACACTGAAGGAAAGAGGGTGACCCAGAAATGAAAAGTGAGAAAAAAAATAGTTATGTTAATTCAATCATATTTCTAATGACATTTTGAGAATGCTATTGAGAGTACTGAGAGTGAATGAAACGCAAGTACGTGTATGTAGTTGCTGTACAGCAATGCTGCATACTGGCACTGGTCCGAGGGTCCCTGACCAGTAAAAATCACTGTCGGACCAGTAACTTTTTCAGGAAAATAAAAACCTTGCAAAGTATTATGGTTTATACTGTATTAGGTACTAGTAGTTGTCGATGGGTTTAATTTGCTAGACTAGGCACAGCTATTGATGAGGGAAGATAACGATGGAAAGGCAGGGACTTTGATGGGCGGCTATTCCTTAGTGCCTACGCTGGCTCCCCCAGCCTTCTGCGTGGCAATTAGGAAACGAGATACGTTGTATACCATGTAGTCATACTGTAGTGTGAAGCTCATGAGGATTCACTTTGTGTAATGCATGACTTCAGATTTTGCTTTCTATTACACTGTATATGACATGTTCTCATGCAGACCATTGAGCTGTCACAAACATTCATAAGGAGACACTAGTCTTCAGACATATGCCATGTATTAAGGGTCATGAGTGCATAATGATTAGTTGGTATTTGAGTGTTGCTTTTAATATATACATGCAAAAATTATTTCCATGAATTGGACAGTAATTTTGAAATACAGATGCATTTATATACTCCAATGTACAGAGGCATACCACAATATTTTCATTTGATGTACCAGCTTTCATTGTTTTCTGACTTCCTCTGAAGATGAGTTGTCAAAACTTTTCCTATGTCTCACGGGCTATATTTGTTCTGACTCCCTAAATTTCCCTTAAGTTGTAAAAATAACTTCAAAACACACACAGTACCAGACATGTGCTTCCTCATACCAAGTCATATGTGGGATGAGATATAGGCCTATATAGTGGCTAATAAGATGATAGAAATCAAAGGCATGCTTTGTTGTTGTTTCTTTTTCTTCTCAAGCCACTCTGCTCTGGAAAATACCGTTTATGCTGTGACATAGTTTCCTCTCCGTGCAGGCACGTAATTTTACCTGTGAAGCGTGCCCTAGCCCTCACCCTGTATCAAAATGAGCATTTTCATAGGGACTTTTGATTGCTAGTGACACCTCGTGCCATATATATCTGCCTTAGTCACTCGCTCGGTCTCCTTGCGTTCGCACTTGTCTCGAAGCGTAGGAGACAGTCTGGGGATGGGAAAGATGCTATCTTTTAACAGAGACCTGTTCACACTTAACCCTTACCCAAAAAAACTGCTACAGGGTTGACAACTACAGGTCACCATGGGACACTTGGACAGTCTGCTTAAACATGAAGAATTCCATGCACCATGCCTCTGTACTCTGCACATTGCATTTACCCTTTCATATTCACTGTCTAGATTCCTAGTACTTTTCTTTGTATTTGTACTTGTTTTGTTTCTGATGTGAACAGGACCAACTTAGAGAATATTGCTTGATCACTGAAGTGACTACCCTGTATAAATGAGACTGAGCAGTGATTTATGAGAATCGATAACAATGGTGATGATGATGATAATAATAAAGGTATAATCACAATCATAATCATAATCGTGATCATGATGGTAATCATGAACATACATCAAAGGTCAGTTAGCCCAAACTCACATGCACAATTGTGATTTTAGTAGCTGTTTGAAATATATCATCCCTCTCAAAGTTATCTCCGAACCAAACAGATCTGACCGAAACAGAGGAGTCTCACTTCCGGTATTCAGAAATAGAAACTGGAGGGAGAATTTAATAATCCAAGCAAGGTTTTCTTCTGGATCCAGAGACAAGTGTGAACACGGCGCTTTCTCCGTAAATTGCATTCCTCCCCAGACAGCCAGACACAGGATAGGGGCCTGCTCCTAGACTGGCTCCTGGCATTTTGTTGTTGTTAAATATCTCCTGAGGTACCTTACAAGACAATTTATACACTCACTATTTCAAATCCGTGTGTGTGTTTGTGTGTGTGTGTGTGTGTGTGTGTATAAGGGGGGGGGGGGAGGTGTTGAGGAGAGGGTATGGGGTTGGGAATAGGGTACTACTGTGAGGGGAAAAGGAAACTGCCGCAGATTAAAATTTTTAGTGCCAAAGGAATGAATTACAATGCATAACTGTTGGCCAAAATCCTCCCCCCCCCCTCCACATCACCTCAAGTTCGCTGGCAATCTTTTGACAATTCCATATTGGGTGCATTAACCATGTGGAGACTTGATGTAATGCCTCTTATTTCATTTTCCAAAGTGTGTGTGTGAGGGGGGGGGGGGGTTGATGGTTGGGAGAGGATGTTGAAAAGGGGATGGACTGATACTAGAATGTCTACTTTAGATATGAAGGTGACTTTGTTCATCACAGAAGCTACAGACTTGTGATAGTTCATAGTGACAAGTTTTCATTTGTAAGTGTATGTCTAGTATGAATCTTTTTTTTTGTGCTAGCTTTTATGTTTGTTTGTCTGTGTTTGTATTTTTGTTTGTCTGTGTTTGTATTTGTGTTTGTTTGTGTGTGTGTGTGTGTGTGTGTGTGTGAGGGTTAGGATTGTGTGGGAGAAGGGGTATTGTTTCAAAGGATGTAGATAATGGCTATACAATATCATAGTTTACCTTGTTTTATCTTGAAACTTTTCAGTTGAATCCAGTAGTTCAAATTGCTATGACAACTGATATGAGATGCTGTCCATTTTTTAATTGGTGGTTGCATTGGATAGTTTGGGATTTATATGAGGAATGAATTCATGAATGGACTGTTTTCCTTTTTGTGAATTAGGATCTTTAGTTCTGACAGAGAATAAGTGCATGTCATAACAGATGGGGATAATGAAGAGAGTCATACAGTCCGACATCGATTATCCTGCCATCCCTTTAATATCTGGACTTCTCTCATTATCTGCACATGTTCATGCAGCGAAGATGAAAAAAAGAGTGATTTCAAACTCAATTAAAACTCATACAAAACTCGCACGATTTACCTATAGCATTCCTAACACAACATATTCTGAATTTTGCTTTAAAATGTTTCAATTCTAAGTAGGCTATGTAGTATAGATTACACTAATGTTGCAGTGTATGCCACCTATATCTGCAATGTACATCCTGTAGCTACCACTGGTTCGTCAGGTACGTGTATATGAACGTTGTTTCTTCCATATCTGGCCAAATCGCCTATATCTGCATGGGCGCTGGTCCTGACGTGCCGGATTACAGAGGTCGGACTGTATGTATTTTTCAAATTGAGAGATGCACTCAAAAAGGAGACTGCAACCTTTATAGGAAAACTTCCTCATGTTCTCTCCCTCTCTCCCCTCACCCCTCTCCCCCCACCCATCTCTCTCTCTCCCCCCTCTCTGCCCCCCCCCCCCCCCACATCTTATGATGAGTGGTCTGCTCTAGCTGGTTACTTGCCGACTCATCCCTCCTTCTGTCACTGTCCCAATTCATGACATATCTCTCACACCATTTGCACTTCATGTCTGCACTTTCATTGGGCCCCTCTCTTCCGAGATACTGTTCTTCGCGTCATGTTGCAGTGATGTCTGGTTTCAATGTGCACTTTCATCTTGTAGCCCTTGACTGGTACATACTGGTTGACCCCATTAAGGTGGGGACTGTAGAGCTATTCACACTGCCAATGGTAAATTGCATCATTAGAAAAATAGTTATGTTTTTGTGAAAATTGCTGATATTCATTAAGGCTAAAAGCTCCCCGAAACCAAACTGAATCATCGCCAGAAAAAAAAAAAACCAACAACAACACACACACACACAAACATGGGTGTGATTTTTAGAACTTTGCCTCCCAGTTATGTAGTTTCTAGCTGTCACATTCTGCAAGAAGAATGCCCACTGGTAAAAAGAAAATGACATAATTTTTAATGTGACTTCCATTTGATGTTCAGATTCCTTCCTGCAGCCAAACACAAACCATGCAGCTAGCTGGCCAGGCTATCTTCATGCCATAACCATATGTTACAATGTACCTGCAGCAGATTAATACCAAGCCAATGACTTATGTGTCCTATGGAGGCAAAAACTTTCAATACCGGTATTTCCAAAGCCCCTTTTACACTTTCATGGATCGCTTCACGGATGACCATGGATTGTCATCTGTGGTGTTTCGGCATGCAAAATCTCGATTTTCCTCTCAATGCCAGTGTGAATGCGATTCCAACTGGGTGTCTAACAGCATAGGAACAGTATGATGGGTCGATGGCTGACCTGATGGGGGAAGATGTGAGCAAATTTCATGGACTTTATGTGCCTGTATTGGCAAAATACACAAATTTTCATCCCAGATGGAGCCGATGCTAATACGGACGTCCGGATGTACGGATGTCTTCATGGATTGTCCCAGAATGAATACAGAGGCAACATGAAGTAGCCGGTGCCTGCAAGGAAGAGTTTGTATTGATTTTAATCTGTGATGTTTGGGATGAAAAATTAAGCAAGCTTAATTTCTTCCACGAGCATGCCGGATGACTTCACAGAGTCAACACGGTCATGCCGGAAACAGTACGGATGATCCTGGAATGACGATCCGTGATGCGATCCATGAAAGTGTAAAAGGGGCTTAACCTGACGATCTGTTGTTGCAGTGTGAATGGAAAGCTAAAAAATGGGGACTTTTGATAGTGTTGCGGTATTTCCCATCGAGAATGGACCCTATTATACTGTAATAGCAATCTCATTTTGAGCCATGGCTTGAAAGGATGGATAGAGGAAGAAAATCATAGCTGATGTCACCAAATTTAGATCATAACTCTGCAAAATATGTTTCTTGAAATTTCCCTTTTTATAGTCAAAATGGAATTTTGGTTTTGAGCATGTTATCAGCACTAATCTATGAGTGATTAGAAATTTTAGTTAAAGCTGCCGACATTGAAAGTTTACAGCAAAGTTATGCCAGAATTTCAGTACACTACTTCTCTCCCCACCCCCCCTTTTTTCTTGGGGGGGGGGAGAGGGAGGAGGGGAAAGATGGGTGTTTGGATGGAGAATATGGTATTATAAAGGCAAATGCTCTCTGCTTTCTTATGCATAAACATAATCTTGGCATTGTGACTGGGTGAAGTGTTTTGTCACACTCGTTTCTAAGACAAAATACCCACAAGCATTACACTTTGGTCGAGGGAACAGGGAAAAACCACAAATTGTTTTAACAAAATGCTCTCTTCCTTACTGAATTAAGGATGATGTCATGAGATAAGCAGAAAATAGGGAAACTTGTTTTCACAGTGTGGCATAACAGGAACTTTGCAGTACTATGGTTCTGTGAAATGATGGTTGAATTCTCAGCATCCCTATCTGTCGTACAGAGACAGCCTGTATGATTTCTTTTTCGGCACTGTCCCTTTTCTCCTGCTTATTTCTCTCTTTCCGACTGTCTGTGTTTGTTTGTTTTTTTTTTTAATGCAAAATCTAGATTAAATTTTCATTATGTTTGGAGAATGGTACATCAAATTATATGTCATTCAGTATCTGATTATGACTAAAACACACAATCTATACCAAAGAAAAGGTCTCAAGTCTTTCATACATCCTCTCCTACTACAGTTGAACCTCTCTTATCCGGCCTCCCTTTATCCAGATCTCTCTATTATACGGACGCAATCTCGCCGTGATTTTTTTTTTTTTTAATAATTACGGGAGGAAAGGGGGATTCCCAACTCCTTGAGAACTCCTACACAAACACACATGAATTACATATTACTTCCAACATTAACATACACCTCTATTTTGGGGTCTGTTACTGAGTTAACAATGAAAAGGTTGCAGTATACACATTACTACATGTGGTACTACAATGGGCTACATCTGTAGGACCTACATGTGTATGTATATGTACATGTATAAAGCATTGAGTCTCCCGTATCCGGCCAAATCCCTTATCCGGATGAGCCCCGGTCCCGACTTGTCCGGATACGAGAGGTTCAACTGTATAACTCTCTACAATTGTTTCTTTCATCTTTATAGCACTACACCACATATTACCTGCATGTAGCACATAAAGAAAACAAGTTGGATTCAGAATGTTATTACAGACCCAAATATATCAGTGACATACATGTGTGAAATCACTGATGTGTTCATAACATAATATCTTGCTAATAATACATTATCCCATGAATCAAAAGTTTTTAATCTTGTTTTTTTGTTTTTTGTTTTTTTTTGCTGAAAGGTTCTTTTGTGTGTTTTGTAAATTGTTTTGTTATGATGTTGATAGTCTTATGGGTGTATTTATTCAAATTCTGCAGAGAGATCTGTACTTACAATAAAAGTAATCATGAAAAAGATGTTCTAGAGAATTAAAAAAAAAAGTCACCAGAACTACACCAGAAATTCAAATACATGGAATTTCATAATAATGAGTAATTGCCATTGTTCTAGCATTAGGGTTTTGCTACCATTCCTGGCATGTCCGACCCCAAGTCAGTTGCATGCTGTCTTGTCTGTTTTTCTTTCATGAAAACAGATTTATAGGCGCAACTGTCCAGCAGGCAGTTACTGTTGAAAGTGCAGTCCTAGGTTTATCAAAGCATCAGAGATTTAGAGTTATCCAGGGATTGCAGCTGTTATCGCTGTGAGGTACCCTACAAATTAATTCTATCCCATTTGCTTTGTTATCTCTAGTTATCAGCCATTAGCGATTTCTGCTCAGTGTAAAAAAAGGGAAAATGATTAATGCCTAGATGTTTTTCTACAGAGAGTTCATGGAAGTTTGTGTAGCATGCATACATACAGTGTACTTTGTATTGTGTTGTACTATCCGACTGAACATCAGTATTCTTTCAGAGCTAAAATTAAATGCCGTACAAATATGTCTAGCTCCTTAATTTATAATACAGTACTTAGGATTGAATGATTTGAAAAACAACAACACAATCATTTCAAAACAAGTACAATATGATGATTTTATTGTCATGAAGCTTCATCTTATAGTCTCATATCATGCAAATTACCTCACACATTACCCATTCATTTGTTTTTAAATTTTAATAACTGTAATGGCTTCAAAATAAAACGCACAATGTTAAAGTCAGTACACAGACACATACAAAGACACACATACAGCTGTATTATAAATAAACAGTAAGCATGATCGTGTATATTTATGTTCATTGACATGTTATTGTGCATTTAATGTTCCAAGAAGTTGTTTCTACTGTTTGTGAGCATGTGAGCATGCGCAGGTCCCTTCGTAATCAAGAACAGGAAACCAAACATCACATTATAATGTCCTCGTTAACATGTGATGTACACATTGGCTGATATATTTTTTGTCAGTAGGCCTATGCACTGTGTACATGCCAGTTGTACAGTTTGCCCATTGATGTTAACTACAGTATTTGTATCTGCCTTATTCTCCACAAGGCAAGACTTGGGCCTCTACCTACATGCCATTAGACCAATTCATGTCTTCAGGTCCTGTCATCACTTTGCTGCTCTGAGTTGTCAGATCTCTTACTATATCTGTCTCTCAATGAGTGTTACCCCCCCCCCCCATAATTTTACTGTTACATTGTCTTTCAACCTGTGCTCTAAATATGCCATTTCGTAGTTCTACTTTGCACATGAGCAAAAAAAAAAAAACAGAAAGAAAAAAAAAAAGAAGGTAATTTGCCATGATAGGCATGCTGGTTTTTAAATTTATGAAGATAAAGCATCTGAGATGTAATGATTACTCATTTAAATTATCCTCATAAATAATGCTTGCCAGCACATCTACATGTAACATGTTTGTTATACAGTGTATTCATATTTCATGCTGTTCCAGTAGTAACTACCCCTGGACATTGATTGTCAAGAAAATGAAATTTATCAGTGGGTTAAAAACCATTACACTTTTTTTTCTTCTTCTGGGAAATTGTAGTCACGAGAGTAAATATAAAAATGTAGCAGTATGAAATAAGGAATTTTGATTAATGGTGTTGCAGTTGAATACATGTTTTTTATGTCATGTTCAGTGACAATGTTTTCATCCATTCACTTGACCTACATTTGTAGTTAATGAAGCAGTACTGTAGTTTGTGTGTGTGTGTGTTAAATCAAATTACATGCACTTCTCTTTCATAGATTATAGACTGTTCTTTTGAATGATTTGTTGCTGCTCTGTACTTATACCTATGGAGAGTCTTTTAATACTTTGATAGCATCATACATGTATGTACAATTTACATACATATGTATGTACAAAATGTATCTGTGTCACTGTTATTCATTGTATGCACACAGATACTATACCCATTTTAATCCACAACATATAGTCTGCACACACTAGGCCAGGCTACCTTTGACATTTAGATGGTATCATTATGTGATGACCTAGACTTGAGACTCAGCTTGCTGTGCTCAGGCAATCTGTGTGTTTATGACTTCTTGATTCACTGTCTGACCTCATCTCTCTCTCTCTCTTTCTCTCTTTACGTTGCTTTCTCTCCTTCTTCCACTGCTCTTTGTTTTCTTTCTTCTATCCTCCATCCGTCTTCCGTCACAGCTGAAGGCCTCCAATAAAGCTACCCTGTCTAGAGGCCACATACCAATCAGTGCCATCCAAGTCCGCCGCCTCCCCCACATCTCCTTCCTCTCGGCGAAGACCATCGGCTTCAACAAGGATCTCTTGGTCCTCACCACCGAACTCCAGGGCCTCAGCGACTCGCCCAACGAGACCAACGAGCTGCTCGAGGACGCGCTCGGCGTCGACGACCAGGAGCTCCTCATCGCGCAGAACAACAACGGCCCCGAAGCTCTCAAGAGTGGCTCCTCCTCAGACATTCCAGGCCGGTTGGAGGGGGAATCGGTCACCGACAGTGACAGCATACGGGACCGCAGCCAGGAGCTGACGGACTCAGACGAGCAGACGACCAACGACTTCCTCGACGACGACTATGAGCTGCCGTGCCATGATCGGCTCGCGGATGTCGACCTGTACGCCCTCTCACCGCATGACTTTGACTCGCCCGATTCTATATTCAGTCGCTCACTTGCGGACCTGACCGATCTGAGCCTGTGTAAGTGTTGGATTGATTTGGAATGCAAAGCCTTGGCTGCATGAGGTGGATGAACTAATGATTTCTTGAACCAAGTTTTATGTTGGGAGTGGAGTTTGGCTATTTACAGCGTGACTGTTTTTCACATAATTGCATGACTTGTGTACTGTATATAGCAGACCCATGTATATCCTGCCATTCATCCGTATATCTGCGGGGATTTATATGAGGAATTGTGGAAAGACCATCTTAACATTTGCTCATGTGTATTCCTCCATCTCATCACCACTCCATCACACCCTAGATACTCTTCACTCTACTAACAAGCTGTTGCTTAGCAACATAGAACTGACAGCCAGTCTGGAGCAGAAAGTAGTCGCTTTGAACAGCATCATGTCTAAAAGGCTCGCTGAAACCGCAAAAGGCCCCATTCGCAAGCGCAAACTAGATGAATGGCCCCTGGAGTGTGACAGTGGGACAGCCCAGGTATCCCCCATTCATGCTGCAGTTGCTACGGCAACCAGTCCTCCCAGGAGTGCATCGGATGATGATGGTTCCATTGAGATTGATTTTGAGTGTGGGAGTGTGTGGTTCCATGCAAAACGCCACAAAATGACACCGCTTCAAATGCAAAAAGAGTTGCACAAAATTGCTGATTCACCCACCAGTTTGGATGATGGCGATGTCTCCAGGTCGTCGCGGGGAATTGACCCCACCATTGATGCATCCCTCGGGCTCGGCCAGTGGCAAGTGACCACCGCATCCTCAGGAGATGGGCATAAAGCCTCCACAAGTGCTCTCGCAACAACCGCATCTGCTTCCTCGCTAACATTTCACGCATCTCTGTCCAGTGGGCAAATGCCTTGTAGTGGTTCACTAACAAAT
Organism: Diadema setosum; assembly: GCA_033980235.1. NCBI lineage: Eukaryota > Metazoa > Echinodermata > Echinoidea > Diadematoida > Diadematidae > Diadema > Diadema setosum. The sequence goes on from CM067078.1 coordinate 20,436,501, forward strand.
AATCAGCAATTTGCTATTATGTCACGTGATTTGCAGCAGCAGCAGCTAACGTTTGTTCCCCATGATACAGGCACTCATGTAGTTCCATCGGTCAGTAGCCATGGCAACGCATCACCAGCTTCCCTTACCAATGTTGCACAAGTGCCCAGTTTATTGGTAGGAACTATACTGCCTTGTACCAGCACTAGAACTGCACAAGAATCAGCTGATAGAACAGATATTGTAGAAGATCATTTACAAAGTGATTGTGAGGAGTTAACTGTTGAAGAAAAAGATGTTAATGTGAAGATAGTGGAAGTAGAGAAATATAGTGATCCATTAGGGAGCTCTGTTCAGACTCATACCTCAAAGGAGGGGAGGGGAGAAGCATGCACCTCAGAGAATTTGAAAAAGATAGACAGATCAAAGACTGTCACTGGCACTGGAAGCACTGCATATTCTTTGGGTGTGTCTGCTGATATCAATGTCTCGCGTGGCAACAAGACATTCTTTGGTTTTGGAGGAATGATTCCGAGGAGTGTCACTCTAAGTCAAACTGATAAGCCAGCCATAACAGTGATGAAGAAGATGAAGAAGAAGAATGATACTGCTGCTGCTGCTGGTAGTTTCAAAGACAGTACTACTGAAATGGAATGTGATGATATAAGACAGACGGAGGGGGAAGATGATGATTTGCTTGATGCTGGGAGGTTGGTAGGAGTTAGCGAACATGGCTTCCAAAAAGAAGGGGTAATAGCTGGGGGTGCATGTGATACTCAAAGCATGTCAGGTAGGGAGCATTTAAGGCATGCACATTTTGATGAAACTGTTGGTAAGACAGGTGATGACAATGAATCTCTTGACATGATTGCATCATCCGAGTCTTCCAAAGAGATGCTGTCACTGCCTCCTCTTCCATCCACATCCACGATTGATGTGTTGCCCCGGTTACCGGAAACATACTCTGAGCTTGAACAATCTGGCCTCTCAGCTATTGATATCTTTCCCACAGATGAAGAGTTCGGAGTCGAGACCATCAGACGAAGGAGGGCGCTCCTGAGTGCAGATAAAGAAGGTGAGTGGACACTTGGCATCTTTTATTAAGAAAGTGATCTTTATGTGAAAAGAATAAGAGTATTGACATGCATTGATATGACAAGAATGCTTTGCTGCTTCTAAAACATTACGCTGCAGAATGCCTCTTGAGATAACCCCAGTCTAAACTTTTGTTTGTAGCGCAAGTCATTTTGTTCAAAGAAGCCAAAATGGATTCTCCCTCAGTGCTTATACATTGAGAATTTAAATGAAACTGCAGTCTGTGAATGTGTTAACATGATTCAAAGTTCATCAAATTTGAGTTAAGCAAGTTATGATTTGAATTATGAGTGGTGTTGGGTGATGGCATCTCCAAACAGTGGCAACCCCAAACATGCTTTTTAATACTGTTGTTGCCATTAGCAACCAGTCTGTTTGCAGCATTAGTGACATTTTTGAGGCGATAGTTGAGAGAGAATTATTAAAAAACAAAATCCTTTTAAAATAAAAAAGAATCAGTGTTGTCTGTGAGTGTGTGTGCTATATAAATGCTAAACACAAGTCTATGATGGGTATAACTATAGGCTGTCTTTTTTTTTGGTAAGAAATCTGACACCTATTCAAAGTAATAATGCTAAATGTACAGTGCAGTAAACAAATGTGTTTTGAAAAGAGCCAGAAAGGGACAAAAAGCTGGGACCTACAGAATTTTAGCACAAATTGAGTAGCTTTGGTATCAAATACATACTACTAGTAGTCAGTTTTGCGCACAGTTCTAGTTGGGCTGTTTGCGTGAAGCTGTAAAAGAAGGAAGAACAAAAACAAAAAAAAAAATGGCTCCACATTCATCAAACCAACAAGTGCATCTTAAATTCTACAGTATTTTGTGTATCGAATCAAGCGGCTACCTAACAAGATCGAAACTGGTTGTGTGTGGTATTTGAAAAATTTTAATGATGGTTTCAAGAACTTTGGCAAAACTCTGCCAACTTATATTTCTTTCCATCCTCATGAAAATTGTATTTGTAATTCTTTCTAGTGCCAGCAAAATTACAAGATGGTGTGTTTCATAGGTACTGCACTGTTATTTCAGCAAAGAAAAAACAATTCAACAAGCAAACAAAAAAACTAGATGGCCTTCATAAGAGATCAAGATATCATTTTCTCTGGTAGAAGGCCACTCTTGCCAAAATGTCATACTTGAAGGGGAATTATAGCCAAATGTTCAGTATGTCTAGATTTGATGAACGCAGAATGATAATGAAACACCTGGGAGTTTGAGCAATATAAGACAGTCTGTTAGATATTATCAATTTGTAAAGTTTTGGTTCATTCCGTGTACAGCACAGTCCTTACTTTGAGAGCACTGTTGGTGAGAATTCTGCAGCAATTCCTGATGTTATAGTACCAACATATTTTATAGAAGATATTAAAGGAATTTCATTAAAATCAAATTTTCCTGGGACATCAAGCAAGCACTTTGCCTAGTTCCCCCAGAAGGCAAGGAGAATAAAATTTGCTTTAAAGGTAGGGGATACCTTTTACAGACCTCCCAAAATGCAGCAAAACATTAAATATGAACCTCAGGGGACTTGTTTAGGCCACTGCTGAGAAATTTGGAAGTCAACAGTTATCTACAATTTGAATAATGCACAAAACTCAACTACTCAGTAGTTCTGTGTGTCAGCCACACTTAAGCCTTTTTGTTGTAGTCTTCTGTATTTTTTATCTATAAACACAAATCTAAAAGTATAAGAGCTGATGTAATAACATATAGAGTGTGTGGCAAGAATGTATATAGAAATGTTTGTAAGTTTTGATGAACTTTCTTCACAAAATATACATGATGGACACACATGCAGTGCATGGGTCTGCAAAGGTAGCCTAGTAATGTACTGGAATTTACGGTGAGCCTTGAAAAAAATTCAATTCAAAATCTAACGGTCAATAAAAATGTACTAAATGTTACCTTCCACTTTCAATACTTTATGGGAGTTTCTAAAATGATACTCTCTTCAACATACCACTGTATTTATACAACTCTTCATTTAAGGCATGCAAATGGGATTCCCTACCTTTAAAGGGATGGCATAGTTTTGGTTTAGATGGGGACTCAGATTTTCATGTTTTGCGAGATAACTAAACACCACTTATATGAAGTATGATAGCTCACCTAATTCTATGAGGAATTCAAAGTTTATTTGATGAAATGTGGTCTTGAAATGGCTGAGATATCCAAAAAAAAAAAAAAAAAAATTAAAACAAAGTGGTCCTGGTGAAAGGTGGGTCCCACTTTTCATTAATCTAGCTCTTTGTGTTTTAATATTGTGGCAAGTTGAAAACCAATTTTATCCAAATAAACTTTGAATTCGTTGTAGAATTGTATGCTCTGAGACTTTCATATTTTATATCAGTGGTTTTTAATTGTCTCACAAAATGTTTAAACCTGAATCAACCAGGACTATACCATCCCGTAACAGGTCAAGGAAGTGATATTTGCAAGCAAAATAGTAAAATCGATGTGTTGTCTGGTTTTCCTAAATCTGTCAATGACTACATCGTGCATCTTACTGCACTCTCTGAATCTATTCACATCTTTGGGGGGAATTTCCCCTGGAAGGAGCAGTGAACTTGCAGGAAGCTAACCTTCTCAACAGTTCTGGATATTGAGTGAAACTTTCCATATCAGGAACTTAATAAAAGGCATCTCTCCTCAGCAAGGCAATTCATTGTTTGTTATTGCTGGTGCCTATGTAAGCATGATCTAAAACATTGAAACAATATCCGTGCAATGATATACTGAAGATATATGGAAGCATTAAGTAGATTAATAAGGTATTCAGGAAATTAGTAATGGGCAAATCTTTCACTTCATTGTTATCATTAGAAGGATTGATGTGTAACTCTATAACCTCTTAACATTTTCCAGCCTGCACTGTTGTAATCAGACAAATAACATCTTTGTGTCTATGAAAGTGTGCATTGTGAATAGAACTTGGGTGGTGCATTTTAACAGAAGATGAAGAAAAAAAAAAACACAACGACAAAACTGGGTGGGGATAATTGTCGTGAGTGGCTGCGGGAGTTTTCTGCTGTTAAAATCAAAACAAAACTCATCATGCACAGGGGCAAACCCAGAGCTGTGCTGTGGCTTTTTGACCCTAGCCAAATTTGTTTCAGGCTATCAAAGTGTATGATATGTGTGTGCATGTAACATGTGTGTGTCAGTCAGTGTATGTTTGTGTGAGCGAGTGTTGCTTAGTCATGCACCAGACAAGTCGAAGCCACCGACTCTATCTCCTACCCACCTTCCTGGTCAATTCTCTTGATAGCTTGTCAGCTGGGGGATCCCTGAAAGAGGGGGGGGGGGGGGGCAGGGACAGGGGACAGGGGGTGGGGGGTGGGGAAGAGACAGGTGATGGGGAATGAGGGTAGGATGTTGGGATGGGGGAAAGGGATGAGTGAATCCCCCTCATGCAATTCTGACAAAGCCACAAAGCCTTCCCTGACAAATTTGTCCGCGCTGTCACACCTCATCCTAGCCTGTGAGAATCCCTTCAGGTATGTGTGTGTGTGTGTGTTGGGGTGGGGGTGAATCATGGCTCAAAAGTAAGAATCACAGAGAGACTGGGAGAAGATGATGGAAGGGCTGAAGGAATGAAAAAAGAGGAAGACAAAAAGGGAGATAAGACACAGAAAAAAGGAAAAATAAAGATAAAAAAAGAAATCAAAAGAGAAGGCAAGGAGAAGTCAAAATGAAGCTGTTCTGTTCTCAATCCCATTATTATTCAGTGTTTTGAGTAACAGCTGTGATAAAAATTGTGGGCTTTGAACCCATGACCTCTTGATTGCTAGACAGGCGTGATATCCACTGGACTACCCCGCTTTTTATCCAAAAGCCAGTGATGGTTCTGATCCCTTGTGGCAGCAGACATATCGGGACAATTACCCCCCCCCCCCCAATTACCCCCGGCTAAATACTGATTATTGATAAGGTTAGAGTAAAGATTAAGGTTAGGGTTAGGTTTAGGGTTTAGTTTGGGTTAGGATTAGGTTCTGGATTAGGATTAGGGTTAGAGTCAGGGGAAGGGTCTGGGGTAATTGCCCAGGGGGCAATTGCCTTAGACCTGGCAGCAGGTACTGCAATAAATATTAATGATTCTTACATCAAGTTGAACACTGAATAATTGGTGTTTGCTACTCTTTATTTATGTTGATGAAGGGCAATTTGTCAATCAGTTACAACAAAATAACTTGAAGTGTTGAAGTGTTGTCTGGATGCCTTACTGATTGAGTGAGTAATCCTCTGTGATGTTTTTGCGGGATCACATGCAGGACGGGAGAACCTGCTGAAGGAGGCAACCCGGAAGCTCTCGTTGAAGAACAAGAAGAGAAAGCGGCGCACGTCGGACAAGGTCGGGATCGATGGCTCCATCATCGGCCTCGGCGGGGTGGACGAGGCTGGGGACGGCGGGAAGCAGAAGCGGGTGGCACCCAACTATTTTGTGGCCATCCAAGTCTGCAATCCAGAGGTATCTATGATACTACAGCCAAAACATAGCTCTCATATGCCTGCAGAACTGTCTAGTTTTGCTTTAAAATGTGCAGATACTGTATGCATGAGAAGCTGTTGAAATAATGCTGTCATAACATGATTTTTGTAAGGTAATGACGGAAATGCAAAATATTAGCCAAAAAACTTTGCTGGAAGTACTACAGTCTCAGAGTTTGGCCAGTCGTGGTTGCTGTGTGATATATATATATATACTTTTATCACATTGATTATAATTATTGGTTCACAGCGAGTCTGCATGCAGTACAATAAGCCAGTTCGTAGTTCCACTTTGCGCATGAGCAGAAAAAGGTCATTTGTACCAAGAGACAAGTTGGTTTTTAAATTCACTGAGATAAGCATCTGTCATGCAATGATTATTCATGCAATCCTTGTAAATGTCGCTTGCCAGTACATCCACCCGACAGCAAACCTGGTATTTGGCAATATGAATAAAACAGTTTTTAATGCATTCAATGCAAAACAATGAAATGGATGCTTCCCCGACGGTTGATTGACGGACCATTCTGGTCACCTGGTCTATGCAAGTTCATTCATTGTTTGAACATGAATCCATGAATTATTACGTCGGGCAAGCTTACCGGTACCCATAATGTCTCTTTGAAAACGATTGAAGTGCCTAACCAACTGAGAAAAAAGAAAGGTCATTTGTACCAACGTGCCCATGAGCTAATTACGAACTGGCTTATACCACTGCTAGGTGATGATTTTGATTGTCATATATTAGCAGTGTTCTGCATACCCAATTCCCACTTTTAATCTCAAAATGTCATACCCATGAGGGCCCTCGTAGACAGAGTTGTTATTGTTCAGCTCATTATTTTGGCAAATCATGTTAGCTAGACAAGTTTCTTGGTAGAGCTTTCCAATAAGCCAGTTCGGAGATAGCTCATGTGCACATGGGTACAAATGACCTTTCATTTTTCTCAGTTGGTTAGGCACTTCACTCAATTCAAAGCGACGTAATGCAGCAGCTTGCCCAACATAGCAATTTATGGAACTCGTATTCTAACAAAGAATGAACCTGTGTAGATGAAGTGACAAGAATGGTTTGTCAATCAACACTTTGGGAAGCATCCATTTCATTGTGCTGTTTTGAATACATTAACAAACTTTTCTTGTTAACATTGCAAAATACCAGGCTTGCTGTCAGGTGGATGTACTGGCATGCACCATTTATAAGGATTACATGAATAATCATAGCAGTACAGATGCTTATCTCAGTGAAATTAAAAAACCAACCAGTCTCTCGGTACAAATGACCTTTTTCTGCTCTGAATGCTCAAACTGGAACCCCGAACTGGCTTATACATTGCAAGCAAATTCCAAATGGTGGAAGTTTGAGTCCTTCTGAGTGCTATGTTTAACTTTAATTCAGTAGGGTATTTTTTATCCAGGGTAGCCGTATGAATAGTTCATACCCATGTGGGCCCTTGTAGGCAGAGTTGTTGTTGTTCAAGTCTCAAATCAGGAAGGCCACCTGAATAATTGGAAATCCACACAGTTGTTTTTATTTTGTTTTGTTGTTGTTTGTTGTTGTTGTTGTTATTGTTATTGTTGTTGTTTTGGTTGTTGTTGTTGTTGTTGTTTTTTTTTTGGGGGGGACATTTTATTTCCCTCATGTTTACAAATCTATTCCCTCCCCCCCCCCCTTGAAACAGAAAGATGTTCTTAATTCAAATTCCACTTTATATAATAGTGATTTGCATGTAGAGGACAAGATACAATATTATTACTATTTTTGTTTAATGGTATTGATATTATTTTCATACAACTAGTTACTGTATTACTCTTATAAGTTCCATTACTATGATTAACATTATCGTAAGTAGTATCAGTCAATTCTTTTAACTACATTAGATCAGATTACTAGTGGATAGCATATCATTTTTTATTCATTAAACATGTATGTCTACTGTATACGTCTAATATTTCATAAGGTTTTTATTTTCTCGAATTTCGTGAGTGGGGTGCTTTAGCAAATTTAAAAACACACAAAAATATAAACTCTGATCCTGACATGAATGTGACGTGCATGTACACGTTTCTCAGTTCAGTGCCGTACTACGCAATCGCGAATTTAACTACTCATGAAATTGTCGGTAAATCCCGATTCATGGAAAATTAGACTTGCTAAATATATGGCGTATACAGTATTTTAGTTCAGTACCACATTTGAGAGAAGACGCGTGAATCTGTTGATGGGGCTTGGTTAGTTTCTGTTTCTGATCTCCTACACTTCCTCATGTATCAGCACTGGGTATTTGATCTGGCTGACTGAGACAGAAAATGGTCCAAAATTAGCCGTATGGGGTAAAGTGAGCAGCCAGGTCCCATGTAAGACAAGTGTGAGATTAGTTAGGGAGATGTCTGTGTAAACCTGACACTTATTATTTGACACAATTTGTAGTCTCCGAACTAGGCTATTGTAATCTGTCTCGTGAATATGTAAAGAAAAACCGTAGATATGCAGAAAAGACATTTATAGAGGCTGGTCACAAACACAGAACATCACAGTTGCTCCATCCAATTAGTTCTGCCATGCCACGAAGATAAATTTGACTGGAAATATTTCTTCCAAGTGACTGGAAAGATAGACTATCTCTGTTTTTGTGGCAGCGACTCCATTGACTTATGTGGGATTGTCAGGAAATACGGAATTAACACTAAAAATGGAGACTCCTTCTCCCTTTTTCCTGTCTTGTATTCCCATCATATTTGTTTGCTCACCACTTTAAAAACAGCTAGATACTTTGACAGGCCAAGCACAGTTATTAAATTAAATGCTTGAACCCAGATAATATCATAATCAGATATGACGTTGATGTAGGATGCAGCGCTAACATCCACTTTGCATTTCTGAGAAGGGACCTTCATGAACTCACCACCGAGGTGAATTGGAATGGCAGAATGCTTCATCATAACATCATCCAAAGATTTACTGACAAGTTGAACTTGATCCCAGAATGCATTTAATCTCACAACAATCCTACTACGCTTGCCTTTGTAGTACTCAGCCAGGATTGGTACAGAGCGAAAATGATCACCGAAATTTAACACCTATAAGGTGACGTACAGTTGTATCAGCCTGCCAGCGGTAAACACCTGCCAAAAGCTATTGGTGTTCAGCCGTTTCAATTTGCTGAAAGTTTAACACAAGGACACCATCTTGGAAAGCCCTATGAAACTACAGGCAACTTCCATTATAATAAAGTCCTCTGAACCAGCAATTTTCTTTTGTTATATCAAAATTTTGTCATACAGTAGCTGAACAGTGAAATATGTAAAGATATATAGATGATAATTTTGGGATGTGAATTTCTACTTCGTTGTAACAAGAATTTGGAACTTATAACCATGTTTGTTGTAATGGGAGTGTACTGTATTGTAAGTTGCAATAATTGCAGTTTCTGTGGCAACAACTATGCAACAACCAATCAGATGTGCTTATTTCAGGCATTGCCATGGTAACTGTGATAATAGCAACATTCAATCATTGAAAACTCCTTAACCCTAAAAGGGTCGGGCTTTTAGACCGGGGGTGGGGGGGGGGGGTGGGGATGGATTCCGCTCCCCCCAAGATCTCGGCCATCGGTGGTGCGATCGCGATGAAATTTTGCATGCGTGAGACCCACGTCATAATTGTGTCATAAGATTTTTTGAAACAATCAATTTCTAATTTTAATTAATTAATTATGCAAATTAAGCTCAAGATCATATTTCAGCCTAATTAAAAGCATTGAGAGTCTAATTTTTGATCTGTAAATCTGTTTTAGTATATTCAACAATTGTACATCACAAAAACTTTCAAAAGTCATTTCAATTCTTATGTATTTTTATTGTTTTCAGAATTTCTTATGTATTTCTTTGTTTTTTCGTTGTTTTTGTTATTGGAAATTGTCACTGACCACTTTTCTACTATAATTAGCATAAAATTAATAAATGAAAGTGATTAATTGTAAAAATAATCAGGTTTTTATGACTTTCATGACAGAGCACTGTTTTCCAAAGGAAATGTACACAAAATCACAAAATTGTGCCCATTTTGGGGCGACATTCCATTACAAAAATGGGCATGGCTTCGCAAAAGTATGTGCGGACGTTGCAAATTTGGTCTCAGAAGTTGTGCGAGATTTGAACAAACAAAGTCAAAAGGCCTCGCGAGGAGGCCCTCTCGCGTTACAGAATTATAGGAGACCAGCTGTGACAGTGGCATGGATGCTTTATGTTCTGAGTTGACCACAAATAGTAAAGGGAAATCACTAGAAAAATGCTGAGTGAAAAGTTGGTTCTACAGTCAACCATGCATAAGTCGACCTCGCATAAATTGAATAATTGCCCAATTCAAAGGTCTTTTCAAGTCCTCTTCTCTTTATATTCTATTAATTTTAATCTCTCATAAGTTGAATTTTCTCTAAATAGAATCTATTTCTTCAGTCCAAATAAATTCAACTTTGGCGAGTTTGACTGTATTTTTCAGATCAAGTTTATCACCTACATTTCAAACTTACAAATGTAGTAGCTTTCAGACTGTGCTCTGCTGTACCCCTGGAAAAAAACTAAAAAGAAACAAAATCGACTGACAATCAAGATGTCTGGAAAAAAACGCAACCAAGATATTAGATTATTTTCTTTTCGTTTAAACCTAAAGTAAGAATTATGCTCTAGACCTGTTTATGATGTATACATGACATAATTTCTGTTGCAGTATCTGATTTCAAGTTGCCCACATTATTCTAAATTATGTGGAAACATACATTGCAGATATTGCAGAAATTTTTAATGTATGTCATGAATTGTCGGTGGCTTGTTCAGGAGAAGAGGTTTACAGTATCAGTGTTCATCGTGACGTCAATGTCCCTCCCTGAAAAGTTGATATCAGTAGTTTCACCCAACAAATAACGATGAGGAACATTAGCCATGTTTGATTGTAGTTGGGTATATTTCTATCTTGTGACCTGCCCTGTAAAGATGAAATAATTATCTCGCACATGAATCCCTTCTCGACTAAATTCTAAATATACAACATTTTATTGACACGTGAAGTAGTTATCAATGACAGAGAGAGAGATTCGAATCTGTCAGCCCACGTAATTCCAGTCATAGGAAATGTTTCTGATACGAACATTCATGAGCAATGTTTGCGCTAGAGATTTATGGGTGTTAGTGGCGTGACGTCTACATTTCCCTCGCTGCGACGCAACCTTTTGAGGTATCGGTGTTCCTGTGTAGTCATGTGATATTTCTGTGTGATCATCATCAAGATTAGATTTGTGCATGCATACATTATGCCAAGAAGACATACAGGACTTGGCACATTTTCTTAAATTTTGCTCTTGTTGAGTTGCGATATCTAGTTAATGCTTGCATTACATTTTGGATTTGTTTCTGTTCTGGGGGGAAGGGGGTAGGAATGTGCTTATCTTTCACATTAGTTGACAGAAAGATATACTATATACAGATGTGAAGAAAAAGGCATCTATAGACTGAAAGTTTGCTTTGGGACCACATAATTGTAACATAACAACTTTCTTTTTTTTTTCTCTTATTTTGATATGGCGCACCTAAATGAATTGATGTGTAGAGAAGTGTTGTGAATGCATTACATTTTAAAGGATAGTCTTTCCTGAGATGCCAAAGGAAGTTGGTGCGGGGCAGTGTTAAATTTGGCAATGACTCAGTAGCAATGATCTAGATCCAATGACACGAGGGATTTAGCGTTACGCCGTCGAGATGATGACAAGCATTAGTGTCGGAACGTTAATTTGTCGCTTAGCATTAGAACGAAGAAGTTCTCCCCAGCAGATCTCAGAAAGAGAGAGTATCTTCGTAGAAGGGATGGGAAATATTGTGCGGTAAATTGATACAGGAAATTCACCTCATGCTCAGCTTAAGGGGTGCTCCGCGAAATCGGATTTGTTTACGTTTGGGTCTTACAGGTTAATCTTCCGAGACGTAAGCCGTACGTTTTATGCCTTGTTGACATGACTGGGTGTATCATAGGAGTGATACTCCTTTAGTTCCTTTAATTGATAGTCCGAGCCAGGGTTAGTGTAAGCCTTTAACCTGCACCCGTTGCCTTGAAAAGTCTTGTATCAATTCTTAAGTATGAAGAAGCCAGTGAACTTTATGTTTTGATATTTGAGTTTGATGAGTATGCTGACAGTTGAAATGCGAGTCAAACCTCATTCTGCTTTGCTCTGCTTTCAAACTTCAGCATTGATAATTTAATGTGGCCCATTGCCAGTGTATAAAGCCTGCTTATGCCACAAAACATTAATTTTCATCTTTGGTGATCTTAACTGACAGACTCATAGCATTCCAATTTATACTTGATTCAGCCTAATTTAAAAGTATGTACGGCATACATTGTATATATGGGAAGGAAGCAAACAACCAAATAAACAGTTTTGAGATGTAAAGCTGTCGCGTTTATATACAATCAGGCATACAGGAGATTAGGCATTTTATACACATTGGGTATATATTCTAAATGCCATAACAACGTGCTTCATTAAAGGGGAATGAAACCTATAGAAGAACAACAGCAGTGGATTGAGTAAATGCAGCAATATTAGTACGACACATCAGCAAAGTTTGAGGAAAATTGGACAATCCATTGAAAATTTATGAACTTTTAAAGTTTTGGTACTGCCATCACTGACTGAGAAGACCATTTAATACATTTCATAACATCATGTAAAACAATTAAAAAGAAAATGTGAAGAGAGTTTTTTAAAGTACGCATTTCCTTGACTTGTTATTGACATACATTGTATGTTGACAGTAATATTGTTCACACTGCTTTCTGAAAGTGGTAAGTTAAAGTGGCCTTTCATTCTTTCATTATGATAGAAAAATTACAATTTGTTGAATTTTCTTCATATTTTCATTAGAATACCATGTGTCATTGTCCATATGTGATTTCACACAGTATAGTTGTAGTCTTCTCATTTAGCAGTGGCTGCACCAACTTTAAAAATTCTTAAATTTTGGTTTTCCTCAAACTTCATCGGTGTGTACTACTACTATAGTCGCATTCCCTCAATTCACATGTACAAGGATTTGGATTTCATTCTCCTTTAAAATCAGAAAGATTTGAATTCGACACCCTAAAGGTTGGACAGAAAGTGGTTATTGATAGCTATCAAATGTTTTATACTGGAATAAATGTCAAATTCATTATTTTTTTCAGTAAAAGCTCCTCAATTTGCATTTCTCTTGTTTTGATGAGTTTGGTTGAGGAATGTTATGGTGGTTACTCTATCCTTGTTCAACAACTTATGGAATACAGATGTCATTTCCTTTTCAAGAAGTTGTGCAAGGTTAGATTTGATCGTGTGTATTCAGTGGTCAGTTAACGTCCAGGGGTATTACCCTTTTTCTTCCTTCCCAGATTCACAAGGCCCTCCACGATGTCCAGCAGACGGTGATGGCTGGGGACGAGAAGCTGAAGGATGCCATGGTGCCCATCCCGACGCTACATCTCACCATCATGGTGATGCACCTAGCAACGGATGAGGAGGTGGACAGGTACATACATACCTCCACAAGGAATGTGACAGATGGATTTACCTTGGGGGGGGGGGGGGAAGCAGGGGTCCATTTCATGAAAGTCTTATGAGAGACTTTTTGCTTAATATAAGACACACTTATGAGAGACTGTTGAATTTGCAAATAACACCCGACTTGGGTAATTTGCAAAAGTAAAAACCTTGCAAAATATATGGTGTATATTAGGTAGATGTTGTAGCAGTGAGGTTTGAAATTCTGAAGGAGTGCAAGATCATTCATTGTAGTGTGATTGAGATCACATCGTTGACCTGTGTTGTTAGATGTCAGTTTGTTTATGACTTCACTGCAAAACCATGTTTCCTATAGTTGTGTGGATCTTGTTTGTACCCTGTTGTGTCAAGGAAAGCTGGATCACGGAGCATGCAGCATGCATGCAGCATCTGTTTGGAATAGGGGTTGTATACTGTGAACATGGAATATTTTGAAGCGTGCCAATATTTGTATTTTTTCGTGTCCGCTAGCAGAAATAATCAAATGCAATGCTTAACAGATATCAAGATATGTACAGAGATCCTCTCATCTTCAAAACCATAAACATGTGACATGATGTGGAATTAGCCTAGATAGAACAAAAACTTAATCATGGGAAATTCCACTTTTACACTTATCCTATTATTCCATGTGATATGAATGCAACTTTCAGATGGGACTTTTGAATCATGACACTTTACTGGACTTGCCTTAACTTGCATTGCTATCCATTTTTAGAAGGAATTAATAGAATGAAGACAAAAAATAGCTTGAAGAGTTTCCAGTGTTGTAGTACAGTGACACTTCAAAGTTCAGTACACAATTTTCTCACAATTCTTTCCCCCACAAAAAGTCTTTGATAATAATAATAATAATGCTGCTGCTGCTGCTGATGATGATAATAATTATAACAGCTGATATTTTTATCGAAATTTTTCCACTGGGTACAAAGTGCTTTGAAACATTATCCCTAGTCAGCATAGGAGATAGAAGTAATAAAAATTATCAGGCAGTGACAGTATGAGTCCAGTGCATACAGAGGGGTTTCAGGATAAATAGGTCTTTAAATTTTGTTGGAGTGATCCAGTGTTGGTGATGATTTTTAATAATAGAAGAGGAATTTTTTCTCTTTCTTCTTTCCAGAGCCAAGCTTGCACTCATGGAGTGCCACCAGCTGCTCAGCCCCCGCTTCGAGAACAAGAAGCTCAGCATCTGGTTCCACGGTCTGGGTCACTTCAACAACCAGGTCATGTTTGCCAAGATCAAGGATGTCGACGGCATCCTGGATACGCTCTACAACGTGGCAGGTATTGGATGGTGACAACTGTCTTTCTGTTTTCTTTTAGTTTAGTGTTTTCTTGATGGAGTTACCAGCATCAGAAGTAGAGGTACAAAATCTCAGACTCATCAACTCTTACTGCACTTTGTTTGCGAATTGGCATCCTCCGTGGGGCACTGTCTTTGTCAGTTGGTGCAAATGTGACGTCTGGAAACAAGTTGTCAGTGAATAGAGATTACCCAAACTAACTATTAAAGGTCCAGTTTACCTTTGGGAGCAGTGATTTCAAAAATGTTCAAGATATCACATTTGATGCATATGTGTAGGTCTGTTGTATCATAAAACATCCTACCATATGAAATATTTGCAATAAAACTTAAAATATAAGGAGATATCAGGGTTTTCCTCAGTAAACCGTAACCGTATACGGTTTAGTCTGGAAACATTTTTATTATAACTATTGTTCACATTTTGTGTATTTAACAACACTTCACATCAATTATATGGATTCAAATTTTGACAGTGGTTGTTTCTATCCCTAACTCACATTTTAGAACTATTTTAAAGCACTAATGCTTTCACCTGCAAATGGTAAATTATGCCTTTAATACCTACTACTTCACCATGGTCCTTCCTTTTGGATCGAGGCACATTGCTAACACCTGAGTGGCCTTGCAAACTTTACAACAAGGTCAAGTTTGGATGGATTTATTACTGAAATGCCTTATTACATATACCGTATGTCCCCCAAAAAATTACAATGAGACCCTCTGCAGTGATAACTTAAAAAATGGTGAATCAATCCAAATACAATTCCACGGTATGAAACTACAACTCATTGCCCACATCTTACAGAAAACCCCATTCGATTTGCTTCAGTGGTCTAAGAGAAATGAAGAATTTTGTAGAGCATGTCAGGAATCTCTCCCCTCCAAGTTCTGTCTATTGTGTTCACACATTAATATGCAGTTCCAAGAGCATCCAAGTGCTTAACTTGGAAGAATCAGACTTATGACATGCTTTACAATAGTCTGTATTTCTCTGTGACTGCTTAACCAAATTGAATAGGGTTTTCTGCAAAATAGAGCTAAGATATATTTTAAGACCCTGAAGTAGCATTTGGACAGTTAAATCATATTGGGTGTTATCAATGCGAAAATCTGATTGTAATTTTTTTTTTTTGGACATACTGTAGAGTTCTTTTGTTTTTATCACTTCAGTTGTTACATTGCTTTGGCACTAAATTCAGTGGCTCACAAAGGATTTACAATTGAGGACTACTTGGCCTTATCTCAGAAGTCAGTATTAATGAGTAAAAATGGGACTCTGTAGAGATGGAACAGGACATGATAGACTTTTTAAGCTCAGTCTGCATGTAAGAATATGGTCCAGAAAGTGTCTTGAAAGAGATTGCAACCAGAGTCGCGGTGTTACCACAACCTCTCTTCCTCGGGTTCAAATCCGTAATGAAAACATCTCTGTGATATGTTCACAAATTCCTCATTTTCCACTTCAATACACCTTCCTCCTCTCCGTCTGTGTAGAAACGGTGGAGAACTGCTACCGCCGCCACGGCATTCACTCGACTGGGGAGCGAGGGTTCAAGCCCCACCTGACCGTTATGAAACTGTCGAGGGCACCAAGCCTGCGCAAGAAGGGGGTGCGACGGATCAAGTCGGAGCTGTACCGGACCCACAGTGCCCAGGTGTTCGGCAGTCAGCCCGTAACGGGGTTCCAGCTCTGTTCCATTAACAAACCCAAGAGTGAAGACGGGTACTACTTCAAGGCACACGAGGTCATATTTGGGCAAGGTGGGCAGTTTTCACAGATTTTACTTTGATGGTCCACATCCAGCAGTTGAATTTCTATTGAGTGAATGCTAAGGGGCTAGTCAAGAACATTCAAAACTAGACAAGGAGCAATTAGAGTAACAGCAACAGCAACAGACAAAGCTTGAATGACTGTGATATCCAGAAATATTACAGACAGTTATAGACAGTATAACATTAGCAGAAACAAGCAGCAATTGTTTTACAGTGTGTATCTGTAAAAGAGTAATGTATAATGTGCGTAATGTCCATTTATAGAAAACCTGTAATGCCAACAATAATGACCAGGAATAATCAGAATCAAAAAGAAATAAATCAGTGATTTTTGTCATCTCTTGTCCTCCAGAATGAGAATCAGTTTGTATGGAAATTTGACCCAAGTCATTGTGATCTAAATACCAGCTGAAGACATAATGAGGGTATTAGTAATTATTGTAAAATGCTGTTATTGCAGTCAATGTGGGATGAACTTGAACACCCGAAGCTTATTGTTGTTTCCTGGCTGGTGCCATAATGACAGACAGCAATTTGCGGCAGTGAATAGCAATTTGCAAACTACTTTGTGAGATTGGTGCTGGAAATCTGGACCTGCTCCTTAACTGATTGAAGACGAGTCCCAAGTATAAATATGTGTTGGATCAAAATCAGCCTGTCCTCAGTGGATTTATGACTGCCATGTATTTTGTGGATCTGCAGTTACATGTACATGTATGTACACATTGCTAGCATGGAAGTATTTAGAGTGTGAAATTGTGTTCTGTTTGAATATTATATGTATACAGCTCCCTCGCCACTACCAAATCCATCCAACCAGCAGACGAAGGCAGAGTCTTCCAGTGCACCAATCACAGAGTCTGTTCCATCACCCTCTGAACAGGCAGGTGATGGAACAGCCAATCAGATGCAAGGTAGGAAAAAAATTGTAACAGCAGTTTGCTGTGATACCCTACTTTTGTACAGGTTCAACAGCACCTGTCTTTGCAGTGACCCATTGATCTTTTGTCATCATTTGATAACCACACCCTATGCCTCTGTATGATCAAAAGAGTGTACATGACTTGGACAATCGAGGAAGCAACATTAAGGATATCATGCCAAGGATACCTTAAAGGGATCGTATAGTTTTAGTTGAGACCTAATTTTGGGTTTCTCACATTTTTTTTTTTTTTTTTGAGTTACTGAGAAACCTCTCATGAAATGTGAAAGTCAAGAGCATGTAATTCCAAGAAGAATTCAATGTTTATTTGATGAAAATTGGTTTTGAAATGGCTGAGATATCCAAAACAGAGCAATCCTAATAAATGGTGGGACCCACCTTTAATTACTATAGCTTTGTTTTACTTTGTTTTTGGATGTCTCAGCCATTCCAAAACCGATCTTCATCAAATAAACTTTGAATTCCTCTTAGAATGGTACATTGTATGCTCTGTACTATTTTATAAGTGGTTTCTTGGTATCTTAAAAAAAAGTTATATTATCCCTTTAATTGATATATTAACTCTGTGAGAAAAAGTGGACGATGTTTTGAGGGGTTTTTTTTTTTCTTCTTCTTTAGTTCAGTTCAAGGTTGGGTCAAGATGCAAGTATTTCCAGCCAATCCACTGTAGATACTTTCAAAAGAAGAACATGTTTGTACAATGAACAATGTTTGTAACTAGAACAAGCCCATGAGAACAATTAAACCATTCACAGTTTTCCCAATTGTCTATTTTTCTCATTTATATTGAGTAAAAAAAAAAATCCAATATTTCATGAGAAGTGTGCACGAGATCATTGAATTTCAGTTTTGAAAATGCAAAGTCCTCACCCACTTCCTCGCACATATCCTTCAAGTTTTGCCCCCTCTCCCCCAATCCTGAAAATGGATCAGTGCCATTGCACCCCCAGACTCCTGTGAAACCTTATCACTCTTCAATTATCTCAAGGAAACAAGGAAGAAAGAATGATAAAGATATAGACAAGCACTGGAAAGGTCAGGGTCAAAGGTCAGGGTATATGTACTTCTCAGTCCTATCAAACACACTGTGTTTTAATTAATGCCATGCATTTTTGTTATTATTGCTGGAAGTTCTTTCATTGTTTTCTCTTTAATACAGGGTCACCGACGACCTCAAGTCCTCCAGATCAGTCTTCCCCCGACACGCCCAAAGAACCAACCACTCCTCCCCCTGAAATTCATATCACCAAGCCATCCAATCAGAGTGAAGCTAGCAGTGAGTGTTCGAGTTTGGTTGCCATGGCAACTGTCGTTCCTGACCTCATGATGCCTAGGAATACAAAAACAATAACAACAAACAAACTTTATAGCACAAAAGCTGTGGATTTGTTGAAAGAAGGAGATCAAATGTCCATGTAAAGTCAAGAAAGTAAAGCTGCAAGTTGCAACTTTACGAAATGAATGTACAGTGCACTCCCGATATAACAAACAGGGTTATAATGAAATTCTCATTACAAGGAATGAACAATTTAGGTCCCAGTATTATTATGCATATATTGTACTTTACTGTTTGGCTGTAATAAAATTTTGATAGAATGAAAGGAAAACTGTTGGTCCCAAGTACTTATAGTTAGAACGGGATTGCCTATAGTATCAAGCTTGAAGTGACTGTTGGAAGTATAGGGCATCAGATTAATCTGCAGGGGTGTTCATACAAAAGACATATTTGATTGAAATTGGTAATTGTTTAAGACAATTTCAAAGACTTTCAAAAGAGAATTCATATGGGTCAGATATCTTTTGTTCACTTAAATACTCTTTTTTAAAAACAACAACAACAACAAATGTTTGATGTTTCTGTGTATTACAGAGGTGAGGTAAACATGATTTTATTTCTGTGTGTAAATCTCTTTCAGTCGCACAAGAAGCCAAAGAAAAAGTCACGGTGCCGGATCAGGAGGTGCCATCATCGTCATCATCTCCTGCTGCCAACACAGATGGCGACAAACTCTCCGAATCCGAACCCACTTGAGATTCGTGAATTTTTTTCGTGGCCGACAGTGTCTTAGTTGCTGAACAAGCTCTCTTGATGTGACACAAGTGCCTTTTAATGTGGCCTTAAGAAGATGCCTTATTTATGTGCAACTCGCTTGGAATGTGTAAAGCTTTAGGGAAGCCAAATGTACTACAGCCGCAAGTGAGAAGTTCGTTCGTTTTTTCTCTCTCTGTCCTTTGGCAAAGAGCTTTTTGAGTTTGTCTATAAATTTGTTTTTCTTTTATTGTTGATAGCATGGAAAGCCATGAATGCTAAATGTCAAAATTGCACATCATGTACAGATACATGGAGATGGATGTTGCAAGCACACATGGTCTGTGCTTTGATGCTGTGTATCGGTGATTATGACGATTTTTGTGAAGATGGTGATGATAGTAACTATGTTGATGGATATATGCTTATGATGATGTTGATGAATGTAATGACGATGAAAATGATGTTGACTGCAATGATTTTGATGTCTTTGATTTTGACAGTGATGATGATGATGGTGGTGATATTGAACTCGGCAATGATATGAAATTTATCTCAATATTATGCATTATATCCATATGAAGGGTAATAGCCGTCTGTAAGTGTGTGTATATAATCAAAGGCGTACTGGTAGGGCAGAATCAAGCTCTATCAGATGCAGGCTTACCCTGATATAGAGTGTAAGTTCAGATTTTGTCTGTCAACCAGTTTGTGGACAGACCAATTCTGTATCATCATCCGAATGTACATGTACGCCTTGAACAAAGTAAATCTGATGTGTCACGTTACTCTTTGGTTCAACCCTCAGTCTTAATGTAGGGAAAGACTTTCATGTGTGTTTTAGTCAACATTTTGAGTTGACAGTTTACTTGCCACATGGGCAAGTAGATTCATAACTTTCCTATTAAATAGGAATTTCTGTGCGTTGTCATTGTAAAGTTAAATGTCCAATTTCATTTGCCAGTAGGACTTTACACACATCAGTGCAGTTCCATTCAAATTCCTTTATAAAATAGCTCTATATCATCTGTAGACAGCATATCTACTGTAGGACTACCATAATCCCCATGAAATATTGATATCAAAAATACTGATTTGAGAGAGCTACCTGAAGTTTTCTGCAACAGCTGTTGATGCAGAGTCTGATGATCTGGACCTTGTAGACCAGCCATAGCAATAAGTGGAAAAACATGTACCCTCATGGAAGTGGATATGAGGGACTGACAGTGGTTGGTGCAATGATTAATTGGTCACCAAAAATGTTCCATATACAGTTCAGCCAGCGATCAAGTTCCCCCTAGATCGCGATAACGGGCGATGCAATGCATACAATCAATTGATTGCGACATATCACGTATGCGATCACTGATCGCCCGTGATCGCGATCTAGGGGGAACTTGATCGCTGGCTGAACTGTACCGTCGTCGAATTTGTGGTCCAAACCATTTTGTTTTCACATACAATTTTTTTTTCTTTTGCGTGTGTAAAACATAATTATTTCAAGCCAGCATGACAAACTTATGGCCAGTTCTAGTCAAAACTAGCAATGACTAACTACTCCCAGTCCTTTGATAATTGTATCAGTACACTGATTTACTCCTGAAACAAATGTATGAAGTATAGATAGTCTCTATATACCACTGAACAATAGATGACAACTAGAAATAATGATTCAACGTCTAAATCCAAATCTTTTCTGCTCATATGATCTTGATATGAAAACTAGTGCTTTGCTATATCTGTACAGATACATACCTTTTTCTTTTCGAAACCACCAATCGTATGCTAGCACGAGCATACAATTGAATAATGCATTTCAATACAGCAATGATAGAAATGAGTAATACCATGTATCGTCGTTGGGGTGACAAAACCTCGTATCTCAAAATTGTCAAATGTTCAGGAGAGCGAAAAAACATGGCGGCCAAAGCACTATAGTGAATGGGAAAGCCTTCTCTTTGACATGTCATGGTGGCTTCATTTTTGGAGTAAGACAGTTAGGATTTGGCCAAGACATCACTTGACCCATTATTTGACCATTAAGCTAAAAAAATTTTTTTTGATACTTTTGAGATACGAGGTCTTGTCACCCCAGCGACGGTATGCAAGCTACATGTATTGATAAGAGTGAAAACAAACACTGCCCGACAATGAATTGGAATGTGCATAGAATCTGACAGCATACAGTAATATACTCAACTTGTGCCTTGAATATTGTCCCGTTCTTTCATTACGTGCATGTTTGAAATACTATACAGTTGACAAATCTGCAGCTAGAGGCCAGATATTTTCTTTTTCTTCCATAATCCCCATGCTACCTGTTACAATATCGCATTACTGATAAGTGGTGAGATGGGGAATATTTCATAACAACAAAGTCGTCATTCTGTTTTATACAACACCTATTTAGAATGTAGCTATCCGATTGGTCGATTGCCCATCACGTGACATTTAGTGAAAGGTTCTATTGCACGCTCTGGCTGTCTCAGCGTGCAATTTTGGTTTGATCAAAATGTTCTATTGCATGCGCTCTGATGTCACAATAAACAAACATGTGCTGCGCGCACTCAACAACTACAAGCGCGCTTACAATCGCATACTTTTGTCACTACTTTTTGTAAACAACGTTTCGCATACGTACGTACACGTTAACATGTACATACATGGTGACTGCAACTGTTAGGCTACTCATTCGTCTTTCACGGAAAATAGTTGCCATTTCTGTGCTAAAGTCAAGAATCTGTGAGTACCAAATTCGTTGACGTTCGAGGTGTTGTATAAAACAAATAGTGTATGGTCTTTACTAGTGCAATGGAACGAGATTTTGCACGAGGTGAAAGATGAGGTGCACTATTCAACTCGGCTTCGCCTCATTGAATAGAGCACCTCTATCTTTCACCTCGAATCTTGTACCATTGCACTCGTGACCATTCACTATTTGTATAATATTGCACGAGTTAGTCAGAGTGCCCTCGAAACATACATTCTTCAATATGTAATGGAAAGTTTGCTAGACCTAAGTAGATAATACCTATAGGAGCCCAAGAGACTTTCAATTCCAGAATGTAAGGCTGCTTCCCTAAATCACAGATTTGTTTGCATCACAAATTATTGGTTGTCTAGTTTGTAGCATTGAACAGAATATGTAGATTTTATTTATTGATTGTGCTCAAACATGTGACATAACAGTAGAAGAATCTGGCCAGAGATGAATGTAACAAAATATTCCACTATCGTGAAATCATGATTATCCATTTTATAACTGGTATATTGCATGCCATGTGTACCTTCATCTATCTTAGATAATTTTTTTCACCATCAGCTTTCATATTTTCGCCTTTCCTATGTGAAAAATTGCATCGTCACCACAAATTACTGTCTATACCAGCCGAGCCATCCAGAAGCACTATACAGTATTAACAAGTAATACCATGCAAAACATCATTACTGCCAGAAATTTCCCAAGACATACAAACACAACCTGGGTATACTTAATAATCATTAACCACAAAGACTATAAAAGCTCATGTCGAGTACAGCAATCCCTCATAAGATGTATTAAAATCATCTCTCTCCAGTAGAGACTGTTTTGTAATGCCCCCAAATTTGCAAAGTTTGATGAGGTTTTTTTTCTTTCTTTCTTTCTTTCTTTCTTTCTTTCTTTTGAGAGTTAGAAATATCCTTCTGATGGTTTAATGCAAAACCAAAATGGTAGTTGAGTTTGCATGTTGGTTTTGTTTGTCTGTGTGTTTTGCCAAGCAACCTGTCTTCCTGTGCCAAAGATTGCAACTCGAAGTATGTTGTCAGGTAACCACCATAATGTTATTAAACTACAGGGGCCCATGCAGACTTTCTTTATGGACATCATGTTTGAACTGTGATGACTACTGGCTTGGTTATTTGAAAGCAAACTTTCCTTGACAAAGCCTCCAGCTTAGGCCATTATCGATGGCTGCCCAGTGACCCACGATGCAAACTGTGACTGTAAATTCACAGGTTTGTGGTTATATACATATCTCGGGTTTATTTCTAAACCAACCCTTGAGAGTTACAATGTACTGATACCACTGATGGACACCTAAAATGGAATTAGTGAGTGAGAGAGACCTACAGCTCATAAAACAGACATGCCCTATGCAGTGAATTGACTTACTAGATCCTTCAGCTTCCAAATCCATCTCTGATATACAAGTATATACCAGGCATTTGAGGCCCCAGGTGGGTCATGTTTATGGTTTAGTTTCTATTTCCCCACTAGTTGTGCACAGTCTTGCATTGAATATTCCCATTTTTTTTCTGTCTTAAAAATAATGTGACCACAACTTGTATTTTTTCTTCTTTAGTGTGAATATCTGTGCATTTTATTGCATGTGAGCATTAGGTATTGTTTTTACCTCTGTAATAGGCTAAATTGTAATCAGCCTGTATCACGAGGAGTGTATCTATTACATGTATTTGACCTTGTTTTCTATAAAGGTGTTAATTTCAAACCACCTTCTGAAATCACTAACTTTGATTAACACAACTTTTATCCAGCATGTCAGGTTATTTTTTTTTTCAAGGAATCATTTGATTGTACCAAGTGGTGTTTTTATATTGTTTAAAGAAAAAAAAAGACAATATTTGTGAAGTTGTGACAAAGTTGTGATAATTTTGTTTCATGGCACAAATTAGAGGGTGCATATTGGAATAATATGTTTTTTGTTACGTTGTTTTTATTTTTTGTTTTCTTGAGTTGTATGTATCATTGTATAAATTGAGCACTTCTGTGGGGCATTTGAAAGATATTGTCTTGTCATGTGTGCACACTGTGCATATATTCAAGCATTTTGTCACCTCACAAGTTTTCACTCATTTTACAAACAATTCTTGAATATTTGCAATATTACTAAAAAATCCTTCAAATCATACTTTCAGCATCTTCATTTTTTAAAAATTAATACAACTCTTTGTTTTTAGTGAACTTTGCATTGCAGTTAGAACAAATATATTTATAGATAAAGAGTGTAATGGAATACCCACACATTTTAGTATATTGTAACAGTGATAGTGGAGTTGGGAATCCTGGGTTAAGTTGATATGCAATGTAAAGAAAGTTATCGGTGTTTTTCTAAATGATTGTGTTTATTTCAAGCATCAGTTACTCTATGCATTTCACAAGATTACATGATTTATATATTGCACACAATGAAGGCCAACACACAAACATGGACATGTATAGTTGTGTGTATATTTCCTGTATTATTAACTTGTATTCTCCTATATTTTACAGATTTTATTTACTGGCCATTGATACTAGGTAGAGGTTGCTATTTATGTTTTTACGTAGGCAGGTTGTGAATGTTCTTTTTACTCATGCCAGATTCGATCAGAAGACTTCTATTCGATCATCTTGAAAATGGAGAAATTGATATATGGCATTTATTCATGTTCTCCATGAAGAAAATTATGTCAACCATGAACTATGCTATGTATATAGTTGGTGAAGATGTTGGGATACATGTAGCTGGTACATGATAACAATGTATTTAAATTTGGTCATGCAATATACCTGTATATGTTCATGCTTAGTTTGTGTGCTAGTATGTTTTATTTTCTGTATTCAGAAGAATACACCAAAATATACTGTATGTACATGTAGTAATGATATACATAGTTAGAAGTACAGTGTATTTGACTACTAGGGAGGTGCAAATCAAGGCAGTTGCATCAAGATGTTACTGTACAATCTTTGGACAAACCTCTTATTTTCTAACACAGAAAAGAGGTATGTTACCGGCAAAACAAAAAATCAGGTTTTCAACTCTGAACTTCACATCTATGAACAAAGTGATGTTGATATACAACAAACTTCAAATCAAGTATCGTGGAATGTCAAGATGTCATAACATTGTATTATACGAAGAGATACTTGGAAATATATGGGCTTCCCAATTACAAAGAAGGTGAACTGATACGTTATGCTGAATTTATTTATTCTAGTTACTTAACACAATTTTCATTCTTTTTTAAATTCAGGAGCATTTACGTATTGGATATATTGAAACTGATGGGTTATGTTTAGACACTATGGTGTATAGTGGTCACTAAATTTTGAATAGTATATGCTCTTGAATGTGTGATGATTATGTATAAGTAGATCAAAATGATTTACGCAAATAAAGAATTACAGGACAAAAACACTACAATGGATGGATTCTATGTGTGTTGTTGCTGGAGATAGTATAAGAAAGAGTGTGGGAAATAGAACATCCATATACAGTATTCTTACTTTGAGTGTGTTTGTGTATCTATGTGTGTGTGTGTGTGTGCGTGTGAGCATTTGTGTGTGCATGTGTATTTGTGTTTTCGTGTAGCACTTTCAGAATAAAAATGTATTCATAAAGAGGTATACTGCAGTATACACTGAGATTTACCCCTTCATTCAAGAGGTGGAGATTGTACACGTATTAACAGCTACATCTATGCAAAAATTCACCTATGTGTAGGAATAATATACTTAGTGTGTTTCGAAGTCTTCTTATTGATTGTTATCTACAGCACTTTTCATGAAGACCTTGTGACATATCAGGGCTACAAGCTTTGGATAGATATGTATATTTTGTACATGATTTAGAATTATCATTTAGGACAAGGGTCTAGGAAACTTGTAACTGTATAAAAGTTTGAAATCAAAATCAAAGATTTAGTATTCATGGTTTGGACAAGGGTATAGGAAAGTGGCTTTCAGAGGTTTCAAATTTCAGAAAAAAAGGATTTATGATTAACATGTTGGGCAAAGGGCTACATGTTATAAATTACCTGGTAGTGAATTTGAATTCACATATTTCTATTGTGAGACAATTAACTCTTTATGTGCCACGTTCGCACGTCCGACTCAGGCAACGGTGTGCCAACTTCGCATATTCCGCTCAAACGCACAAGCCCGCCCAAACCAATCGATAAATCACCAAACAACACAGTACATGTACAATGAAAGGGTTTCACACGATTCCTTTCCTCTCATCTATAGCTTGCATTTTATGTGGTGAATGACTAACAAGCAGTGTTTCATACTGGATTTGCATGCAAATTCTAAGTTTCTGTCACTGCTTTGTGTGCAAAAGTCATATATTTACAATAATTATCAACTGGGCATTTGAAAGAAAAGCAATTATAGATTTGTCATAGAATTTCCATCAATGCAAAGCTTGGTATTTTCTCTACAACTTTGCTAACTTTGTCTACAACTTAACAGAAATTTATAAATGTTATATTGATTTGAAAAACAGATTGTTTTCTCAACATAGGACTACGTTGGTGTCTCAGAATAATGTGGCACACAGGAGGTTTCCACCATGGCACATAAAGAGTTAAGCATGGTACACTGAAGACAAAACACAGCTTTGACTTTTCAACTTTCTTTTTGTAAATATATTTGCAATAACTTATTACAAATATTAAAAAAAAAAAACTTTTTTTTTTTCAAATGAGGAAACTCAGTCTTAAACATAAGACATATGAACTAGAATACAAGTTGACAAAATTTGTTAAAAACATCTTCGCGAGCGTACTGTAAACATACTGCCTTACAATACAATGTCCAAGGAATGCAATAGGTGAATATCATCGAGTGCATCATTTGTCACAATCTAAAACTACATTACTCTCCATTGGAGAACCAATTCATGAAGTCTGTGGGATGGACAGGTGTTTTTCTATCTACACTTAACCCCTCACCAACCAGGACCAGGAGTACCACATATCATCCCTACAGGGATTGACAGCATTCTGAGGGAAGATGGGTTAACGCATTCCCAGCACATACTGTACTTACAAAATGATTAGGTTGTCACACCAGTAACATGTAAAATATTTGCAAATATCAGATTTGATAGGACCTACACTTTGTTATCCATGAGATATACAGCACCGAATGAGCACTTGTTTATGGCCGCTAAAACTGAGCTACATGACAAGTCTTACACCTGTAGGGGCAGGTGTTATGAATACAAGGATATTATCATGATCATCTTTTTTCCTTTTTTTTTTAAAGTAAATTGGCCAAATCTGGGTGTGCTGTTCATGCACTCACTAAGTCAGGATTATCTTGTTTCACATTGTCATAAGAAGTAGTGAAATTGTGGTACAATACAGTGGAAACTCGATATACAGAGACCTAATATGACAAAATACCTCACATAAAAAACTAATTTCTCCTGTCCAAATGAATTTATTTCCTCTATTTTGTAGTGTTTATTGACTACTGATATAACAAAATATCCAATAAAAAGGACAAATTGCCTTGGTCCCAAGGATCTTGTTATACTGAGTTTCCACTCTACAATTTGTATGTGCATTTATCAACATCCCCCATTCCTACCTGATGTAGATGCTCGTACTGAAAGTCATGCATCAAATATGGACAGAAAAAAGGCTTTCCTTAAATGGAAGACTTTCAGAATCCACTGCATGCAACATGATATTTCTGTAGTCTTCATGTAGACAGATAACATTTATATTTACGACATGACAGCAATATCATTCTCCAAAACATGAACAATTTGAAATCTTCATATTGCTGCACACACTGCCAGTTGGTTAGGTCAGGACTAGCTACAAAGGTCTTCAAAAAGAGAAGACGATTACACAGTGACATGACCCATTGATACAAATACATGATCATGTTGGAAGCATTGTACACTTGTTTCTCCAACCTTCAGCCTTGATGTCTTCAGAGTATTATTTTTGAAAGTGACAATTGTAAAAATTTCATAGACATTTATTTCCGGAACATTTCTTATGTGGGCATTTCAACACTACAAGATTTCACTCTGAGCAATAGCACCACCAGTTCACATTCATGTCTTGTTTTTTTCCTAACAGTTCTGCATCACTATAGCAACAATGAATTGATAAACTTTAGGGAAAAACTTTTTGTTTTTCAACAGCACCATCACTTGAATTAGCACTTGAACTGGTCTCTTTCACTTGCTATTTATGGTCCAAAAGAGTGACAAGTGTTTTTAGCAAGTCAAAAATCAATACCCAAACATTAATATGACATTGTTTCGTAGTACACTTAATGATCATGTAAAATAAAGATAGCATAAACATAGAAACAATACATGTGATCACTGTACAAGATATACTTTGCATCTTTGGCACTGTTACATGTGAGCACTTTATTTACAACCTTTGACAAACTTCAGCACAGTGGCAGCTTGTTAACTTACTGGTATCTAATGGAATTTCTTTGCTTTCTTTCCTATGAGCCAAACTTACATAAGGTTTCCATTTATGCTCAGGAGCTTAGTACATAAGGTATGAAATTGTTCAACCGAGAACAAAGATTATGTAATGATAGTATCAGACAAGTTTCTTTGGCCCATGGGATTCATACAGATGAATCAATTAGATGTCTTAATCACATCTCTCTACAAGCTACTTAAACAGATCTTCACAGGCACTCTTGGTACTATACTATTAAAAGTAATATGTGTTTGTGAGAGTGTGCCTATCTGTCTATGTGTCATTGCAAATTGAATATGGCTCAAAACATCGCAGACACTGTAGACACCTGCCCTTTATTGCTGGTCTGAAAGTTTTCCCCGAGTATACTCTACTTTGGCAAGAATTATCAGACATCCTATCAGCCTGCATCACTTTAAAAAAAAACTTCTCTTGCAGAGCTATAAATGGGGTGACTTTTGACAACTAGGTCAAACTCTGAACAAGAGCAAAAAAAGAAAAAAAAAATTGTATTGTCCTTGTTAGAGCTAGGAGGTGGTGTAGAGTATAGGATACAACGTTTCTTTTAAGTGTGTTTCAGATGGCATGCATTGCACCAATGATTCATACCACTCACTACACCAAATTTTCGACCCTCACAACCCTTTCATTTTCGACCCTCACAACTCTTTCATATCTAATAGTTTCTTTTGTTTGTTTCATTTCTGCATGAACTTAAATAAGAGTTGAAGTAACTTTGAGGTACATGATATCTCTGACAGAGAATCTTCTTCCATGTGTCCCAAAATGAGGTTTATTCTCATATCTCATTCCCCTCCCCCCCCCCCCCCAACCCAACTACATGTAGCAAAACTGGTAGCATGAACTCTTCCAGGACCAGCATGTAAAACTGTCCCTGACATTGCACACATACAAATTAATGATGGTAATAACAGAGTTAATGCTCTCATACTTCCTGGGTGATGCATGTCACAAATTGGATGGACTCCCTGCCACACCTTCTATATTAATACAAGACAAAATTTAACTGAATCTGTCCCTCTTTTCTCATCATTTCTGCTCTCTGCCAGTCATCTTCACCACCACAATTCCAGTACAGCCACGCCCTCCATATCAAACCAACCACGTGTAATCCCTGGAGTCACTAGCTCTGCATCAGGGTGTCTCCACACCCACCCACTCATCCATACCACCAATCAAGCCTCAATCTCTGCTGCTATGCCTCTTCTCTTCCCGTCCACCCCCCATCCAAACTTGTCACCGGTATCCCCATTTTGTTACCCTGAAAGTTTCTCCCTTTGACTTGTTCCGAAAATTACGCACACCAAAAGCCCTTTACACCAATCCAGCCCCTATCCCTTTGACCTTGCCTCTCCAAATTACTCTCTTGTGTTCTGACACCCTGATCATTACCAGTCATCCTTACCACCACTCTGGTCTAAAGCCCCCCCTCCCCATTCTCAGCCCCTCCCAGACCCGCCTTTTCAAACTCATTACGTCTGATGCTATCCTTCCAATTTCCCCCTCTCTTTCACTTCTTGCATAACCCTTCACCACCAGTCATCCTTACCATCATTCCTGCCCCCACTTCTGCTGCTGCGCCCCCCAAAACCATACCCACCACCTCCGCCGCTACCCCTGGAGTCTCTCCCACCAAATCCGAAGCCACCGCCGCCACCGGAGTCCCTATCTCTGCCCCCATACCGGCCCCTTCCTCCACCCCTTCCCCCACCCCTTCCCCCGCCTCTACCACCTCTTCGGTCCTCCTCTGCATCCCTCTCCTGGCGGCGCTTGAATCTCTCTGCCATTTCTACCAGCTCCTCTGGAACATCCTAGAAAAGATATAGCAAACACAAATATCAATCATTGTTGCAATACATGTAGTACATAATCCAATTTCTTCAATAAGGTTAACATCCAAATACTGCAAAACATGATATATTCGCAGCATGAAGTTTTTGCGAATTGGAGCCAATGGTCTTTTTCACGGCATGAAATTTTCGCGAATTGCCACTGGTATTCAATGCATATAGTGTAGACAAGAACTTTAGTGTGCATTTTAATTTTGCGAATCTTGGCTCTCGCGAAATCAAAATGCACACAAACATTCCTCGTTTTACAGTACTTGCATAATGGGGAGTGTGTGTGTGTGTGTGTGTGTGTGTGTGTGTGTGTGTCTGTCTGTCTGTCTGTCAGTCTGTCTGTCTGTGTGTGTGCATAAAGCTAAGACCCCTCTCCATACACAGATTCTCCTGATATCTGAAAGACCATTTCTTACTCCCAACTACGGCATCTTCATCATCTCTCTGCAAACGAACACTTTATTTTTTTGAGCATGCCAATGTCAAAGCTCCTGACTAAAAAGATAGATGCCTTCCATCTCTCGTGGGAAAGCATTTGTGAGAAATTTTATTGGACTCTCATAATAGCAGTATTGTCTTTCTTTATATTGAGGTTGCCATCCAATATTACAGCAACTGTTCCGGTCGGTCGAATTGGAGAAAAGAAAAAAAAATTCACAATAGAAGACTTCACAATTCAGTTTTTGTTCTGTTCTGCTCATATTTATTAAGTGCATGTATACTCTCTAATTGAATGAACATATTTATATGTCAGCCATAAATATGGGACACTTTCTTCTGCCTCCTACCTACCTGTACACATTTGAATATATTTGCCACTCTATTTCACTCTTTTTGCTTGTTTTGTGTGTGTGTGTGTGTGTGTGTGTGTGTTTGTGTGTGTGTGTGGTTTTTTTTTTTTTACCTGACAGGTTTCTAATTGTATACACAATGCACTCCCATTATGATGACCATGGTTATAACAAAATGCTGTTGCAACAAAGTAAAAATTCAGGTCCCAAAAATATTATCTCTATATCTTCATAATATACTACATTTATTCAGCTTTAGCAAAATATTGGTATCACGAAAGAAACTTGTTTAATAAAATGGGAGTTGCCTGTACTTTTTACTGCGTTGGTGAAATAAAGAAACTGAAAAAGTGAAATCTATTCTATAGGCATCATTGTCTATCAAGGTTTGGAGACCAGTACCTGTCCAGCTTCCTGCATGATGTTGATGATGCCCCCGGCCCATCTCCAGTCTCTCCTCGTCATCAGGGTCAACGATGTACCCGTACGCCTGTAATGGTCAATACACAGCAATGTTGCAAAATCATAATTGTAACTGAGTGGCTAAAAGACACTTTCACAGGTTCTTAAATTCATGCTGAGCCATTCTTTCTTTGTATGTGTGTATCCATTTCACACACACACACACAAAAAAAAAGAATTTGCATTGACATCTCTATACATTCAAATTGACAGACTAGCACATACAACACACCAGTATCTCTGTTCTACATCCAGGAGGAACTGGTGGCACAACATACTCCTCCCCCCCCCCCCCCCCCCAAAAAAAAAAAAAAAAAAGAAGAAGAAGAAAAAAAAAGAAGAAATAAAATTGAGGGACAGATAATAGAAAGAAAGCAGAGTACAAAAGGGGGCAGAGTATGTATGGAAAGCCAAGTGATAGCATGGAAGCAATAAGACTCCCATCACATTTTCATAGTCTTTAAACACCATCTGCTGTATAAACTTTCTATGCTCATTTCCATGTGTCGCTTCTTTGTGGAAATCCACTTCGCTTTTGCCCTTTCAAGGCATAGACAAAAGCCTGCAAAAACTAATCATAGAAAAGACTGAAAAGGAGAAAGATGATGGAAACCCTAAAAAGGGAGGGAAACCGTTCATCCTCGATGTGCTTTGTTTGTCAATTTGCACACACACTGAAGAGCTTTCTTTGCCTACAAGCCCAGTTGACTGGAAACTAATTTGTCAATGAATAAAGATTACCTGATCCCATAATCCCTGTCAGCTAACAATGGCTTTCCAGTTGGACTGAGGCACACTGCTACTGCACACTTGAGTGGGCTTGCTATTCAACTTTACAAATAAGTCAAGCTTGCATGGATTACTAATTGACAATAAAAATAGCTTGGCTTGTTAAGCTAATTGCCTGGGTTCATTGAAGGTTGATGAAACAAATCAATACTTTCTATCAGTAATAAGCACTACCCATGACTTCTCTCTCCCCAACCCCAGTAAACACATTCCATAGCCTCCAGTAACCCGTTGAGGACGGGCTGATTTTGCTACAACACGCATTTCTCATAGACACTTGCCCGAGTATACTCGCGACTTGTCCTTAACAGGTTAAAGTATCAAACTCTACAGATACTCATGAATATGGATACACATAGAATGTTCTACATCAGTGTCCTGTTTCATAAAGCTTGTTTTCAGCAACAAATGCCACATTTCTACGACAAACTTGCTCTCAGCCAATCAGATGAAAGGATTTCAGTAGCTTATAACACCTATTGTGA
Source organism: Diadema setosum (assembly GCA_033980235.1). Taxonomy (NCBI): domain Eukaryota; kingdom Metazoa; phylum Echinodermata; class Echinoidea; order Diadematoida; family Diadematidae; genus Diadema; species Diadema setosum. The sequence continues at coordinate 20,469,327 of CM067078.1, forward strand.
CTTGTTATTGATATTAAACAAGTTTTATGAACCGGGGCCCTGGTCAATGACTTCAGCTACTTGCCCTGCTCGTCCGGTCCTCCCAACACGGTGGACGTACTCTTCGATGTGGTTGGGGCAGTCGAAGTTGAATACGTGTGTGATGTCCTTGATGTCCAGTCCTCGTGATGCGACATCGGTGGCGATCAGGATACGGACCGTGCCTAGGGGTAAAAAAAAAATACAAACATGTAAATTATAATTACCATACTCCAATTTAGATACTTGCTAGACATAAAATGCACTTTCATCTGAACATAGGGAAAAGAACACAGGGAATGTAGGGAAAACAAAATGAACAAGATGTGTTCAGAAAAACTGACTATACATGTATTTTGACCATGATGAACAAGATGCGTTCAGAAAAACTGACTATACATGTATTTTGACCATGATGAACAAGATGCGTTCAGAAAAACTGACTATACATGTATTTTGACCATGATGAACAAGATGCGTTCAGAAAAACTGACTATACATGTATTTTGTCCATGAAGATTTCAGTACTACTCTTCTGAACACAAAGAGTTGATGAACAATATTTCACACATTTGAACACAATGTGCAGAACTTACGGTGAAGTATGCGTACATCACTACACCAGTAGAGTAGTACATGCAGTGACATTCAGAGCTGCCAATCTAATAAAGAGACTGTGATGACAATATGTCACCGTGCACCACAAAACAAACAAAAAGTCGCACCCCTTGATTTTACGTAAGGACTTGAAACAGGTGAAATGGGTCAACCAAGTCAATCTTGAGTTTTTCATGTTTTCTGAAAGAGCAATCTTTCTTCTACAATATTCTTTAGTTTGGGATCATAACACGAATGGGAAAGTGTGTTTTCAGCAGTTTTTCTACAACCCCTTTTTTTGGGAGAGCTTAAGAATGATCAGGTATGTATTAGAGGCCCCATTTCATTTATTGAAATCGTTTGTACACTCTTCACTTTCAAGTCTAATAACTTTTGAAAGGATAATGCTACTGTGTTGTAAGTTGGCATTAATCATGGACAGAATGTGTTGATAGACTGTCTTCAATTTCAGCTTAATCTGATAATCCCTTCATCATTGTTGCTCCGGTGGTTGACATCCTGTGTATTGTCCCTTTCATCGCACAGCTAGCGTGGCTTGGTGAAAGATTACACGCTTGTAAAGACCCTATACTTCAGAGCCTCTTTTCTCAGTTCACACTTTTCCAGAGTGTGTGCTTTCTTTCCAGTATTTAGACAAGTTAGGGGAGTCCATTTGAACTGAGTTATACATCATTTTAAAGCTTAGAGTCTGCTCTTTCAGAATCTGCCCCTAACTAAAAATCCCTGTCTGGCAACTTTTTGTTGGTTTTGTGATGCAGAGTCAAATAATTATGATGGATTAAGAGGCAAGGACTTGATAAATTAACCCTTTCTGTGCAGGGACTTTGGACAGTGTGTTCAATGCTATGGAGATGTCTGTGCCAATCAGCACTCAAAGCACATACAGGGTTAAGATGCAAGCACCTTGTTCATTGGCTGGTTTCAGGTTATCGGCAGCAGTCGTCAAAGTGTACCAACCAGGTATGTGGTGATATATGCAAGAACACATATAGGTAATCAAATTGTCTAGAAGTACACCGTGTATCATGAATATTCACCATTTTTGAAGTCCTCAAGTGCCTGCTCCCTGTCAACCTGCTCTCTGCCTCCGTGGATGCTCTGGACGGAAATGTTGCGGATGATGAGGTCGCTAGAGAGGTCATCAGCCCTGCAGGAATTGTAGAAAAATAGCATTACTTGGGAAAATTGATGATGGAAGAAGACAATCGATATCAGTACTAGTTCTAATTCGGAACTGTAACAACCTCAATACCTTCATATCTGAACTGAAGACCTATTTTTTTTCCAGCAACTTTGTGAATGATGTGAGACACACTGTGGGAGTCTTTGAATGTTTCTACAGATAAATGGTGCTATGTAAATGCTGTTTCATCAACATATTACATTGTATAAGAAGCTGCACAGACTTTACTCACATTTGAAAAATTATTACGTTGGTGAAAGCTTTATTCTGCATGCACGTTATCAAGCAGTATATTGGACTCAATTTACAGGTTGAACAATTTCCCCTCTACTTGTCATGATAGTGTAAGTTTTGAATGGCAGTTGTAAGTACAATATGTAGCATCTCAATATTCCCCAGTATTTTGCTCCGCCCTTTTTGACAAAAACCTCATTTACAATAATGCTGTGCTGGAACTTAAAGTCCTAATACATATTAAAATATCCATAACGTCTATACCGGTACTCACATTATCTTCTTGCCAACAAATACAAGAACTTTCTCAAAGTCTTGCATATTCTCAATGAAGGCCAAAAGCTGCAAAAGAACATAAAATAAAGATACAATCAATAGACATTATCATAGGTCTTTCAACAATCGCTTTTTTATTCACTTAGAAATAAAAACTGAAACATAGATGGCTTTGGTATTCAACAACCAAAATAACAAATTCAATTATGACAAATTTCTGCATACCAAGCTGCAAAATCCAAGGCATGTTCTGCAACAGCCGTGACTGTCTTTGGAACAAGTAGCAGTACAAAAATCATATTTGCAATACCGGTAAATGGTTGTAAGCCAGTTTCATGTCACACTGTCTACCAGAGCAGGGAAAGCTCACATGCACCTGTGCATTGAATTATGCCATTTGTGTAAAGTAAGGACACAAAATCATTGCCCTGTCACTCAATTTTGCATACATGCACAGTCTGGTCAAATTTCTTGGCACAAGTTGTGAGTAATCACAATAATTTGGTCACTTGGGTCATTCGCAAGACCAAGAGCCTTGATGGATTAACTCTTGAGAGGCCAAAAAATCAGATTTATGAAATTGTTTTGTAAAGAAGCAGATCTATTAAAACAATACAGTGCACTCCCGTTATAACGAAATGCTCGGGACTGGCAGTTTTCTTTCGTTATAACGAAATTTCGTTATAACCGAACAAATACAATATATAACAAAAACAAGAAAACCACGTATATATATCATATTCTGTTTGCTGAATACTCATCATACACTGGAAAGCTATGTGAAATGTGATAGGATAACTGTATCACAATAATAAACGCAAGTTCCCCTCAGAAACTGTGCGTGACACAAAGAGCGAACACACAGTGGTGTGAAGCGTTCACCCATGCAGAGAAGCTATAAATGCTTGTTCCGCTACAAATTTTTGAAAGCAATTCGCATTTCGTTATAACGGAGCACATTTCTTTTGTTTTTCTTTGTCTATGGCGCTCGGAAAAGACTTTGTTAGAACGGAAATTTCGCTATAACCGTGTTCGTTATAAGCGAATCTTTTACCATAGACTTTTATGGTGATAATTTTGGGACCAGAAGATTTACTTCGTTATAACGAAATTTCGTTATAACCGTGTTCGTTATAACGGGAGTGCACTGTATCAGAAAACATTCTGGCAAAAACATATAACAAATTATGTATAATAAATCATCATCTGAACCCAAATAAACCATTCAACACAGCACTCGATGAGAACTTAATGTTTCATTTCGTGACTTTCATGTGATGCAGTTGGCTATGTCTAGGTGCCGATATGATGCTACGTTATCTGACTTCCTGACATCCTCAAGAATTTGCCTCATTTTGCTACAAAGTTCTCACATCCCCACTGCTTTCACCCTACTTCTTTCATTCAACACATTCTTTGCGGGTTAGGGTCTTCATATCTTTAACCTCTCAAAGACGAGTCCCGAGTATACTCGGGCAGGTGTCTATGGAATATACATGCTGTAGCAAAATCAGCCCGACCTCAGCGGGTTACAAAACATTGGACCCTTTGTCACTTTCAAATTTTCATTGGTGCAAACTCACCCGCTCTCGCTTTTCTTCTTCTTCGACAATCTCGACGAGTTGTGTCACATTGTGGCAAGCCTGCAAGGGAAAGATACAGGGCAAGAACATGACAGAAGACTTGCACGAGTTGCACGAGAGATCATATACATATCATCCATCCTCTAACACAATATGCTAAAAGACTTTAATGTACATACATGCAAAGAGAGTGGGTGTAAAGTACATCGCACATTGCGCAAAGCACAGTTTTAAAAACAAGACAGGTGCGGTCATTTCTGCAGAAGTCTAATGTTGCGACGTCAAAAAATTGGCTCTGCAAAAAATTCTTGTTTTGCTCCGACTCAACCAATTTCCTCCTGCACATGTAGAATCTGACAAAAGTATGAACTTTATGCAGGAATGGATGAAATGTGACTTAATTGTTGACTGCACTTTATTTTCATTGCCCTTTTCCGTTTTGCCGTTTTTCTTTTGTTGCTGTTGTTGTTGCTTGTTGCCACTTCCTTTGCCACTTTACACATATGTACATGTACACCAGTTTGGTTTGCTTGTTTGTTTGTTTGTGTGTTCATTTTCCATCTGAGAAGATGGCTGGATAGCCCATATTCAGCTATGCTAAGCTGGTCTTCCATGGGGTCCAGTTGGTACCTGTTTGAATGCCCCCCCCCCCCCCCCCATCACTCATGCCATTGTTTGACCCTCTGCATTCCTATCCTTCACCTTTGTGATGTTCCTGATTTGTCTGATGTTGCCTCCCTTTTTAACTTTATCCTTCACAAGTTGCCCTCAATAACCCTGGGGATCATCACTGCCACCCCCCCCCCCCTCCTTTTTGTCTGTTCACTCCCTTGCTTTAATCCCTCTAGATCTCCTTTATACCTGTTTGGCACCCTGCCTTTGACACCTATCCTACTCCTTTTGTTTCCTTCGCTGTGGGTTCACAGTCCCTCCAATACAGTGCATGTTGTGTGTAGTCCATGTATGTGTCTGCTTACCCTGTATGTTTGTCATTTTGCCTCTGACAATGATTCTGCTAGGATTGAAAGCTCAGTCCCCTTTTGACTCCACTTATTGTTTTTGTTTGTTAATTTCGTGAATTATCTAAACAAAATAATACAAAATGAGGATACTCCAATTTTTAAGTCATGGTAACACAGTGTTACAGTGGACAGTGCACTGGACTCTGTATGAAAGGTCCTAGGTTGGATTCCTCTTTGAACCAAAGTCGTCCTCAGCAAAGGAAAACATTGCCTCCCATACCATTACATTGTGGGGAAACTAAAATCAGGGAGTGCTATAGCAATGATCTCATTTCTGACCACATACTTCAAGAGGTTAATGTTTTGCACATTCAGGATTTCTCAGACCATTTCAAAGGTGGTTAAAATTGTGATTTCAAACCAAAAGTGGCAGGATGAAAAATAAGTATTGTTCTTTTTCAAGAAGCACAGTAATATTCATCCTTGGAGATAGTATAGTAGAATAATGCATAAATGATACAAAGGGCAATATATATATGTTACGAATTTTGCAAATATCAGTTCACTCTCAAAATTTGTGAGAAAAAAAAATATAACCATCAAAAATTTGTGTGGTATTTACAGCAAGCCTGCAAGTGGCAAGACTATAAAAGAAATCAAAGAAAATGTATCTAATAACTCACAGAGAGGTCGAGTGATCCAACGTTGACATGGATCGGGTTCTTCATGTAGTTTCTGGCGAGACGTCTCACCCCCTCGGGCCAGGTAGCACTGTTTTATGAGAGAGATTCGGTGGAGTGAGAAATGATACAAAAATCCGCCACTCATCCTTCATGTCTGTTATTTTCATATTGAGTTTGTCTCTAAGAACAGTGATACAACATTTAAAATGTCTAAATGTATTCCAAGCCTTCTTTACCTGGCCTCTCATCACTGGAAAACAGCTTAGTTCAGTTGCGATTTGCCCCCCCCCCCAAAAAAAAAAAAATCACTTTGGACAAATAAAGTTAAAAAAACGAACAAATTACAACAAAACCCATGACTTTATGAGGCAGTCTCAGGTGGGTGTGTACCTTTGACCCTTGACCCAACCACATACAACACCCTTATTCAACAATTTGGGAGCTGTACAAGTAAATCCTCAGTCTCCGAAATGTTATTTTTGTTTTTCGGGTTGAGATTTGTAGAACAGACAACCCCAAAACCATCGCAGGACTGGCACAATATGATGAAATATGATGACATCACAGGCATTCATTGGCATATGTTTATTACTACTGTAAAGGTGGACATTTTTGTGGGGTGGAAATTTTCGCACATTTTGTGCAACCATGCAGAAGCTAGAGCGAAACTAAAAGCATGCAAATATTTTTGAATACAATGTATTCCAGTAATTAATGTCCTGATTCCGCAGAATAAAAAACATGCAAAATTCATTTTACCTGGCCAAGCACGAAAAATTACTCGCACGAAAATATCAATTTTTACAGTATCATTCTGATGACTTGACAATATCACTTGGGGCTCTAATAACACTCTTCACTTATGAGAGCTTTTCTCTTGGGGAGAAATGAGATGTTTATTATGTAGTACCTTGTCATAATGGTTTGTCTGTCAGGTCTCACATCTAGGAGAATCTTCATGATTTGAGGTTCAAATCCCATGTCCAGCATTCTGTCAGCCTCATCTAACACCTGTGACAAGTTCAAGGTAAAAAGCATAGTGTTTGACCGTTTGAGAGAAATGTGATGTAATGAAATCAGGTAAATGACAATTACTGTTATTTTAATAAATTTGATCTTGATTAGTGAAACTCCAACAACCACATCTAACATTCTCTTAACAACATGAAAGTATCTAGACTACAAAATATTCCATGTTTACGATCCTCTTGCACTGCCTAAATATTGTTCATCTCACACACACAGGATGATTCTAAAGTATGAAATAATACATTCAGTTTGTCTTCCACACAGAAGTTTCATTTTGTGATAGCTTCAAACCCTATAGCATACAAGGAAAAATGAGTGGTTCATTCATCTCTATGTTATTTTCCTACTCACCAGGAATGTAACCGACATGACGTTGACTATGTTGTTCATGATGAGGTCGTTCAATCTTCCAGGTGTGGCTGCAATATATGAAAAATGGAGAAAAAAAAATTAGGGAACCGAACACGTGATCATCATTGTCATACATCTGTTTTCTGTCTATATGTCTGTCTGTCGGTCTCTCTCTCTCTCTCTATCTATCTATCTATCTATCTATCTACATCTGTCTATCTATCTATCTATCTATCTATCTATCTATCTATCTATCTATCTATCTACATCTGTCTATCTATCTATCTATCTATCTATCTATCTATCTATCTATCTATCTATCAATCTATCTATCTATCTATCTATCTCTGTCTTTCTATCTATCCGTCTATTGTTATATCTATCTATTGATCTATCTCTACTCTCTTTGAAACTGTGTCCTGTCAAGTGTGGTTGATATGCGACTACAAGTTTCAAGCAGAAAATGAAAGTGATGAAGTGCATACAGATGATGGATGATTAACAATGGGCAGTGTGTGACAACAAACATTGACCACAAAAGTTCTTTTGAGTCTCTGGCTTGAGCAAGTTCAACAGTAGTATTTGTAGGCTGTCAGCACAACAAGAAAATTTTCGAGCACATTGCTTTCAGTCTTTGTACACTAATTTCAGCAAGTTTCTGCAGTTTGCCTGGAGTGATCAGTCCATCAAACACCACGCTGATCTGAAAGTTAAGCGGTTGCTTTCAAGATCAGTCTCTGAAAACAAACTCCACACTTTCTCATGAAATGCATCTTCATTTAGAGTAACATTCTGGGCTTTAATTGCCAAATCATGACATTAAATCTTACTGTGGTCTGTTTGTCAACAACACCACTGGCAGTGCACTAATCTTGTTTCTTTGTAACAAAACTAGCCATCAAGAAATCCAAGATTATGTAATCATTCTTATGTCAATTACAAATTGTACATCACCATGCCCTTCATGTGAGACTGCACTATTGTGCCACCTGAACAAGTTTGTCAAACCTGCACTATGGCACAAATTTGGGAGTACCAGCATGTAGTGAATGGCCTAGTTGCTCAAGTTCTCTCTTCATCTGTCATCATATTGTACGAACTGGTTAAGTCACCTGTTTATTCATCATTTACGCTGACTACTTTAAAGCTGATCCTCGCAGCTGAAGTGCTGTCAATTAGTGGCTTTTACATTCCTGGATCAGTGAATTTATTGATTAGATTGAATTAAAAAAAAAAAAAAGACAGGAAAGTTAAAGTAAAGTGTCCGGTTGTACAAAGGGTTAAGAAGAGGTTTCAATAAGTACCTATGATGATCTCTACTCCTTGGGTTACGATGTTGATCTGCTCTCGCCGGTTTCCACCGCCATAAACACACACACTGTAGGAGAAAATGAGGATAATATATGGGTCAATAGTACATGACTGCCTGGCATGGTAAATTCTCTACAAAGAAGGAAATCATCTGTGCCTTGTCCATCAGATCATCTGTATCAACTGTTAAATGTTTTTACAACAGCTTTGTGGAGACGTCTTTTCTATTAACACTGGTCTCAGCTGAATTAACACTTACTGTTCTTTTTGTTTGCTAATTGCCACAGATGTCTTCTTATCCAGCATTGAGAGTACTAAAACTTTAAAAATTCATAGTTTTTTAACAGATTGACCTATCTTCCTCAAACGTCATTGATATGGTCCACTAATACTTCTCCATTCCCTCAAGCCACATATACTGAGTTTTAGTAACATTTAAACCCTTTGTGTGCTAAAGCACCAACTAGCACACTAAACCCCATGGTGCTGTAGACACCGTCCAAAGGTCCTGCCACAGAATAGGTTAATACAGTGGAATCCCGTTATAACAAGTGGAATCCCTTTACAACAAAGTCCTCATGACTGGCAGTTTTCTTTCATTCTATCAAAATTTTGTTATAACTGAACAAATAAACAATACAAATACATAGCATGGATAATGTTGCTTCATTGTAACCAAAATTTTGTTATAACGGGAGTGCACTGTATACAAAAAAGGACAATGTGAAGTTGGTGCTGACCTTTTGATTCCCTTGTAGGAGTACTTGTTGACCTCTGACTCAATTTGTAGGGCAAGTTCTCGGGTTGGAGAGAGGACGAGGACATTTGGTCCACCCCGCTCTTTGCGAGGGCTGTCAGAATATTTAAAAAAGAAATATGTTTCACTGTAAGTGTAAGGAGAAAAACTTGAAACAGATATATCCTACACATATAGTCCATGGGCCAAGAGCCGAAAAATGGGTTGTTGGTACCACCCGAGGTGGCAAAACCTTTTAGGTGTCATTCTGTTTGTCGGACATAGATACGCTTATCAAGCTATGATAGCATTTCCAAATGAGTAGCTTAGTAATAATAAATGAATTTTTAACCAATTTGGTCTCGTTTTTATATCCCTGTACTTCTGAATCGAAACTAGCCGCTATACAAAGACGAGCACTGCCTTCTGTATGTCCACAGGTGTTCTGTTGTAAATGCGGTGCGCTTAGTCTTTATTCAAGGCAGCGAAGGGAATATCCAAAGGGTTATGATGTCCACAGCTGTCAAGCGGTGCGCTTAGTCTTTATCTAGACCAGCGTACCGTTATCATATCTAAAGTTCCTAATAAAAGGGATTATCTATACTGTTTCTATACCACCCTCTCAACAAATACATCAAATTTAAACAAAAATCACTCTCTTCATTTCCAACATTATTAATTATAATGTATTGTAGTGTACCAGTACATTGTTTTTGCATAATCTTTCATTGTTGGATGGAAATAAAGCGACATTGGCGTGGTATTAGCGTTTTCATCGTAGCATTTTCACCGGAAAATGATAAATAACTGAAAAACACGCTAAAATTCACGAGAAATTGCATTTTTTGTTGTTGTTGCTTTTAGATAAAAGGATATACACTGTATTATAAGCGTTGGATATTCCCTTCGCCGTCATGAATATTAGACTAAGCGCTGTGGACATCATAACCCATGGATATTCCCTTCGCTGCCTTGAATAAAGACTAAGCGCACCGTGTTTACAACCGAACACCCGTGAACATACAGAAGACAGTGCTCTTCTTTGTATAGCGGTTGGTCTCGATTCAGAAGTACAGGGATATAACAACGAGACCAAATTGGTTTAAAATTCATTTACTATGACTAAGCTACTCATTTGGAAATGCTATCATAGCTTGATAAGCATATCTATGCCCGACAAACAAAATGACACCAAAAAGGTATTGCCACCTCAGATGGTACCAATATCTGGCCTGGCCCATGGACTAATACATTAAATTAGTATTCATACTTTTTTTTCTTCTTTTTCTTAATTTTCCTAAGTATAAAAAGTGTGTGATCTTGAAAGTATAATGCCAGATTATAGGCATGAATTATGTATCAAGGTACTGCAAAAGCAGTTTTACTGTAAAAGCTGCTATTTTTGTGAATGATGAGGTCGCCAGACATTTTTCGCGAGATATTTTTGTGATCTGAAACAGAGGCTACTGGAAGTTCACTAATGCTTGTCCGTTTACTCCGCCACTTTATGCAATCAAGATCAGGTGGCGATATTTTTGTGTGCTGTTCATTTTGCGGTTCAACAGTGATTTGTGATATGCCCAAATAACAGCTTTTACAGTATTTTGAAGAGATCAAAGGGCACGGTGACAGGGGGCAAGATGGAATTTCATGAGGCTAGCTATGCATGTGGGATGCATGCAGTCTAGAATGGTATGAGACAGACCATGGAGCATGGAACATAAAGTAAAATAAAGCACATGTTACAATGACCCCTCCCACCACAAGATCCCACATTACAATGTACATGTATAGTAAGGGTACTAGGTCTCGCGCAGGGACGTAATGATCGCGCATAGCGTAACTGCGTATAGCAAGCATTAATACGCGTAAGACTAAGCGCAAAATTTGCCGATACGCCCATCGAATAAACGTACCTGACAACCGTTAAAAATGAGAAGGAAGCAGGTAAGAAATTTAGATTTCAAACAAATTTTTCACTAAATTTCCAATGTTTTGGAACAAATTTTTCACTAAATTTCCAATTTTTTACGTTATAATTTACCTACCTTAGCTTAAAATCTTTTTTAAGGATGTTGTAGCCAAGACGTGTCGTCTCGCTTGTCTCGTTCGTATGATCGTAGCCGATAGAATTCGTATTTTGTTCGATCAATCGTTTATAATATTCTACGAAAGCCGAAGCACGTTCAGCCGCAGAGAGGGGCAGACACTTTCACGCATGAAACTACATAGGGCAGCTGCGCGATCTTTACATACCCCGAGAAGGTGAACGCATAAAAAAAAGTCCGACATACAAACGGCGACAGCGCACTACTCCGTCATCGTATCATCAGGAGATTCTGGGAGGTGATTTTTCTGCATTTTCGTGATATTCATTGAGAAATTCAGGTACGATTATGGAATAACTTCTATTATAAGAGCATTTCAAATTTTCGTGCGCGATATCTAGACCCCTCAACCATACATTGTATATCAGCCAACTGTGCATTATGAACAAACCAAAATACGTCATGTGGTACTGATTTAACCAATCACAAATGTATGAATACAATACTCACTGCATGTACATTTGTATAATTACAGAGAATTCACATGTATTTCAAACACTACATTTACACCCACTCTATTCCTTACATACTATGAGGTGCAATTTTACGCATGTGCAGGAACTTATGTACATTCGGTGTCGTTGTTGCATGCAGGGAACACATTGTCTTTGCCGAATGATGTTGTAGAAACACCCATCTAAACACATGAAATTGAAAATCTACGGAGAACGTCAAAATACTGCCTATACGGAAATAATTGAAACATGGCTGTTAACTCACACAGGTTGCAGGTCGGTGTGTATCAATGCTGGGAGAAGGAATGCTAGTGTCTTGCCACTTCCTGTCTGTGCAATGCCGATGAGGTCGTGACCTTGGAGAGCTACTGGCCAGCCTTGACTCTTGAGGGCGCAAACCATAATAAAGACACAAAATGGTGTAAAAGAAAACGCTTGATTTGATATGTTCAAGCCTGCATGTTCAGACAATGACAGAGTATATACCTTGAAACATAATGAAATAGAATCTAGCATAATTGCAAATATGAGTACACATACCTGGTAATTAAAACAAACAAAACCAATGCAACAACAACTACAAACATGAAGGACGATGAATCTACAACACATGGAAATACATACACGTAACCACAGAGATGCAATGGAAATCATTAAGGTTACAATGAAGCATGGATGAAGATACGCTGCAGATATGTACATACAGAATACTTACTGATATATCAATATTTACAACACACAACCCTTTATTCATGCATACAAAATATTTGTATCTCCAGAAGAGGTCAAACAAAAAGAAAACACACTATGAAAATTTTATGTGATTTTGTTTTTGGAAATTTTTATTGTTTTTCTTGCCCATTTGACTGCAAGTTTAATCCCACTCTAGGATCAGTCTCTTAACCTCATGCCCAGGGTTTATTAAACCCCAAAGACCTCCTCACATTTGACATACATTAATTTTTTTATATAGCTCTGACCTTTTGCATTGATCCTTATAGCAATGGAGAATGTGGAGGGTAACCTTTTCTCAGATTACATGGTATCTTCAGAATGAATGTACCTCCTGAAATCTTGCTACAAACAATAATCTCAAGCAACTGAACTCCTCGTTTGCAAGGTCTACAAATTATATTGCCTGAACCAAAGACTATTTATCAACAGTATCTTACCTGTATTGGCGATGGTTTGGTGAACTTCTGCTTGTATATTTCTCTCAGAATTTCAGCTGCCCATGAAAGAAAACAAAATATTGATGATTACATTGGTTAGTATTGGGTGTACATAATTGGGGTGGGGGCAGCACTGAGCAAAATGAATTGAAATGTAAGGAGAACAGCTGCTCATTCTCTGAAGAAGTGCACTTTTTAAAACAATTAAACACTAATAGATTACATTCAGCTTAACAGTGCATGGTGTCAACTTTCATGAAACGAGTCTGAAACACTTCATATTTACCAGTAAAACAAAAGATCCACATCAATGATAAAACATATTTCACATATTGTATCATACTCTTCCATTTTTGTACTTCTGCTTCACCTCCCTTCCCCCCCCCCCTTTTCACTCATGCTGTTGTTATCTCACCCCTTTGTCATCCTTCACCTTTGTGTTGTTCCTGATGTTGTTTGACACCACCTTCCTATTCAACTTAATCCTTCACTGGTTGCCCTCAATGATTCTTGGGATCATCACTGGTCTTACCCTTCCCTTTTGTGTGCTCACCCCCTTTGCTCTTAATCCCTTACCTAATCCCCTTGCCTGTCTGGCTCCCTGCCTTTGACACCTTCCCTACCCTACCCCATTGTTTTGTTTTGTTCTGCGTCCCTTACCCTTCACATACAATGCATGTTGTGTACAATACTGTGTCCCTCGCCCTCACATACACTGCATGTTGTGTGCAGTCCTTCAAGCAACACATCCTGTCTGTAGTCCATGTAATTTGTGTCTGCTTACCCTGTATGTTTGTCATTTGCCTCTGAAAAGACTCTGCTATAGCTGTAAAATTGAAAGCTCAGGCCGACCCAATGCAAAGTCTGTCTGATGTCTTAGTTAAACCACACAGGTTATGCAAAGACGTACAATGTATTTACTTCTATGTCCCTTCTCCGAAGGGGCCTTATGCCTATATTTATATTGGTTTTGATTCTTAGCCCTTGAATAGTCAGTTTTGAATTAAAAATTTCATTTGCATCCATAATTATGTCTGCCAATAAAACACTGTAATCATCAACACTGCTGCTCATAACCCTGGAGAGTGTATACATTATAGGTTCCTTTCAGGGCAGGGATTGGTCACTGCATATTAAATTTACATTTGCCCAAGTGCTAGAATCTCTTTTTCTCTCTCTTTCAGATGAGTCTGATCTCTTCTATCCTTTACACAAATGTACACAAATCAAACAGAGATACATTCCATTTCTTTTCTGTAAAATCATCACATCATTGTTGCAATATATGGTAATAAACTTTTGTGGCATATGTTTAAACATAAATGTAACTTTTTCTGGGGTACAGTAAATGGTCAAATTGTTCCGGTCCCCACAAAAGTTGATGTGTATGATGTACATATGCTAGAATATTGTTACATTAGGTGCAAATACAATTTTTCTTGCTAGGGCAGGTAAGATGAATTTTGATCTTTAATTCTGCAAGATCAAAATATGAAATAGCATGTCGTATGGCAAGCAAATAAATTAAATAAATAAATAAAAAGACTTTTACAGTATGCAGCTTGCTAGGGCATAGTCTTTACAGAGTGCAGTGTGCAATGCACTGAGACCGAGGAGCTTACATTGTTTCAGAAAGCGGGAGAAAACATCTCGTAGCGCAGAGAAAACCAAACAAATAAACATATGAAGACTAAATATGTCAAGAGTTTCTTTGACAGAACCATGAAACCCTACTCACGGTATTCCTGGAAGGCCTCCTCGAATGTTCTCACAGGTTTGGGCATAACCCTCTTGAGCTCCTCTGCACTCTCATCAACAGCAGTGACCCCAATGACCTCTCTTTGCATCAATGAGACCATTTACAATGCAACCGTTAGATACAACTTATTCTTTACATTACTACTTGCATCAGATAGACTGTAAATGTCTTTATTTTTGGCCAATAAAACTGTCATACTGGGCAGCTCAAAAACATAATGACTGATTTTTAAATTTGATCTGCGAAATTGGTTACTCATACATTTTCATTTAATTCAAAAAAATAAATAAAGAAAAGAATTTGCCAAGGAGACAAGATTCACAAAAGTAAAATGCACACCAAAGTGTTTGTTTACACAATGCACTTAATGCCAGTGGTAATTCGCTATATTTTCAATGCCTTGAAAAAGGCGGTTGGTCCCAGTTCGCACAAAGTTCAAGCCATGAATGTTTCCAGTTTTCAGTATCAAAGACACTAACACATTACCAAGGTTTACCAAAATTGCAACAAATTGCCTAGGACATATTTTATGACATAGTGTTTAAAATACAACATTTACTTCATGACACAGCACCTGAAGTGATGGTCCAATTTGCTGACAATGGTCAAACATGCAGCACAGGCACAGAAAATGGTGGGTTGGCTCATTTCCTGATATCATATTTAAGACATACCAATACCCTAATGTTTGCTATATTTATTTGTAGAATATACTTGAGACTTGCCCTCTGCAAAATATTAGAATCTCATTATTATTTGCAAAACCCCCCCCAAAAAAAAACCAAAACAAATGCATATAGCTAGATTGCGCATACATATCGTCGCTGGGGTGACAAGACCTTGTATCTGAAATTTTGGTGAAAATGACTTTTTTGGATTAATGGTCAGGCAAATAAAATAATGTCCTGTCCAAATCCTAGCTGTCTTACCTAAAAAATGAAGCCACCATGGCATGTCAAAGGAAAGGCTATCCCATTTGGTAAAGTGCTTTGGCTGCCATGTTATTTTGCTCTCCTTAACCTTTGACATTTTGTAGATACGAGGTCTTGTCGCCCCAGCCACGATATGTAGATCAGTACCTATGCTTACAGAGTAGAACTTAAATGCGCAGAGCACAAGTGCTAAATTGTTACAAAGATATGATCTGATTTATCAAAATATGGTATAGACCGATTCTGTGAGGCGGTTTGTGTATTATCGGCATGGGCAGCGCCATTACTGTGGTGTCTCGGCCGACCCCCCCCCCCCCCCCACATTAGTACGCGCACGGAATGAAAAACTGATGCAGGGTTGTTTTAGCCAATAGCCGTCTCGTACTGAGTGCACGAGCGCTCGCTTAATGCACGAACCCTTGTTACAAGTGCTCATACTCCTGCTAAAAGTGCACGATAAACATGTTACCCGTGGGGTGGGGGAGAGGAGGGGGGTAGGCTGGGACACCGCAATTTGAGCTAATGGCTGCGCCCAGTGCCACAAATTGTCTGCTGCCCTCAACAAACCCGAATTGGTCTATACTTTTAGGGGCTATCACAGGTGAATTATGGCTGTTTTGGGGTTGATTTTTTTTCGAAATCTAGCTGTACACAAATTTGATTTCCAGGGTATTGGTACACTTTAAGGGTGATTTTGTTTTGTATTTTTGGAAAATCCAATGAGTTCAGATTACAGATACTCACCTGAAGGCATCAGCCTCTTGGTCTGTCATGAACTTGATGTCAGGGTGTTCAATGAAGAAATCTTTGATGATCTTTGGGTAATCTAAAATTATAAATTGCCCGTTCAACAACAAGTTACATACTATGTGATACCGATTTGTTCACTTTGACAAATACATACAGCAGCAATGATGAATTGCCCGTTCAACAAGCTACATTTGTGATATTGATTTGTCCATTTTGACAAATACAGCAGTATCTCGCAACAGTACAAATAAGTTAGTCACAACAAAATTAGTCTCCCCAAATTGGCTGCGAGTAAGGAGATGTTGCATGGATGTCTCCGAGACCCCTTTAAGGAAGCCTCTAACAGACCTTCAAGGAAGCCTCTAAACTGAATCAAGGCTGCTCTGTGTAGAGTGTTTGCAATCAGCCAGCTTCAAGCAATATTATTATTTCTGACACACTTGACTTACTTTTCCACTTCTCCTTCAGGTACTCTGCTTCCATCTTATTCATGTTTTTCCAGTCAATCCTTTTCCTGTTGTATCAGAGTGACAGAGAAAAAAGGAAATAAGTTCATGTCTGAATCTGAGGAGATTGTTACAAATTTGCATACACTATGAATTCTGGAATGACATCACTCTTGTGAAGTATTTCATCAAAATATGCAAATTTGTGCCTCATAACAACAATGAATGCCATTTAACATTCAGATTTAAAGTATACACATGTACATTCACATTGGATTGCAATCAATGAGACACAACAACTTATGACAGTCAAAAGGGGAATATGAATTCTTCTCACCAGGGCTTTTCTTTTTTTTTAAAACAATTGCAACATCCACAGTTAGAAAATGGAATTAGCCTCTTTGGTCATGCTTACATACACTTGTATATTTTATGCCAATGAGAGAAAAGGATGGTATGAGTAAGGGTGATGACATGCTAAGTACAGTCTGGTATTAGCTTTATGTCACTGAAGGGTCTACTATTTAAGTCACTCACGGTTTTTCATCATAGAAGTTTTGTGAGTCGCTTGCATTCCTGCTGCCTGTAGACAAGATAAAGAATAGGCACAAGACATGGAAATGTTTTACATCAGAAATATTCAACATAAAGGCACAAAGAGCACAATCATAAAGTTCTCTCTTTTTTAGTAGTATGCCTGCTTTTGGAGAAACTTCCACAATTCCGATTATCTAATTTAACTCTATTAATCAAAGTTATATTGAGTGTGGTGTGTGTGTGTGTGTGTGGGGGGGGGGTGATAACATTCTTTGTAGGATTTCTAACAATGTACTCTAAAAAAAAAAAAATCTGGTATTAAAATCAATTTCTTATGTATTTTATTGTTTTATGAATTTCTTATGTATTTCTTTGTTTTCGACCTTCTGTTTTATCCTTTTTTTTTCACAAAATTCATGACAGAACCTATTTCAAGCATAATTATGCTAAAATCAATTGATTTCAGCCTCTGAAAGTGAAATAATTATATCTTTATGAATAATGTGAGAAAACTACAGTATATTTGCATCTAGACTTTATACACAAAATCATGTTTTTGAGCCATTTTTGGTCTGACAGGCATGTATAAAAGATCGTGCAGTGTCCTAACGGTATGCACGATTTTCGCAAAAATGGTGTCAAAAGATGTGCGAGATTTGAAAGTAAAAATTCAGCAAGTGGCGCAGTAAAAAAAATTTCGCGCAGCGGAGTAGTCGTGAAAAATGTCGAGGGGGGGTTGATTCAACCCCCCTACCCAGCCTTTTTAGGGTTGATTAAAAATACAAGGAGAAATATTCTAATAGCCAGTGGTGCACTGAAAGATATTATTGGCACATTGCATCAAGCAGTGATTCCAGAACCTGCTAGGTCATCTACCCACCATTACTGAAGCCAGAGTTTCTGGACGAATGAGCAGAGTAGTCTGGGTCTGTGAGCTCCTCGATGAGTTGCTTGGCTTTCTCCCGCGCCTCTTCACTGCCAAAGATATCGATAGTCGTGTCATATCCATCTGAGTCTCTGGACTGCACCTAGTGTACAGGAGGCATGCACACATTTGAGGCAAAGACATAAACATCTGAATTAGGAAATAGGGAAACACTACTCACTCTAATCATTATAATATCTTTCTGTAATGTTGAGCCATACAAATGTACTGTAGTATTCCAAGTCAGACCTGTAATACATAATTTGAAGAAATTTGAAACCATGTTCTTTTGATATTGTTAACTAGAATATCAGTGATGGCAGTCAAGACAATTGTTCATACAGTTTCACTGCAATTCAAACTGTGTGTTTATGCTGGTACACTTATACAAAGTCTGTTGATGTCACTTTTACATCTGCTCCCCCCCCCCCCCCAAAAAAAAGAATAATAATAAATAATAAAATAATAACCTGTAACCCGGTTATCAGAAGGACAGTACACACCACAGCAATTGTCTGCAGAAACTATCATCTTGTGGCATCTTTACATTGGAGAAATATAAGATAGAGATGAAGATGAAGGTACATTTTGTATAACATGTAAGAACTGCTTTATCAATAAATTGTGGCTTGAAATATTGTCATCAAACCATTTTCCCAAAATCTGATCAGTACCCCATGTATCACACGTGGCCTGTGCATCAACAAAGTCTGTGTTTTTCTGCATATGCTAGCAAGATTTGGATATGTACAGATGGACAGACAGACAGACAAATGGACAGACGATCATATCCTTTCAAAAACAATGCATCCCAAAACCTCTGGAGGCAGAAGCATAAACTAAAACATATAAGGTTGAGAAGGTCAAGCTCTACACTAGTGTGTGTTGCACCAAGGAGCTGATTGCACTACATGCCAAGCAATGACTCAGTGTATTGTGCAATAACAAACTTCCTCTGCATGGGGGTGGTGACATATTGCCCAATAGAAAGCCTCGCATGCACTGCCGCTGTGTGTCCACATGTGTTATGTGTAATAATCATTCATAAGCTGCCACATTTTGGTAGATAAAGTTTAAAGAGGAAGTTGCACAACAAAATATCTTCTTCCTGTCTCTAAATTTCTTTTACAAACCTATTTGAATTCTATTATATTATCACAAGCGTCACTCTTGAATGACAACCCAAACAAATAGTGACTGCCGTATGCAAGCCAGATTGTAAAAAGCAAAATGTACTTGAGAATCTGTACTTGGGGATAGAGTAAACCCCCCTTGTCAATACATCTGTAGGAGGTAAATATCAATACGATTGAAACTTTAGCAAACTGGGAAATTTTCAAATTTGTATCACCTCCAACTCCAGGCAGAAGTAAACAATTTAAATCATCAAATTCTTGGGCAATTTTGCCACAAAACTTATCATCTTGAAGCACCTCCAAATTTCATAGTATTTTATCTTATTATGGAGAAATATAAGATGGAAATGGTTAGATTCATTCAAAGTGTTAAAAAAAAAAGAAAAAAAAAAGGGTAGAAACTAACACAAAATTGCCAATTTCTAAAACAGGAACTTTAATCTTCTTGATGCGTTGAACAAAAGTTTAACAACTAAGACGCTTTTGAAAAATTATGCATTCAGAACAAACATTACATTTTAAACAGCAAAGGAAATTTACTGTTTGAAGAGATCTATACTTTGTACCTTACAAGACAAAAACAATGAATACTGTATGAGCTGAAATTTTCGCATACAGTTATTTTTGCGAATTGCTACTTGGAGGACATTTTCGCGTGTTGTTAATTTCACGGTTGCGAGGGTCTAACTGAACTTATTTATTCGTGAGTTGTTATTTTCGCATGTTGATATTTTCGTGGTTCAAAAGCGATTCGCAAAATACACAAAAATAAAACCACCGCGAAAATTTCAGCTCGTACAGTAAATATGGCTTGTGCCGAAAGGGTGGGTTGGGTGGTGGCGCGTCGCGTTAATGGGAACACCACCCTTCGTCCAAAGCCCCCCCGGTTTTGCCGAAAGGGTGCGTTGGGAGCGTTGGGTCGCGTCGCATTGACTGGAACCCCACCCTTTGTCCAAAGCCCCCCCCCCCCCCCCCCCCCCCGATAGCCTCTTTGAAATGGTTGTTTGAAGGTTAAATATAAATTCAAAACTCTTCTTTTAATATTACATGAGAAAAAGTACCAACGCACCCTTTCGGCAAAACCGGGGGGGCTTTGGACGAAGGGTGGGGTTCCAGTCAACGCGACGCGACCCAACGCTCCCAACGCACCCTTTCGGCAAAACCGGGGGGGCTTTGGATGAAGGGTGGTGTTCCCATTAACGCGACGCGCCACCACCCAACCCACCCTTTCGGCACAAGCCGTAAATATAATCAAACAGGAGCAAACCTTAGAAATGTAGTTTTTGAGACTTACAGGCAATACTGATGACTTTCACCAAACATTCTCACCGACTTGCAGTAAAGACATAAGCGTCATTTTCTTAAATGTGGAAAACAAACTATTGGCTTACCTTTATCCTGGCACCACTTTCATCCTGTAGTTCTCTAATCTTGGCTCCCTGTTTGCCTGTAATTTATGCAAATTAGATCCATATAATTACATTGATGACTTAGACAGACAACTTTAAAAATAAGTATTCCAATTTTGCTTGACTGTACTGAACATGACCATGCCTGGAATGACTACTCCTGGATAATGATCCAACACAAAGGAAAAATCCAATACAAGTTACCGGTAATAACACTGATGCACATTATGTTTATGATGTGATGACATTAAAAACCTCTTATATCATCTCATCATTTGCAATCAGTTACTATATCACCGCTGTTCTCATAAAACAATCAAGTTACAAGTACACATGGTCATAAGTTGAAGTTGTACAAAGGAAGGTATCAAACTAGTAAGTGAAGAGGTTAAACTTTTTCAGACACTTATACATTGTACAGAGTAGAAAATTCTTGGAAAAGCCTTTGTGCGAAAGTTGTCAATGCAACAACATAAAACCTTTGAGGCTATTCAAGCTCAGTAATCAATCACAGGAAACAGAAGCATCAGAAATATTTAAGTTTATTTTTTTCGAGACGACATCTGCAACGAAGGCGTTTGACCGGGAGAACTACAGGACACCCTCAACTCCCGTACAGATGATGATGATGATGATGAATTAAATCCAGATTGCATAAATTGACCACCCCATGGATACATTACATGGAACTCCTCAGGCTCAGGATTGGATCCTTTGAATGGTCCTCTACAAGTCTCTGACTGTCTGGATGTCATGACAATGACAATGACAATGACAACGACAACGACAATGACAACAACAATTAATTTTATTTCTTAAAACGGCCCCTCCCAGGGCATGGAAGAAATACAATGAGTATAAAACACACAATAAAAAAAAATCAAATCTTTGGCAGTCACAACACATACAGATACTTTGTAAATACATGTAATATAATATCGGCAATATTTTACAACAAATAGAGCACACTGTGCCAACTGGCACACCTCACAGTTTTGGCACTACTAAAAATGATTCTAGTCAAACTTCAACATAATTATCTTACAAAATCTGGACAAATTCTTCAACGTTTTAATACTCTTACTACTTAGGTCATAGTCAAGCAAACAAATGCTTAGATGAAAAAAAAACTGCATTCATGCCCTACAATACGGATGAAACAAATGTTTTATTCTAGAAAAATAGTCTTGTATTGTTCTATTAGTAAAAGACCTGCACCAAGGTTCAACCTCCCATGCCAAAATTCGACCACACAAAAGCATTTCGGTTTTACACAAGTCATAGTCGGCAGTCAAATTTTGGATGATGTTATGGTCGATATGGGCCATGGCCACTTGCTTTAATCAATACAATAGTAAATTCTATGTCAATAGCCCGACTGATGATCAAGCAGTAGGGCGAGTATAGGAGAGTCTAGTGAATTTGTAAGTAGAGTAAAAGCCCCAATTTTCGGACACTTAAGCTTTTTTTGAAATATTTGTTCAACTCAAATAATACTCTACAAAATGATATGTTAAATATATCAACTTACTTTTTCCCAATATTGATTTTGTTAAATAGATCATAAAATTTCACAGAATCCCCAAATATCATCACCTTGTCAATTCCCCAAAATTCGGACAGCCTCTCCAAAATTCGGACATGCGCGCAATGTCAATACGCATACAAGGCCGCTGAAAAATCAGCGCGCGCCATACCTTGTTGGCGCAAGGTTGTATCGGCGACGTTGCCGCGCCCGTTCGTGTCCGAATTTTTGAGACTCTGCACTTGCATTCAGCCCCTTAACAGTTACATTTTATTCACTGCATAGGCACGTACAGATTTTATTTTTCTTTTGTGTTTTTGAGGATACCATCACACTCTGAGCTTGCGATAAGCGAAAAATCTCGCAACAGAATGGCGTAATTTTTCAATTTTTAGTGCTTTTTTGGCGACCCCGATTCTTTACACGGGACCTAATTCGCACAAGCCTTGGAAAAGTTGCGGTGATTCTGCGGTTTTGACGGCAAAATTTGGGATTTTAGATGGATTTTTGAAGTGACTCCACACTCGGGCACTTTCCTGTGGTAAACAAGTGTGCCACTGCCAGTATGTGAAACGATGCGTGTGTTGTGACAGTAGAATTTGCTGGCTTGTGATAAGTGGTAAGTGTCCGGATTTTGGAGGCCGGCCGAAAATTGTGGTTCTTACTCTAGCTAAGGGGTGCCTACCTATAATCCGTCCAACATATTCATTTTCAACAGACATTGTTGTTTTGTCATCTGCCTGCCCATCTCTGCCTCTCCAAATGCCTCCTCCTCCTCCTCCTCGTCCTCTTCCCCCTCGACCTCTTCCTCCTCTTCCACTCTGCCTCCCACCACCATCCTGACCTCGGTCATCATCATCATCCCTCCATCTACTCTGCCGGCCACCACCTCGATCATTTTCGGCAGCTCTCCAATTCGGACTGTCGTCTGATCTTTGTCTGTCAGTCCGAGAGTTGCTCCAGGTTTGAGATTCGCCATTCCACGCACCGCTATCCTCATCATCGACGGGATCGCTGCGCTGTCTCCACTCATTCCACGCTCCACCACGGCCACGACCTATACCTCCTCCCCCGACGCCGCTGCTGTGCTGGTGTCCGCCGTGTCCCCGGCCTCTCCTACCGCCGCCGCCGCCTCCGCCGCCACGAGCGCGAGGAGCAGGTCCATTGCTGTAATCGTTGATCGGATCGTCACTCCATGTATTTGTTTGGTATCCCCTCGGAGGAGAAAGTGATGACTGAACGCCATATTTCACATCCTGTTCAATCTCTGCTTCCCAGTCTTCACTCATCTTAATAACCCGAGCAACAACAATGGGGCTAACTTAGAAGAAATATTACCGCCGTTTCTTCACCTCGTATCAAAGTGGCAGTCGACACACATGTTTATGTAACTCCCTTCGCTCTTCGTTTTCTTTAGTACAAATGTCATTGTGCACACAGCCCCCATCCAAAGCAACTGCTATAGATGATAACAAATCCCGTCTGTGTAGGGTGTCATGTACGCGTGTATAATACCCGTACCCGTTGGCCCAGCACTGCGCCATTGATTCACTCCATGTTTCAAAAAGATAAACCCTACGGTGGGGGGGGGGGGGGGGGGGGGGGGGGGGGGGGGGGGGTGTTTGTTTGTTTGTTTTGCTTGTCAGCAAATTTGACTGAGAATCATTGTCATTCTCTCGCCCCCCCCCCCCCCCCCCCCCCCCCCTCCAGCAAAAAGCGAGATCTGCCCCTGAGTGGGGTGGGTTGGCTACTGCCAGAGAACCGTGAATCGAGAAAGAATCAAATCAAAATAATACTTTTTTTTCTTTTCTACATCAACTTCATCATAATGCATGCATGCATGCATTACTCTATACTTTGCACAGATGAACAGACAAAAACACTCAAGACACATTGTCAGTGAGATATCTTCTCAAGCTGTGATAGACATGATATTTAAAGCATCAATAAAAACATTCCTATGCAGTATTCTAAGCTTCAGGGTGTTGTTTGTTCAGCAGTTTTAACACCTATTTACCATTTACAAGCAAGCAATCTTTTAGTCTACTTGAAGGGGAATAATTATATTGACCCCAAACCTATAATGATGGATTTATTGAATGCAACAGAAATGAAATAAAAGTCATGCATTTATTTCAACCTGGCCACTGCACGCACACAAGTGCGTGTTGCTTTAGTGTTTGATTTTTTTTTTTCCTTCGGGGACCTACCTCCACAAGCATCCGCTTCTATGTAGGTTCCTCCGCGCATACTCGTAATCATCCAATATGAATGTAACATACCTTAGACTGTTTAAATTCATTTTGCGTCATGTAATATTATTATAGTCTGTATATACTGAATTTATAAAATATGTGCTACTTTTCATTGTCATCGATGTATAATGTTACAAAGACAACACTGCATAATTCGTGTGGAAACTTAAATGAATGTGTATATATTGCAACTGCAGTTATGTACCAAAAATATTTCACAATGTATTTCATTGTTAAAAGTCACGCATACAACTATCCCATGAGACGACCCAAGTTCCACACATACCCAGAATACATCTTATCTGTACTGGACCCAGATTCTGGAATAGCTTAGATAACGGCCTAAGAGAATCTTCTACATTTATATGACCCTACATTTAAATACAAACTGAAAAATGTTTTTTTTTTCACATATCAGATAACGACATTGTTTATGTAATACGTTTAGTATTTTCACCTGTCCTGGAGATGAAGTTGGTCGTGTTCACAGCTCAGACCTGTCCTTTCCTCCCTTTCTTTGCTGCCCCTTCTCTTTTCTCCTCATTCTGTGTTGTGCAGTAATTGCATACACGTATTTTGTTCATGTGTGCACTTTCATTAGTTTTTTTTTTTTTTTTTCCTTCCGTTACCACTTGTGTGTCTTTGTATGTATAGTTTTACCATTTATTTTCCTGGTATGCATGGCCCAGTGAAAATTGTCTGTGCAGTAACATTGTTTTGCTATCTTGAGTTTGTACTGGTTTGTACTTTAAAAATCAAGTACTGTGCTGTTTATGATTACAATTGTATACAGTATATGCTTTTAC
The DNA here is from genome assembly GCA_033980235.1 of Diadema setosum. Taxonomy (NCBI): domain Eukaryota; kingdom Metazoa; phylum Echinodermata; class Echinoidea; order Diadematoida; family Diadematidae; genus Diadema; species Diadema setosum. Next base: position 20,494,526 of record CM067078.1, read on the forward strand.
ACCATTAGCATAAAACAATTATGTAAGTTATCATGGTATATTGTTGTTGTTGTTGTTTCTGTTGTTGTTTTTGAGTGATCCACGTCCCACAAGCTCTGCTTTTCAGTGGATCACTCTTTTCCATCGTCATCATGTCTTTATTTATTTTTTGGTACAGTTATTATTGCAAAAGTGTGCATTTCTTTTTATTTTACATTATCACCCATGTGATACATATACCATGGACCCTCATGGTCCATGCATATACTTTGTACACTTAATGATTTGTCATATCAAACTGCATCAACTTGCATTAGATGTTTCATATCATTGATGGAAATAAAGTATAATTGAAATTGAATTGAATGCAGAAGTATATTAGAGGAACACATTCAGTGAGGTTTCAGAAAAATCAGACAATCTGTTCGAAAGTTATATTCTTTTAAAAGAGTTGGTTTAATCCATGTGCCATCATTCTCAGATAAGAAGGCTGCAAAGGTCTTATTGTAACAGTGGGGGGGGGGGGGGGAAACAAAAAGAAAACACAATATGTATAAACAAAATACCACAAAATGACATTTCTCTTAAAATGTTCATATTCCCCCGACTTCTTACGAAGGATGCTTATTCATCAAAGGGGAATAATACTCCCCCGTCTCTTGAGGGAGGTATCACACGTCACATGCTCTTTCACTACCGGTACCATGCTAAAATCTGAAAATATTTGGATTCTTTTTACATTTTTTTTTATATTGTTCCCCCACAGTGACATCACATAGTTGTTGTTTTTGTTTTTGGTAGCATTCTTACCAAGCGCTGACGTCATGCGGCTTAACCACAACTTCTGAAGGGATCATTCAATTTTCCTCAAACTTGATTGATGTGTTCTACTTATACATACATGTATTTCTATATTCACATGCCCCATATTATACATGTATCTGAGGAAAATTCCCCTTTGATATATGTTGCAATCTTTCTGTATCGGGGAAGTAAAAAGATGCCATATATCTGTAGTTTGTACTCAAGAATAAACGAACAGTGATTCTTTCTCTTATTGTGTTGATGGTTTTTTTTTTCAGTGCTGAGAATGGTAATGAAGCATAATATTGTATCATAGACAAGCTTTATGGTGATAAGAAGAAAATAGTACATCACTCCATCGTCTCACATCTACAAGTGATTGGAGCAGTAGTACAGACTATAATTGTACATAATTACAGTTAATATTTTGAAGACGTGTCATTTGGCAACTGCATGACTGCAGCCCTCTCTGTGAATTTGGACGTGGAAGAGACAAATAAAATGATAGATCTGCTACAAGCTAATAATTCCTGAAATCAGTACTATACAACCACATTTGGTGTCTTTGATCAAAAGAATTACCAATGTTTCAGATTGTTCGGAAAAAAAAAGAAAAGAAGAAGACACATGTCAATCTCATTACGACAAATAAAGACTTAATGCCACAAATGGTAAAATTCCATCAACATTTCCTAGGTCAGAATTAAGGGTACTGGATATATCTTAAATAAGTAGCCATGATGGGAAGTAGTGAATGAAAGTAGGTGACACATTCTTCCACAATCAAGGGCAGTGACTTACCAGTACTCACTTTCCTGAGTTGATTCGAAATGATCAGAACAATAATGAGTCTCAATATCATTACATACATTAAACCTATACATGATTGTATAGCATTCCTCTTATCTATATGAGAAAAGATGTTCCCTATTTTGAGGACAATTCTAGAAGAAAACATGATATCTAAAACTTAAGCACACATAGGATAGTCCTACGCAATACAACTGCTAAATTTCCTTTCGGCAAAAATTCAGTAGGAGAAATTCTCTCATACTGATAACAAAAATGTGATGGGTATTGTATTGTTATGGCTTTACAGCCGGGGTACATCATACTATAATTCGAGCAACGTTTGTCTGTCTGTTTGTTCCTCTACTCCTCCCAGGTCCTTGGTCCGATCTCCATCAAACTTAGTGGGTGGATGCAGGTTGACCGCGAAATTACCGTTGAGGGGTTCATTTTTGGAAAGGTCAAGGTCACTGGGGTCAAAGGTCAAATAACTCCTAATTTTCGTCAACTGCAATCAGACACCCGATAGAGGGTGCTATGTAGGCCTACTTTATATGGGGATTCCCCCAAAAATATAATCAGACACCCGATAGAGGGTGCTATGTAGGCCTACTCAGTGCCGTATATAAGACAGTCTGGCCAACTGCTAATTTGGACGCCATGTCGTTACCGCGCGTATTACGCGTTACAGGGTTAGCGTGTACGCTCAGACGTAACAAAATAACCAAGCCAAATAAGGGGTAGTTAACATTGGGCACTGCGTATGAGCGCACTTCAGTAACGACATGGCGCCTGTAGATCACGGGACCAGCTTTTGACCAATCACAGGCTTCAAAACACATAAGCCAAAAACCAAGTTGGCCAGACTCTCTTAATATACGGCACTGGGCCTACTTATATGGGGATTCCCAGGTGTACGTGTACTTATGCTTCAAGCAAGTTCATCATCATGGGTCATCATAGGTGATTTTTATTTAATAGTTTAATCCAATTAAATTCAATTCAATTTTATTCAAAAACCAAATATAAATAACAAGATGAGCAAGTTTGGCCAAGATCGGACCAAGGAGTAGCGCAAACAGTTATTTGACCTCCGTAGACCCATAGAGGATTTCTGGCACTCCACGGGTACATTGACTAGTAGCTATAATGACAAGTTCTCAATGTCATCTGCCAGATCAACGATGCTTGGTTTTTTACGGAAAATGGATATACATGTGCCATCACATACCGCCAGAACAGACGGGGAGATGGATACAAGTCTCAGCCAAAAGCTTAAACGCCCGCATGTGCTCACGGTGTTCACTATTAGTTTGTCGGTTACGTTTTCCACGATGTCTCCGCTGGTGTTGTACACATTAATGGAGGCCGTGCGCCGTCTTCCGTTTACCTTGGCGACATAGATGTTGTCCTTGGTGTCAACCGTAGCATATGCAAACTGTCCCTTTTCCACCATGATTAATGCAAGGGATTCCTGGGATGCTTCATCAATGACCCGTATGCCCTCTTTGTCCTTCACAACAATCTTGCCAGAGGCAGCGAGGTCGATCTGATGAGGCTTGAACTCGCCGTCCATCGAGATGGTTTTCAGCACAGCGCCACCGTCATGGTGGAACTGAAATATCATGTTACGCTCTGGGTAGCCCATGAAGACACGTCCATCGGTTGTCCTTGACAACGAAACATGCTCTTCGGATGAGGGGGCATCAAACTTCTGACTCAGCTTCATGCCATCCGTGTCGAACTCACCAATATCTCCATAACCAGGATAAATGATGATACTTCCTGAAGGAGTGGACACAAGATCAATGATGTGCATATCTTCCAGAATTCTTTTCTGATGCCGCATTCGAGGCGCTCCATACGTAAATATGTCCACGCCACCATGTTTGTAACCAACAGCCAAACGAGTGCCCGGAAGTGACGTCATACCCTGCATTTCTTCTCTCTTATCAAAGGGAATGTCGATTTCGGCAAACAGCTTCCACCCTGTTTCCTCCACCAAGCTTCCGACCTCTTGTCTTGTGGGAACAGTCCATTCGACTTTAATGCCAAGGTCCTGGATTCTGTCGATGGCTCCTCCTTCAGCACAAACATTAAGAGCTTTCAGCATTGGGTCTTTCGCCTGCCTGTAAACATCAACAATACCATTGTTAGTGCCACCCATCGTGGCAGCTTTGACCATAATGTCTCTGCGTATTTGCATGCTTTTCTGCAATTGCTGTAATTGCGCGATGTCAGTAGCCTTTCGGAGGCGTGCCACTTCACGTAGCATGTCGTTCGTTTCGTCTTTGATTTGTTGGATCATCAAGTCCGCAGTGGCTTTAATCTCCTCTTCGGCTGAATCGAGCTGATTGCTGACAGAGCCTCGATCAGTTTCTGTTTGTCCTGATGCCATTGTCTGGATTGCCCCACCAATTCTCCCTATCGCTCCGTCAGATTGAAGTGACATCAGCAAGAGTTCACGACGCATTTCGCTGTTGGGACAGACGCATCCTCGGAGAACTGACTTCCAACAGGATCTGCAAAAATGTTCCTTGCTGAGATTTTGATTGTGTTGATGTTTAATCCCTCCAGGCACAGGATGAACCAGGTGGTCCGTGTGACCCTCAGTTCTCTCAGTACTAATACTGACATCAACATCAATCGACCCAGAATGGGTGCGGGATTCTTCTGATGCAGTATTACCCTCGCTGCTGATTGCCAAACTATCATTGCTCATGAGGTCAGTGGGCACTGGTAGTAGTTCGTTAGAAGCAATCGGCGACTTTATTACAAACCCATTAGTGATCAGAGATTGAAAATGTTCTGAATCCTTGATGAAAGATAGCTCTGTTCTCGATATGACGTCATCTAGACAGAAAGATCCAGAATGGTCGTTTTGTGGGGCAACCGAATTTGAACGCAGCTGTCCCCTGGATAGTTTGGAAATGTTGGAACTTGATGCGGCCATTATCGTCTTCCTCAGGCAATTCTGCAGAGAGAGAGAGAGAGAGAGAGAGGTTATTAGTAAGCATTCACTGCAGAATTTACATCACCCACGGCCATACATTTCTTTCATCTCTGCATGCTTATAATTAAATTTTAGATAATTAACAGAATCCGTCTCCATTTGAGAAAGGACAAAATGAAAACAAGACAAAGGATTTTACAAAGCCTACAACACCAACAGCAAAACAAGCAAACAGACGAACGTCACCTTGCAGACAGTCATTAGATCAACACAAAATTAGCGGAAATGAAATACTAGCGACGATTTGATTCATGCTGGAGACGGGAGAGGATTCTCTTGATTCCCACCTCCTCTGAATTGTGTACAGCACAAGTCTGTAGCTATCAAAGCTGGACTCCATCAACTTTTTACACCTTCAGATCAGACAGTTGTCAGAGTGAAGCCAGTTTACTATACAGTCTTACAGAGAGTAATTTGTGTGTTTGGTCGATATCACATTGAATTGATATGCCTTTATTAGTTGGGTCAATATTTTACAGGCATTGACTATACTATACTTTACTATTGACGAGCTTCGCTCACTTTCAGTCAGCAATGAACTAAATTCAAAATACCCCAATTCTATGACATCTAATTAAAGTGTAATTTTGAGAAGGAAAACTGCAGCTCCTTTTTCGCCAAGCTTATTTCACCAATAGTGAATCTAACGCATGCCAATCGAAGCAATCATTAAAGTATAAACCGTAGGTAGGCCATGGCATTGCATTCTTTCTATCCATATCTAATACTCGGTGAAACACAGCAGACAAAAAATGACGAAGAACCGGGAAGGTGGAAAGAACGAGACTCGTGTGTTCCATCCTCCCTGACCCTGGAAGATAAAGCGTACGCGTGTACTGTATTGTATACAAGTTACAACTACTTTGCAACAGACATACCCAGCTTTGATCAACGTTCAACACCTCTTTCAATCTACCGCATCACAGTAACTTGAGACTTAGGCCCATGTGTCGTGATTAACTTACCGAGTTGGGTTAGTGATGCACATTCGCTCTAGAGTCTACTGTATTTCGATTATGTGCTACACAACAATCACTTTGTTGCTACAATGTACCTGGCAATCGAACTGGATATGCGACTTCCGCTCACAGAACTCTGTAAGAGTTCTGTGCTTCCGCTCCGGGGAAAACCCAAATCTCGAGATTACCGTAGAGGGCAGACTTGAAACCTGTGCTGTGGCACTCTGCTGTGGCACTGCATCTATCTGAGCGGAGAAACCGGTGTCCCGCTTTTGGAAACTTTGTCACCGTACCGTCGCAAAAACTCCACATTCATTTCATGAACTTTTTAGATTCTTGTACAGGGAGTTCACTGTGCCAGTCAAGAGATCACTGGTACATGTATTACATTTCAAAGGAAAAACCCTTGTTTTGATATTATTGTATATTGTGCGTAAGAATATCCTGCTCAGAATTAAAATTTGCTGTACTAAACTGTTAAGTTTTCAGAAAAAAAAATACAGAAACTCACAGCAAATTCTGATTAGAACATTTTCATTTACACATAAAAATGGTCATTACGCCTACATTGTTGGAACACATTGATACCTCACAGATTTGATACCTTACAGAATCAATAATTTCAAATCAAATGATATGGGATCAGTATGATTGAATTTTAATTCTCTCAAATATTGTTCTAACAATCTTTTTCTGCACGATCGATTCCATGGTTTCACATTATTGATGGTAACAATCTCATACAGTGGTCCAAATAACCACCAAAGATGGAAGAAACTATTCAGAGTTTAAAGAGAAATTTCGTTTCGTTAATTAACTTAATTAATGAATTACTTGATACTTACTTAGTTACTAAATTAACGCTACTCACTCAGTCAATTAATCTATCTATTAATTTCTTCGTTTGCCGCTGGAGTGACTTCTATGGGTATAAATAGCAGGGAGATGAGACGATGAACTGTTCGAAGGCTAAATACATGAACGTGTACAGTCAAACCTGCCTTAGCGGGCATCTGTCTATAGCGGCCACCTGCCGTAGGACCTATAAATGCGCCCGGAGTCACTAAAAAATCCCTCGAGAGAAAAGCCCTGCTAAAGACCCTGTGTATATAGCGGCCACCTGTCTAACGCGGCCAGCGTCCACAAATTTTGTCTCCTGCGGTAAATGTTAACCTGTCTATAGCGGCCACCAGGAGCGGCAACAGACCCACACGGAGCTGCTGCTGCAGCAGCCGAGTCGATAATTCAGTGTTTTTTTTTGTGTGTGTGTTTTTGTCTTTGTTTTTGTTTGTTTGTTTGTTTTGCTTTATAGCCGCGCCAGTCATTCATGGGTAACGTTCAGTGATCGCCATCGCTGCATTCATCACTCATTCAGTCATGATAATCATAATGGACAAGTGTATTTTTTTTCCACGATATTGTAGACATGCTACTGTGCCACAACCTGATCAATATCGGCATTGTTTAATGTATGAAACACACGTGTGCATACTTTAATAGTGATACACACATACATGTAATAGATGATACATGTGGAACCGGTTTGTCTACATGAAGGCAATACACACAAAAGTCGGATAACCCGTCACCCAAGAACGGTCACTCTTTTCGCCTCCCTTGGATGGCCGCTATAGACAGGTTCGACTGTAAATTGAGAAAATTTTGGAGCAGAGGAGTAAAAACTATGAGATGAACAAACAAGTTCCAAAAAGCAAAACATCCCTCCCCTCCCCCTCCCCCCTCCCCTCCCCCCATCCACCGAGCATCATGCACACCAAGCAACCTGTCTTTCTTCGTTTTCTTTTTTTTTCTTTTTTTTTATCTTTCAACTTTTTTTTATTAAAGAACATCAAACAAAATTACAGAGATCAAAAACATGATTATACAAATAGAAATAAAAAAAAAAAAAATAAAAAAAAAATAAGAAAAAGCAGCATACAAAAACCAATCATGTCCATTATGAATTACCACGGTACTAAACAGTATACATTCTATCAAATAAAACAGTGTTATAACGAGGTTTTTAGGAACATATTTTTACCATTAACCCTTTGCTTCATCAGGTCCGTAGTCTATCAAGATACAAAAACAAACAATAAAAGGGGACCAACAAAATAAGTGACACATCCGGGACTCCGGGTTCAACTACATAAATAAGTTAAAAATCCAGTCTCCATTTCCGAAAATGTAAAGCAAGCGTACCCTTTTTCTTTGCCAAAAAATACTCTAAATCCTTGTTAGTCTTAAGACAAGCTTTCAATCCCATGAACTCTGGGGTAGTACCCTGAAATTTACAAATATAAATATAATATTTTACGAGAAGAAAAATATAAGTTAAAAATTTATCCTCATGTATACCAAACATTTTTTTCAAAATCTGAGACGATTCTATTTGTACCTTCTTTCTGATTAATAATACTGATAACCTCATTCCAAATTGGCTTTATTTTCTCACAGTGAAGGAATAAATGAACAATCGTCTCTGGCGTCTTGTTACATAAAGAGCAATTTGGCCAATCTTTTCTTTTAATCTTAAACAAAAAATCATTCAACGCAATTGCTTTATGAAAAACTTTGAAATAAAAAGAACGAAGCCGTGTATTAATAGTACACTTAAAGTTTCTCAAGCGGATTTTCTCCCAATTCAAATTTTCACGGTCCACACCTAATCCTTCCCAAAAAGTGATACAGTTTTCAGGAAAACACTCATCAATCATAATAGAATGCGTATTTAGGTACTTTTAAGGTTTGTACAAGCTTATCAACAATCTTTCCATGTATATCAAGATCATGTACATTAAGTCCATCCAACCAAGGAGAAGGAATGTTCTTCAACAAGAAATTATATTTTCTTCTATCATGAGGAGAAATTTGGAAATCTTTCTTCGTTTTCTGTTTACATGTCATGGGGGATGACTGCGCTACGTTGACAGAAACCCGCATCCCCATATGAAGGCGATCGTGCTGATTTTGCAGAAAGTGGTATCCATCCTTCCGCGCTTCAACCCCTCACGCTCCCCAAACGGCTAAAGCTGTGCCTGCATGCCAGCTTGGAACATTGTACCGGTACGCAATAGGTTCTACACTGTATCGAATTGAGAGCACTCCAGATTCAGCTCCAGCTCCAGCTGAATGTAAACACACAATCGGCCGGAAAGTGCCAAAGAAAACCGACCAATGCTGAGGACACACTGCAATCTTGTTTTTCGACTTACAACTCGGTAAACCTTACTGCGACATCTCTAGCACTTAGGGGGCAAGTAGCACCCATAGTCTGACCAGCTGACCACGCGGGCGGCTCGCGGCCCGGGCCCGGCGTGTGTACCGCCTAACATACGTCGAGACTATACATTAGAGTTGTACCTGGATGCGTGCACTGAATTGAAACCAAGATGGAATACAGCAGCTGTCTGCAAAGTTCAGAGGAGAGTTTGCTTGACACAGGTAAGACGGAGTCGTCTTCAAACGTACATAAGCATTTCAGCTGCTATAATTTACCAAAAATCTTCTTGCAGGTAATTTTCGTTTTATGTATGGTCACACCTCCATGCTCCATACTTTATCATGATCCAGCTCCTCCTCGGCTCGGAGGGGACGAAGCTAGTGACGTGGCGCTGCGCCAGCCCGCTGAGAGATGATACTGTACTAGGGTCATCATCTTTAATATAATAGATCGATGCACACAGAAATGAAGAGAGCATTTTATTGAAGACCGCGATTATATCCAGAGTTTTCTCCAAAGAAGATTTCTTTCAAAAAAAAAAAAACACAACAAAAGTAATGTAAATACTTAGTACCTGAATTACAAACAAAGCCATGCCGAAAAACAATTTGAAATAAAAATGTTTGCAGTTTGGTTAGAGATGTGTACTGCAAAAATATCTGAGGAGCAATGCCTCAAATAACAGTGGTGTGTGGATGAGGCAAGTCTCACACAGTCACAGAAACATATTAAGCATTCACAGGATATTAGTTGTTTCCTTGTTGTTGCTGCTGGATTTCAGCAACAAAAATAAGAAGTTGCGGTATCAAATTAAAAGTGCTGGTGAGAAACCGGGACCTGCATGACCCAAAAGAACCTTCCTAATCCCTGATAGTGATACATGGTGTCTTCTGCACTTGAGCGGTCAAGACAGGACTTATAATGCAATTTATTTATTTATTATTATTATTTTTTTTTAGGGGGTATTTTTATGATTTTGTCCTTCTGCCAGGTCACACCAATTTCTATAACTTTATCAAATCATTTTCATTCCAGGCGCACCCCCTTTATTTTTTGTTTAAAAATAAAGGAAAGGAGGCACGTGCACCCCCCTTTATTGTTTTTCTTCAAATTTTGCGCCCCCCCCCCTTTCCGGGTCCAATTGAATGCTGAGCAGAGCTTGATCCTCATAAGGAGGTGCCTTGAACATCACAACTTAATCAGTTAAGTCAACAAGGGCGCCGGAAGCGGGGGGGGGGGGGGGGGGGGGGGGGGCAGGGGTGGCACTTGCCCCCCCCAAACAAAATGTAGGGGGGGCAAAACGAGTTTTTGCCCCCCCAAAGTGCCCCCTGTAACAAATAATTAATCACTGATTTAAAGACCAAAATGAACAATAAAGGCATATTTCTTGTCTAAATGTTGTAATTTCATAACTGAAAATGCAAAAATTTTCGCCCCTAACGGGGCGAAAATAATACACTAACAACATACATTATTGTATCTATACACTAATAGTAACTTATGAGTAAATTTAGTGCATAGATGGTAGCCTCGTGTCCTCGAGTGTGCCCGCTGAAACATACCTTTATTAAACCTTACATTTTTCATTTTCTTCTTTGCTTTCTAGTAGTATAAGAATATTTCTTATTGTTCGAACGATGCGATCACGTTTAAGCTTTTAATGAGTACATTTCAGATAAATTGAAAAGTGAAAGTGGCTCGCTCTATAAAGCGACTTATATACTCTGTTTTTACAAAAAGTCCCTACCGTGGGAGGGGGTATCCCCCTCCAACACCCTCCCCCGCTCGGTCGCTTCGCTCCCTCGACGAGGATCTCACACCATCACATAATATACCCCCGTATGTTAAGATCATGGTCCTTCCAACTGATTTTTTTCAATATGTTAATTCCCTAGAAATTTGCTTTTAAATGTTCTATAAAGGCGACTTTTATACTCTGTTTTTACAAAAAGTCCCTACCGTGGGAGGGGGTATCCCCCCTCCCACTCCCTCCCCCCGCTCGGTCGCTTCGCTCCCTCGCCGAGGATCTCGCACCATCACATTATTAATGTACTCCCGTATGTTATGATCATAGTCCTTCCAACTGATTTTTTCAATATGTTAATTCCCTAGAAATTTGCTTTAGATTCTCTATAAACGCGACTTTTATAACAAAAAGTCCCACCGTTGGAGGGGGTATCCCCCCTCCCACAACCTCCCCCGCTCGGTCGCTTCGCTCCCTCGCCGAGGATCTCACACCATCACATTATTATGTACTCCCGTATGTAATGATCACAGTCCTTCGCACTGATTATTTTCACTATGTTTAATTCCTTAGAAATTTGGTCTATAAACGCGACTTTTGTACCCTGTTTTACAAAAGCTCCCTACAGTGTGTGTGTGTGTGTGGGGGGGGGGGGGGGGGGGGTAATCCCCCTTTCCAACCCCCCACCCCCCCCTCCCCCGCTCACTCGCTTCACTCACGGGCCGAGGATCTCACATCGTCACAATGTGCCCCCGTTGAGATTTTGCCCCCCCAAAACCAGAAGTGTTCCGGCGCGCTTGTAAGTCAAGACGAAGTAATTTTAAAGGGATTGTACAGTACTGGTTGAGGTGGGGAGTCATGTTTTGTACATTCCTAAGTGAGATAATGACAAACCTCTTATGAAATATGAAAGAGCATGTAATTTTAAGAAGGATTCAATGTTTATTTGATGAAAATTGGTTTTCAAATGGCCGAGATATCCAAAAAAGTGATAATAATGAAAGGCGACAGCCCACGTCTTTTATTATTCGGATCTATTTGTTTCACCTTGTTTTTGGATATCTCAGCCATTTCAAAATTGATTTTCATCAAATAAACTTTTGATACCCCTTAGAATTGCATGCTCTTTGACATCTCATAGAGTGATTTCTGAATATCTCACAAAACGTTAAAAGCTAAATCCTCACCTCAACCAGATCTGTACACACCCTTTAAAGCCTCCCTTATTGTAGTTATACAGTCAAACCTGCCTTAGCGGCCACCTGTCTATAGCAACCACCTGTCTATAGCGGCCACTGAAAAATCCCCCCCGAGAGAAAAGCCCTGTTAAAGACCCTGTGTATAGCAGCCACCTGTCTAACGCGGCCAGCAGCCACAAATTTTGTTTCCCGCGGTAGATTTTAACCTGTCTATAGCGGCCAAAAACCCAATGGAGCCGCAGCCGAGCCGATAACTCGGTGTGTTTTTCAGCTTTGTAGCCGTGCGGGCAACGTTCAGTGCTCGCCACCGCTGCATTCATCCCTCATTCAGTCATAATAATGCACTGGTGTTAAGCTTTCTTCACGACAAAACACATACTACTGTGCAACTATTTCATATACACCAGCATGGTTAAATGCATGAAACACACGATGTGTGCATACGCACACACATACATGTACATGTATGTAAGCAATGCACACAAAGTTGGAGTACCTGTCTATAGCGGCCACCTGTCTATAACGACCACTTTTTCCGTCTCCCTTGGGTGGCCGCTATAGACAGGTTTGACTGAAACTCACTCAGGGTTATCTAACAGATCTGACGGCTAAACTGTACATGTACAACACACACACAAGTATCGGCTTGTGCTGAAAGGGTGGGTTGGGTGGTGGCGCGTCGCGTTAATGGGAAACCACCCTTCGTCCAAAGCCCCCCCCCCGGTTTTGCCGAAAGGGTGCGTTGGTACTTTTTCTCATGTAATATTAAAAGACGAGTTTTGAATTTATATTTAACCTTCAAACAACCATTTCAAAGAGGCTATCGTCCTGATCGGTTTACACTCTATTACCACCTGGTCTACTGCCAGTTGGTCTAATAGACTGTTTAATATCAGTTGGTCTAATAACCAGTTAGTCTAGTCATCATTTCTTCCAATTACTGTTTGGTCTAATTGTTATTTGGTTTAATTACTATTTGGTCTACAGTCAATTCGTCTAATAATAGCCATTTGGTCTATTTTTGGTCTATTATGAGTTGGTCTAATTCCATTTCGTCTAATCATCAAATTGTCTAAAATAAAACCAAATTTGTCCAATATAAATTTGGTGTATACACGTCAATAAAACCCCCCCCCCCTAAAAAAAAAAAATAGCCCAGTTGAGTTGGTCATATAGACGAAACGATGATTGGACCAAATGGTACGTGATTAGACCAGGAGGCTGGCTATTAGACCAAATGACAATAAGATCAATGGTTATGAGACTAAATGGGTGTAGACTAAATGATGATAGACAGAGGCTAGACCAACTGGGCAATGGACCAAAATTAATGATGTGTACACCAAATTTATATTGGACAAAATAATTTGGTTTTATTTTAGACCATTTGATGATTAGACGAAATGGAATTAGACCAACTCATAATAGATCAAATCGGTATTTGATGATATAAATTGGTGTTAGACCAAAAATAGACCAAATGGCTATTAATAGACGAATTGACTGTAGACCAAATAGTAATTAAACTAAATAACAATTAGACCAAACAGTAATTGGATGAAATGATGACTAGACCAACTGGTTATTAGACCAACTGATATTAAACAGTCTATTAGACCAACTGGCTGTAGACCAAGTGGTAATAGAGTGTAAACCGATAATAATAATAATAGTAATAATACATTACATTTGTAATGCGCTTAATACAAAATGGAATTAGACCAACTTTCGTCTCTTCCCTGTGCGCTTAGAAACCGATCCGGACGATAGCCTCTTTGAAATGGTTGTTTGAAGGTTAAATATGAATTCAAAACTTGTCGTTTAAAGGGACTGGGGAGGAGTGTTGGAACCCAAAATGCAAAAGTACTATTTCATGAAGTGAAACAGGCAAAAACAAGGGCCAATGCCTATGAAAGGACTAAGCAATGAAAAAGAATCGATGAAAAATACGGCATTATGAAGATATCTATGATTTTGTGAAGAGCATTACATGTAACGCTTGTCAAAATCACAGGGGGTTGGCTTAGAGGCTCTCCGTTCAAGTGTTGTTTTTGCCTCCCTCTTTTGTCCGATTTTGGCACAGCGTTGATTTGTTGCCTTCTCCTCGGCGAAAAGCAAGCCCAAGAATAGATAGAGTGTACAGCTGTACATCGCCGCGATCGCGAGGCGAAACCCGGGTGCCTGTTCACTGGCTAGCGAGCGTTATCGGTGCATTTCCCGGCATCCGCCAGGCAGCTAGCTAGCACGGGTCCGCTCGAACTCTGCTGGCTGCGTATATAGGCCTACTTACCGTACCACTCCATCCACACAACAATGGAGCCGCAGGAGGAGAGCGAGAGATCTGTCTCCAAGAAGAGGAAGACCATGAAAACCAGTGACAGAGTATGGAGATGGCGACAGAAAATAAAATGAAGTCAATCCCAATTCCCCTCAAGACACTAAGGGGCTGAACGACAGAGATGTCATTTCACTTCTGCTGGATCGGTAATAAATTTGTGAAACTCGGAAGACTTCATTCAGTTCAGTGTGAGTAACAGTTAACTTCAGTTAGGACCTACATGGCTACAATGTTAGTGTAACATTGCTGATAGAGATGTCACTTATTAGAGGATCTACACACACTATACTATTGTTATGAGTAGGCCTAGATTAGTAGTTTTGTTAGGTGTCCTATGTCCCACCCTAACATGTTTCTATTATGGTAAACTAAAAGATATATCACAATTTGCCTGAGATTTTACTCACATGTGAAGAAAGGCTACATGCAGATTCACAAAGCCAAAGGTACATGTAGGACCTACCGGTATTCAGAATGCGATTGAGGTAGTATGGTAGGTATCCTAGACCAATGTTCTACCACTCCTAGTCCGAGGCCCTTTTTCTCTGCCAATATATTAGATAACTGGATTTTTTTTTTTTTTTTGCGTAATGACATATCCCAAATTTGGCTCATTAACAGTTCTCCTTTTTTGAAATGTGCTTCTGGCAATTGCACAAAATCGCTGTTCACATTAAGAAAATGCACGCTAAAGTGTTTTGCATGTAAATACGCGAATTTCTATTTTACCATATTCTGGATTATGTTGCCCTATTCTACCTTCATGTCAAATTATGGGTCTCAAAATTTCGAAATAAGAAAGTTACGACACTCATCAGAACTGCTGTTTGTTACAAATCGGCGATAGGCGAGAAATCCAATTTTACGAAACGACACTGAATGAGTGAAAGTGTCAGCGAAGAGCTGCGTAGAGTGATCATCTGGTCACTCTCGGTTTTTTAGTTTTTTTTAGTTTGTGGAGAGTCAACCGTGTAGACCCTATATGTTGTCACGGCAGCTATGATCGCGGACCAAAAACGTGAATTCACATGTTTGGTAAGGTACCTAATTATTGTCTCTGGTACACATGACATTGCAAAAATGTTGATTGAAGTGTATCTATTGTGCGTATACATATATAAAGTGGCTAATGGCGTATATGCATTGCAGCGCAGTTCACTCAGTCCCTAGTGTAGTGGTTAATGGTGTATGCTTTGTAACACAGTAGGTGCTAGTTGTTGAGAAAGGTCTGTCAGATATTATTGTGGCAAATGTGGGTATCTTTTGTAGGGCAACAGCCAGCATCACATTCAAGGACCATCCTGACTAGGCAGCTCAGTGAAGCCAGTGATATCCCCTCTCGTCAGTTGAGACCAGCCCTCTCAGCTACCGAGCTTGATGTCAGAAGCCAGTGAAATTCCCTCTCGTCAGTTTCGACCAGCTACCCAGCTCGGTGAAGCCAGTGACATCCCCTTTCATCAGTTGAAACCAGCCCTCCTAGCTAACCAGCTTGATGAAGCCAGTGACATTCCCTCTCGTCAGTTTCGACCAGCTATACCCAGCTTGGTGAAGCCAGTGATGTCCCCTCTCATCAGTCGAGACCAGCCCTCCCAGCTACCCAGCTTGATGAAGCCAGTGACGTTTATGACATCCCCTCTTGCCCATTGAAACCAGCCCTTGCACTGGTACAAAAGGTTTGTACAAACTGTCTTTAATGACCTGGTACATTTTGTTTTAATAGACCTAGATCCAACAACTGTTTTGAACCTGCAAATGAAAATTAATAATAAATTGATATTTAGTAAACAAAACATCAATAAATTGTTCGATTTAACTCTGTGTTCTCAAACGATGCTGTTATTATTCTTGCTGTAATAATTGATAACATTTTTTTTTTTTGAACCCATAGCTGTGGTAGTGGTTAATAAGATTATGGTTGTCTTGATCATTACTTTTAGGGTTACAAGTTACATAGTTTGTACATTGCAGCCACATATAGGCCTCCTATATGATTGTATGTGGAATTACAGACCCCCAAATCCCATGCATGTGGCTGGATTTAAAGACATAAAGGCCCTATATGAGGTTGTATACATAGGGCCTACTTTGTAGATGCACAATGAGAGGCTGAGGTCATCCCGACGTCATGTGCAGTGTCAGCTCATCAAAAATTTGGCTAGGGTCTGTAGGTCTTATTTTCCTTTTTGCTATTTAACTTCTACAGTAGACAGTCTATTTCTAACATATTTCATGGAGTTTTCTCTGTTGCATATATGTGAGCACTACAAGATATAGTTACCTGGTAGACTCTACACTGAAATAAAAGGGATAGCAAGTTCTGTGACTAAATTTACAGAGTGGTGAAGAACTAATGCGACTATCCTAATTGTAAATCAGTGTAATGCCTTTCATTGTGTCTGATATACAGATGAACTCCTGTCCATAAGCCCCTGTGAAATGGAAAACGACAAGTTCGTGAATGCCGTTGCCTTCTCCAATTAGTTGTGGAGGAAAAAGCTACTCTGAGGAAAGGACTTGGGTCAGATTGAAGTGGATCAAAACCTGGTGAGAGTGCTGACAGATATTGATTTTATCAGAGCCTGGGCAGATGTTAGAAGATAACAGGTTAGATGATGACGATATCCCTTTGGCATGCATATTTGGAAATTTTTATGTAAATATCATAAATAAAGTGGGCTACTAAGTATTTTCATTAGACTTTCAGTATCTAACATAATTACTTTCATCAGTACTAAACTTGTCATTGCTTGAATGTTAGTCATTAAAGAGAATATTTACTATGTGTAAAACTGAATAGTCAATTGAGTCTATATGAGTAGTAAAATAATTTTTCATTGTAAATGTGAAGTAGTTACTATATTACCAACTTTCAGTCATTAGATGAGAGATCAATAGAATGTGCTTGTTGGCCTCTGTTGCAGTGGAACAGCTAGCATCACATCCAAGTGCCATCCCAGATATCCAGGTTGTTGAAGCCAGTGACACCCCCTCTCGCCAAATAAGACTGCCTCTTCTAGGCTACACGCAGCTCAGCAAGACCTGTGACATCCATCTCGCCAGTGGAGACCAGCCCTCTCTACCACCAAACTCAGTGAAACCAGTGACATCCCCTCTCATCAATCAGAACCAGCCCTCCCAGCTACTTAGCTCCATGAAGCCAGTGACATCCCCTCTCATGTTCTTCTTTGTGGCTGGCAAATGTTTGAAAACTGAACTTGGATGACGTCAATATCATAATTATGTTGAGTGCATCCAAGTGATGGCAATGATAATAGCTCTGACACCAGCTCTTCCTGTAGGCCTACTGTCAATTTATGCCTTCATTGTGTATAATAGCAAAAGACATGTTAGTAATGAAAAAGCTGCACCTGTGTACCAGGATTGTTGGGGATTCTGATAAATGCACATTGAACATGAATAACATCAATTCCAATCATAGACCTACATTCATGTGATGGCAATACTAACTGATATGACACTACATTCATATTTCTGAACTCTCTATTTCTGTCTTTTCTGTGAGGTAACAACAAACATGTTAGTACTCAAATGTGTGAATCAGAATGAAACATTGAATTGATTGCACAGAAAATTTGTTCTTGCCCCATGTGGCAAGTAGGGAATATAAATCCTGTAAACTCCTAAACTGCATGTGCTTAAATTGTTACTGGAAACTGAAAGAGCTGCAATATCCAGGCACAAAGTGTTTTGTCCTTTTATTTTTTCATTTGGTCTTTTTTTTCCCCCTGTGTTTCCCAGGTGTTTCTGTGGTGAAAAGCTAAAATTACTCCGTTACGATAAAATATTACATCAGTGTTTTAAAGGTAGGGAATCCCATTTGCATGCCTTAAATGAAGAGTTGTATAAATACAGTGGTATGTTGAAGAGAGTATCATTTTAGAAACTCCCATAAAATATTGAAAGTGGAAGGTAACATTTAGTACACTTTTATTGACCGTTAGATTTTGAATTGAATTTTTTTTCGGGGCTCACCGTTAATTCCAGTACATTACTAGGCTACCTTTGCAGACCCATGCACTGCATGTGTGTCCATCATGTATATTTTGTGAAGAAAGTTCATCAAAACTTACAAACATTTCTATATACATTCTTGCCACACACTCTATATGTTATTACATCAGCTCTTATACTTTTAGATTTGTGTTTATAGATAAAAAAATACAGAAGACTGCAACAAAAATGCTTAAGTGTGGCTGACACACAGAACTACTGAGTAGTTGAGTTTTGTGCATTATTCAAATTGTAGATAACTGTTGACTTCCAAATTTCTAAGCAGTGGCCTAAGCAAGTCCCCTGAGGTTCATATTTAATGTTTTGCTGCATTTTGGGAGGTCTGTAAAAGGTATCCCCTACCTTTAAAGTGAACTTAAGCAGGGCTGTCATGCACAGCAGTGTACATCACTGAAAGGGCCTTTCACACATTTCATTATTGCTCTAATTGTTATTATTATTATTACTACTACTACTATTGTTGTTATTGCTAATGTTTTTATTACTATCATCATCTTCATGATGATTATTATCCTCATCATCATTTATGTGATCACTGATATCATGCCATGTGTTACATTCAAGTGGCACAGCAGGTCCTACACAGTAGCATTGTCCATCAGCATTTTGGAAGACACTTTTCAGCGCATAATTTTGTGATAACTCTATCAAATCACATTATTATGAAGACAATATTTTTGTGGTAAATGTTGTTTGTGCCCTTGTAATATTCATTGCATCTATATTTTATAGCCAAAAAAAAGGTATGAATTTTGATAAACAAATGTGTTGGAAGTACTTCAAACAAGAGGTTCAGTTTTCATTCACATATATATAAAAATACATTGTAATATACATTTTGGTAGGTCCCTACATGATGTTCTACTGATATAATTGTATACGCTAAAACCCTAAACTGAATGTGTTTTGACAATGCAATATGTAGAAGGTCTCCACACTGAAATAGTATAGTGTTCTTTGTACTTGAAGTCATTAAACCATGTGACATTGATTCTTGGACCTTCACTTATTTTTTTTTCCCCTGCAAATGTGCAAGTTATTTGAAAGTGGTTGCATTTGTTCGTTTTTTTTTAATTTACATGTCATATTATTGTTATCATAATTGTTCAATATGATAGGAGTATAATGTGCAGATGCCAAAATTGACTAATGACAGAATGCTGAGCAGTGTTTTTGTTTGTTTTTTTTTTATTTGCAAATGACTACCTTACCTGTGTAAATTGGCAATCTTTGCCATACAACTACAATGTATTTCTATTATGACATTTCATATGTAAAAGATATAGGCCTACATGCAAGTCGTCAGCACAGATTTGTTATCTCTACATTGTATATCACATCACATTACTGTGAGAGCAGTTTCTACATGTAGCACGTTTGCAATTAGAACCTGTGCTCATGATGCAACACCAAATGCAAATATTCATGCAAAGATAAAAGAAAATGTAAGGTCAGTGTACCCTGGTACACACAACTTCTAATGTAGGTCCCATGTACACATGCAATTTATATGTACACATGAAATTTGTATATGTATGCATGGTAGTATAACGTACAGTGTAAGTGTAGGGATTTTCTTTGAACCATTTATTATAAGTGTATCCCCCTTCTGTTATAACAGGTACCACCCCTCTACACATAAATACGTCAACCCACACATACAGTAGTATTCACATTAACATTCATCCACGCATCCCACCTATCACAGACACACCACATATCACATGACATTTTCCACTCTTTCACTTCTCACCCATTGTTCCCTGTAATACTGAAATCATGCCTAAATCACCCACGTCTACACAACATTCACATATTATGAATATTTAGTTTTAACCTTTGTTTCCTTATTTGCATGTTTTGTTATGTTGATTTTGTGTATGAATATTTGTTACAACCCACATTGACATGTAAACCCATGCCAAATTATGTGTAGAATAAACTGGCTACAAGTTAGTTAGCCAAGGGACTCCTTCCAAGTAACACATGTGTGCTGCCCTAGTTTGCTTTAAGTGTGACGAGTGCTAGAGAGCTAAGCGAACCCGAGCCCTACATAAGAAATGTGTTAGATTTTTATTCACTGAAATTAGAACAAGATATTTATACCTGTGTAGGTCTAATTGTTAAGCATCAATTTACCACTGAGAAAAAAAAATGTGTTCTGATGATAAAAACCTAATCAGGGTTCTAGATAAAACTGAGTGAATGTTGTTGGCCTATGTGGAAATAATTGACTTGAACAGATTATTTCTTGTGTCTTTTCGCCTTGTAGGTGAACGAGACATATTGCATCATGCGTGGTTGCATTGCATGATGAATAAGAAAATGTGTAAGGTAGCCTCAGAAATTGCTGGATTAGTTATTAGACTATTACAGGTGTCACATTATTCAGTCTAGTACTGAAAATGATCTGATTCTCAACATTTTTGTGTGTATCTGTGAAATAATTCCAATTAACCCTATTCATACAGAAAAAAAGGTAGGCCTAAGCCATACCAATGACCAATTTTCTAACCTATTCAGTGCATGTGTCAGTTGTGAAGAAAATCATCCACAATAAATGTTACAACTGAGTCACAAGTTGAAATTACGAATACATGACAAGTTGTACCGGTAATAAAAATGAACTATTGGTTAGATCCAATGCAAGTTTAGATATAGCATGGTACCTGGTACTTCTCTAGCCTACTTGTACTTCTCTAGCCTACTTGTGTTTCAAATCTTTGAAGAACTAAAAAAAAAAAAAAAAAAAAAGGGTTTGCCATGAAGATTGCATTTCTTGACAATGTGCATGAAAAGTTTAAGATATGTATTGAATTACATGTACATATGATAACACAACCCGTTTGTGTTTCGTGTAATTGTAATCAATAATTGAGATTTCGTTGATTTTTTTTTTTTTCTACGTAGCCCGACCAGGTCACCAGACGCCGTGCGAAGCACGGTAGCTACTGTAACTGCGTACTGGGCTGTGTCCTTACCCGGAAAAGTTTCTACGTACAGCTACAGGCACAGCCCAGTCGATCGCTGTATAAATAGCCCGACGTCTGGTCGGGCTACGTAGTACCGCGTTCACCTATCCCGCTTTCGGTACTCGTACTAATTCTCAATGAAGAATCTTGTAATGGAGATTGATGGCTTTTAGGATACGTAGCCTACCGAGTCTTCCGACGATAGAACTATCTCTCACAGTATCTTGGAAGAAGGACATGTGAATCAGAATTGGAGGATCTAGGAGTCCTTTGATTTTAGGTTAGCGCTCTCATCAAATGAAAACACAACGCGAACTCATACACTCGTACACAGCATGCAAGATCGTACAGCTAGCTAGCTAGCTACAGCTAGCTCTCGAGCTTGCACTGCGGGTGCACACTGTGTATGATGCGAGTTATGGCAAGTGATGCGGCCAGCGCTCGCCGCCGCGCTGCGCCCATAGGCACAGCCAGCCGTCAGAGCTAGCTTGCTCTAACTAACGTGCTCTAACTTGTACAGCTGTAGTTCCGCAGCTCACTCGGCATGTTGGCTTGATTTCGCTGTAAGTTGGCTTGATGTCCGCAGTCAACAAGCAGTATTCCGCAATTCAAATACGTATCGCCATCGTATCGAAGGATCTTTTCCCAGAAAAGTATATTTTGTTTTTCGCTTTTTAAAACATTTGAGAAGGTTTCGATTTCCAAGATATTTTGACACATGTTAAGTTAAATATCTACCTTTCATTTTATACCCAAAACACCTTCTCTTTCGCATGTTTTGCACAACCGAACACTCCTCCCCAGGCCCTTTAATATTACATGAGAAAAAGTACCAACGCACCCTTTCGGCAAAACCGGGGGGGGGGGGGGGGGCTTTGGAGGAAGGGTGGGGTTTCAGTCAAGGCGACGCGACCCAACGCTCCCAACGCACCCTTTCGGCAAAACCGGGGGGGCTTTGGACGAAGGGTGGTGTTCCCATTAACGCGACGCGCCACCACCCAACCCACCCTTTCGGCACAAGCCACAAGTATCTCCCTGATGACTTTGATTTTGATGTGTGGTTGTTGGCAGCACAACCTTGGCTACTCAGACATTGAATGCATTCATTTATTTCTGTCTTTTTACATTTCATTTTCTTCCTCATAGATGTAGTGAGATTGCTCCATCCAGCAAGCAAGGCAGTGACTGTACCAGGTGAGGTGGTCGCCATGGAAACAGAGAATTTGATGGAATCGGACCTTTTACCCAAAGAGGTGTCCTCGGGCGACACCACAGTTTTCGACCGTAATCTGAACGTCGACACAAACCATCGGTTCGAATCCGGCAGCAGGCTGATGGGGCCGACCGAAAACCCCTCACCCACTGTCTCCGACTGTGAGGAGAGACTCATCGAGATGAGCATCGTAGCCGCGGCCGGTACGGCTCGACCTGGAAGGAGGACCACACCCTACCTGATTGTTGCAGTCATCATGGCAGCGCTAGGTGGGATCCTATTTGGGTATGACATTGGTAAGTATCATGTACAGTTTTACTGTGTAAATGGGCAGAATATAAATGTCACCTTCTACTGTAACTGGTGGATTGATTGTGCTCTTCTCTGGATTGGGAATGCTACTTAAGGGAATCTGATCTTGAGTGAACATAATTGAACAAAATCAACAAGCAAGCAAAGAGCAAGTGACATGAGACAGGTACAATACTTTTGATTGTTGTTAAAGTGTGTTATTGATTTGGTGTCAGTGGGGCTCAAAATAAAGAGAGCGTGCGTGCTCATGTCTTATTGATGTCACTTGTTTAATAATTATTGTTCTGTGCTTACTGTGAAAAATATGGTACTGAAGATTTACTGGCAGACTGTCAGATTAGTGGAGGTGGTCGTGGTGAAAATGTTTAAGCTGTGCTGTGTTGTCAGGATTAGTCTGTTTTTGTTTTGTTTTGATACAGGGAAGAAATTTTTGGTTTTCAAAACATCACTCTTTCTTTTGTAACTTTGTTTTGATTTAAGAAAGGCCAGCCCTGTATAAAAGGATCATATTTGTTGATTTGCCAACATCATAGAATTGTAACTTGCGCGAGTACAGGCCTGTTTGTGCATAAATTTTCTCACATACTGCATATTTCATTCCACTGCTTCATTGGATCTTTGCATTTGGTTGACCTCCATTTTGATTTTCAAAGAACGTATTTAACAATATGAAATTTAGTAATGCATAGGTGAATATTAATGAACGAGCACAACTTTTAGTCACTAAAACCATGGGACCAGTCATGTATATTGGGCTATGTGCTATAGAAAGACTGTACCGATAGTGTACATTACAGAGCTTTTGCAGTAGAACTTTGCTGGTACATGGAAGTGACTGCTGCAGTCCCATTTGTGAAATTTGATGCCATATCCAGACTACTTTATTTTGTAGCTGCTGTCAAGTTTAACCCTAAAGGGGCCGGGCTTTTTTGGCTATGCTCAGGCCGGGGGGGGGGGGGGGGCGGATTCCGCCCCCCCCCCCTGAGATCTCAGCCATCGGTGGCGCGATCGCGATGAAATTTTGCATGCGTGAGACCTGCGTCATAATCTACAAGATTGTGTCATAAGATTTTTTGAAACAATCAATTTCTAATTTTAATTAATTAATTATGCAAATTAAGCTCAAGATCATATTTTAGCCTAATTAAAAGCATTGAGAGTCTAATTTTTGGTCTGTAAATCTGTTGCAGCATATTCAACGATTGTACATCACAAAAACTTCCAAAATTCATTTCAATTCTTATGTATTTTATTGTTTTCAGAATTTCTTATGTATTTCTTTGTTTTTCAACTTTTGTTTTTTCTTTGTTTTTTCATTGGAAATTGTCACTGACCACTTTTCTACCATAATTAGCACAAAACTAATCAATGAAAGTGATTAATTGTAAAAATAATCAGGTTTTTATGACTTTCACAACAGAGCACTGTTTTCCATAGGAAATGTACACAAAATCACAAAATTGTGCCCGTTTTGGGGCGACATTCCGTTACAAAAATGGGCGTGGCTTCGCAAAAGTACGCGCGGACGTCGCAAATTTGGTCTCAAAAGTTGCGCGAGACTTGAACAAACAAAGTCAAGAAGCCTCGCGACGAGGCCTTCTCGCGTAACAGAATTATAGCGCGAAACGTCGAGGGGGGGGCGGATTCCGCCCCCCCCCCCCCCCCCCCCCCCCCCGGCCCTTTTAGGGTTAAAGGACCTTAACTTTACCGTTCACGATGAGGGAGATAATGCTGTCCATGGCTGGGAGTGTACATGTGTCTGTTCTCACAGCCTTAAGGCAAGATTATCAATTTCATGCTAAAAAGGATAAGGATCTTATCAAACTCAAAGGTAACTGAAATTTTAGGATGTTACACAATGTCATATGGGTCACTCTGCTCACTTTTGAGTTCCAATGCTTACTGAATTCCATTTGTTGATGCATCATTTTGAGACCTGGGGCATTTCATGAAGGGTTTTGTTAGATTTTTTTTTTCCTGAAATCCTTGCATCTGATTGGCTGAGAGCAAATTTGTCAAAAAAAAATTTCAGACAAAATGCGTCATAAAATGCCCTAGTGATCTACATGTAGGTTTGAATGAAAGCAAAGTCTGTCAGAGTAGATTTAATTTATAATATTCAGAGTCACTGCTATTTCAATAACTTTTGAAAGTTAACCTTATTTCATGCAAATTCTTCGCAAATTTGTAACAGTTATTTTAAAAAAAAAATTCCATCCTGATGCTATGTTGCTTTGTATGAAAATGGAGAAAGTTTTGAATTGTAAAAGTTTTGCGAGAAAGACAAAATGGCAACTTTGTGTGATGTGGATGCAGGGAAGCTCGCCATTTGCTTTGAACACAAAATTTCATTAATTTGCATTTTTTTACACATATTTGGGCACAGACAGAGCTTATCCCCTGAAGAGGAGAAGCAAAAATGCATTACTCTTTAAAGGAGAGGTCTGAAGAAAATTTTTCTCTTGAGAGAAATGAAAATTGGTAAACTATTGTGTGCAAACCCAACAGAGATCTGCTCAACACCCACACCACACCGAGTTACCGACTTGTTTTAGTCCTTACACCTTTACTGTTCATAACTTCTTCTTTTTTTGTGTGTGTGTATATCATTTTCCCCCAATTACTTTTCAGTGTGAGTGATCTTATCTGATTTGTCTGTTTTCTTATAAAGCAACATACTGTAATATCGTGATGGAAATGTTCTTTTAAAAAGGGATCGTATAGTTTTGGTTCAGACCCATCTTCGGGTTTCTAATTTTTTTGGTGGAACAATAAGAAACTTCTTATGATATGTTAATGAGCATGTAATTGCTAGAGGGATTCAATGTTTATTTGATGAAAATTGGTTTTGAAATGGCTGAGATGTCAAAAAAAAAAAAAAGAGCGATCCAAATTATTGTTGGGACCCACCTTTTATTCCGATTGCTTTGTTTTACTTTGTTTTTGGATGTCTCAGTCATAACAAATCAGATTTTTATCAAATAAACTTTGAATTCCTCTTGGAATGGTATGCTCTGTACTACACTATTTCTTATAAAGTTGTTTCTCGGTACCGTATCTCACAAAAAGTTCAAAGCCCAATTTTCGTCTCCACCAGTACTAAACTATCCCTTTTAAAGCAACACAATTTTTTTTTTTTTCACTGCCAAACAGGCATTATATCTGGTGCCCTCTTGCAGCTGAAGGTGGATTTTAGTCTCTCATGCTTTCAGCAAGAAATGGTGGTCAGTTCCATGCTGATAGGAGCAACAGTTGGATCGATGCTTGGAGGTAATGTAAATTGCAGTATTCATTCCCCTGAGCCATAATTTCGCTATTCATCATCAAAGGCAGACCGTTTTCTCAGATGTGTTTACCTACATTTGTATAGTTCAACTTGATTCCTGACTGTAGTGTATTTGACCTTTTCTCTTTCATTATTTTTTTTCATTGTGTGCACATAGTTAGTGTCTAGATAAGTGTCAGTACATTTTAATTTGACTGTTGTTTGTTTACTTGTGAAAACAATTTTGTGTTTGTATTCATTCCTCCCCTGCAAAACAAACAAACAAACAAACAGGTTCACTGTAGCAGCTTTATTTATTTGCTACTTTGTTCAACAAGAGCTATATAACTAGTTCAATAATTCAGCAAGCAAATAAAGTTGTAGTAATAGTGATGCAATATGTTTGAGGAATTTGTATTGATACAGGTGAAATATCCCTGTGGTAAGTTTTCAGGCATTTGATTGTTCATGAAAGACAATCCAAGTTTGACTGTAAAAACTGTTTGTGAGAGGCAAATATATAAAGAACAAGTCATAAACATATTTTGCTTTAGTCATGCTCTGCAAACATTGAGAAAGATCTCCCCTTTTTTTGTGGGGGGGGGGGGGGAGGAGGGAGAGTGAGAGGCACAGAAAGAAGGGAAGATGAAAGAAATTTGCAGAAATTTAGACAGTTCTGTACCTGTAAATCCTTAAATTACAGACTGTATAGTATGCATTCAGACTGATATACAGACCAATGAAATGACACACTGTGAATCATCTACTCACTCTGTTATGAATTAGAGTTCTGTTTACCTTTTGGAACAGTGATTTAAAAAATTCTAAAGATATGACATTTAATGCATATATGTGTAGGTCTGTTGTACCACAAAACATCCTATCATATAAAATTTTCACGGTAAAGCCTAAAATATAAGGAGATATACTGTATAATGATAAGCTGTAACTGTAGACGGTTTAGTCTGGAAACATTTTTATCTTGACTAATATTCACATTTTGTATATTAAACAATACTTAACATTGATTTTACCAATTCAAATTGTTACAGTGGTTGTTTCTATCCCTAACTCACATTTTAGAACTATTTTAAAGCACTGATGCTTGGTATTTGTTTCATCTGCAAATGGTAAATTATGCCTTTGATTATCCTCATTACCAGGGTTTGTAATTGATAGGATCGGTCGTCGCTGGACCATCATCATCAATTCAGCCATCTTCACGGCAGGAGCAGTGATCTTGACGGCGGCAACATCCTATGCCATTCTGGTGCGTAGGCATCAACCTGTTTTTACACATCATACTATAAGTTGAGCAACGTTTGTCTGTCTGTCTGTCTGTCTGTCTGTCTTTTTGTTCCTCTACTCCTCCCAGGTCCTTGGTCCGATCTCCATCAAACTTAGTGGGTGGATGCAGGTTTAACACGAAATTGCCCTTGAGGGGTTCATTTTTGAAAAGGTCAAGGTCACTGGGGTCAAAGGTCAAATAACTTCTAATCTTCGTCAGCTGCAATAATCAAACATCCGATAGGGGCGCTATGTAGGCCTGCTTATACGGGGATTCCCCAGAAATATAATCAGATACCCGATAGAGGGCGCTATGTAGTCCTACTCATAATATGGGGATTCCCAGGTGTATGCCTACTTATGCTTCCAGCAAGTTTGGCCAAGATCGGACCAAGGAGTAGCGCAAAACACTTATTTGACCTCCGTTGACCCAGTGACCTTGACCATTTCTGGGGGAATCCCCATAGAGGATTTCTGGCACTCCACTTGTACACTGACTAGTTTGTTGAACTTGTGTAATGCCACATTCGCATGCCCGGCACGGGCAACGGCTTGCCAACTACGCACCATTACGCTGCTGAAATGTGCAACCGTGCACAAACCATCAATGAAATGCAATATGTCCCAGTACATTGAAAACGTTTTAGCCACATGAAGCATACAGGGAACATACACCACAGCACACAAAGAGTTAAAGGGAGGGTGGGGTACTGTAATACTTTCATATTTGTTCATTAAGTTGAATGCATACACTGTAGACCTGAATAAACCAGTTTACCAACATATTCACATAATATGTGACCCTGCATCACAAAACCAACAAGTCCCAAGATAAAAGATTTATAGTTAAGAGCAGATTCTGAAAGAGCAGACTTTGAGCTTTAGAATTATATACTGGTATAACTCAATTCAATTGGACTCTCCTAATCTATCTAAATATTGGAAAGAAAGCACACACTCTGGAAAAATGTGTACTGAGAAAAGAAGCTCTGAAACATAGGGTCTATTCAAGAACTTAATTGTTACCAAGCCCGGTGCTGTGCAATGAATGGCACAGAAAACAGGATTTAAAATTCCTTAGCAACAACATTTAAGATTAAGCTGAAATTATCAGATTAAGCTGAAATTGAGCATTCTCTATCAGCTCATTCTATCCATGATTGAAAACCACTTTCAAAGCAGTACCATTATCTTTTCAAAAGGTTATTTCAGTTGAAAGTGAAGAGAGTGTAAAGGCTTTCTGAGAAATGAAAATGGGCTTAAGACTTACCTAATCACACCTTTCCATTATTTGATTTATTTCTGCTTAATTCCGTTACATCAGATAGGATCATGTACATGTCATGACACATAGTTTTTAGTACAATTATGCAAGACAAATACAAACATACTAGCTTATGGAACTTAAACAGAAGGGTCTCCAAAATAAGCCGAGGCTTGACGATATGGAGACTATATGCTTACCTACTCTGAATAGAATAGGGAATAGAGAAAGAGAGAAATAGGGAAGGGTATAGGGGGAAAAGAGAAAGTTACAGAGTGTATGGATACCACTCCAACTACTTTACAATGATAGTAATGATGATAAATACAATATGATAATGATATCAAAGTTAACACGTTCAGTTGCCTTTGCCGGAGTAATGACCGAATATGCACTATGAAAATAATAATGTGTGAATACAAAATATCTTATACATATTGTTATCTGACATTGAACAAGATATATCGTGTTTGTTTTATGTACGCAGTAATGGTAAGGCACATCGTACACATACATGCTCATATAATATACATGATGTACCTATCCTATACTTACATATAATTACATACTCATATTCATAATATGGATAGATAAATAAATCAATATTTGTATGCACACATCCATGCATTATGTATCACGTACATATTCATATACATTTGATTAAAATACTATAAAGGAGTCAGAGTGAAAAGAGTGTTCTAGAAAAACAGCTAAAAACACAATTCCCATTCGTTTTATGATCCCAAAATGTACAAGGAGAAGAATTGCTCTTTCAGAAAATATGAAAAACCCAAGATTGACTAGGTTGACCCATTTCACCTATTTTGAGTCCTCACGTAAAATCAGAGAGTGCGACTGTGTTGATTTCGTGATGCATGGTCACATATATGCACATTACCTTATTTTGTTTACTATGAAATTCTGAAATCCCAACACGTTTTGCTCAGAACCCACAAGGTGCCCATATAGACACATGATAAAGGGTAACAAAATGAATTCTTAAACCTGTGTGCAGGGGTCATTTACACTCGTGTAGCGGTCATTCAGACTGCAATTGCAGTGTGGATTTTAAATCTGTGTCAAAAGGGAAACTCTGATAGATAATGTGTAGGACATGTATGTCTGTCAGATGAGAAGAGTCCTTGCAACTGATTGGCAAATTGCCCTACATCGACGTAATAAGCACTGAATTGATCAGTGTTTTTAGTAGTAGCCATGATAAAAAAATCATGGGCATACATACTCGAGCAGGATTCGAACCTACGACCTCCTGATCACCGGACAGGCGTCATCTCCACTAGACCACCAAGCTTTCACCCAACAGCAAGTGTTGGTTCTAATCCTTATAGCATGCAGCGGGTACTGCTTTGTTATTCAAATTCATGAAATTCTTCCGTCGAGATGTTTTTATTGCAACTGATTGACAAATTGCCCTACATCGATGTAATAAGAACAGAATTGATCAGTGTTTTTAGTAGTAGCCATGATAAAAAATCATGGGCGTACATACTCGAGCAGTCAATCAGTTGCAATGAAAATATCTCGACGGAAGAATTTCATGAATTTGAATAGAGAAGAGTCCTGTTATTGTTGTTTTGCCCAGAGTCGTTAGCATAGTGTATGACTAAGGTGTCATTGTTGAGCTTGTTTCATATGCCGTGTAGTCAGTTTGACTGCCATGGTACGTGCTTGATCAGTTGGATGTTTCCAACATTTCCTTTAGAGCTGTACATTATGAAGCTCTTGAGACGAAGAAAATAACAAAGGCGTGAAGTAGGCTGATACACAGGTGTATATTTTGTTTGTGAGATTATTAAACAGAAAGATATGGTTTCGCCTCCAGTGTGGATACTAGTCGGAATTTAAACTGTTTATTCTTGTACAGAGATGCCATCTGATACTTTTTTGCAGCATTTTGTACCATTTTTTTTTGGCCAAAAATACTGCAGGTTTCATGGAATGTACTATTTTCCAAATCGTTTCATAACACATGTCCATATTTGCTGGAAAGGTAAAGATACCGACACTAGTTTCCTTCAAAATTAGAACACACCCAATGCTGTGTACAATGTTGACATATCTGCCTATAGGCCTGTTTAATCAGCAGTGTCATTCCCATTTAACCCATTGCATGTGGAAACCTAGGTCATACTGTGTAAAGTCTGTTAGGATACAATAATTTTGGCAGGGAACAGGTTAATGACCACACAACAGGTGATTAGTCTGACATTTCTACGGTGCAATGTTGACATAGCTCCCTTGATTAGTAGAAGATTATCTGTGGCAGTTGTTTGTGGAAGTTATGAATTTTGATACCACGCATTATTTATCTTTCCAGGTCATCGGCCGACTCATCGTTGGATTTGCAGTGTCTGTCTCAGCCATTGGGGAATGCATTTACATATCAGAAATAGCTCCAAAGGTAAATTTACTTTTAATGGATAAGGCAAATTTGAAGTACTGTATGTATTTGCGCTTGTAGTTTAGTTGTTGTAGGTTTTTTTTTTTCCAGCAATTAAAGAGTGTTGTCACACCACTATTAATGTCATATTGTTTGTATAATCATAGATAGTCCTTAATCATATTTATTGAATGAAAGCCACGTACACAAAACATATTTACAAACATTGTCTGCTAATCATATTATACCTCACCCTTTTATCTCACTTTATGATATTCACACAACCTTCATTTTTCACATTTTCCACCAAAATCACCTTATTTAGGGTACCTTTATTTTTCTTTTGCATATTGTGTATGGCTTTGTCAGTGTAACATTGTGCAATTACAACTTGTCATTATAGTTTCGCATATGTAGGCATTAAAAAAAATGAAAATCTTGATATTGACTTCAACAGAGTGAGAACAGCTTTAGAAAGACATTCTCTCTTTTAAATTAAGTCAGTCTTGTGCTAAGATATAATTTTTTATTTTTTATGCCTCAGCCACATAGTGTCACTGAAGGCATTATGTTTTTGGGTTGTCCATTTGTCCATCTGTCCTTCCGTCCGCCCTTCCATGGGGTCAAAGATCAAGCATCAGAGGTCTGATCAAAATGCTGCCTAATATTTAATGTTGAAACTACACTTTTTCTCTCTACATTTGAGATTACTCACTGCATAAACTTAAAAAGTATGTTTACATATACATGCATTACCTGCATGATGATACTTTAGGGAAAGATTTTGACCATGGGGTGATAGGTCAAGGGAAAATGCTAAAATGTCACAATTTCTCCCCATATTTTGGAAATAGCTTAAAGGACAAGTTCACCTTCATAAACATAAGGATTGAGAGAATGCAGCAATATTAGTAGAACACATCAGTGAAAGTTTGAGGAAAATTGGACAATTGATGCAAAAGTTATGAATTTTTAAAATTTTTGTGTTGGAACCGCTGGATGAGAAGACTACTAAGGATCGTGATGTCATATGAGTACAGCAGTATAAAGAAAATGTAAAGAAAATTCAACATATTTTCACTTTTTTCGCATAATAAAAGAGCACTTGACTTGCCTCTTTCTAAAGGCAATGGGAATAATATTACCCATAACATATGTCAGTAACGAGTCAAGGGAATGTGTACTTTTTTCAAAAGATGAAATTTTGTGAAATTCTCTTTATATTTTCCTTATATTGTTGTATGCATGTGACATAATACACTGCAGTAGTCTTCTCATCCAGTGGTGACTGTACAAAAACTTCAAAAATTCATAACTTTTGAACGGATCGTCCGATTTTCCTCAAACTTTCAATGATGTGTTCTACTAATATTGCTACATTCTCTGAATCCTCATGTTAATGAAGGTGAACTTGTCCTTTAAAGTGTTGTTATGGAAATGGCTGTTACCAGTTAGTGATCATTTGAAGAATTGTGGGCCATGGGATCAAAGGCCAAGGGTCATTGGTCAAGTGAAAATGCTCATATTCCCGAATACGTGCTCTCTTGAGCAATTTAGATGTCCATCCGAATGAAACCTAGTTTAAGGAAAGTAAACACTGAACACATTTGTGACAAACATGTCATTTTAATTTCATTTGTCAGTTACGTGAAAATTTTGTCTCACGTTGTCGAGATGTACTCGCGACCGACCGGGAGAACCATGTGAGGCAGAGGCATACCAGTAGCCATAGTGACATTTTAATTTTTTTTATTTTTTTTGAAAGCAATGATAGGTTGAGATGAGAAAATTCCTTGAAATAAAAAAGGAGATTGTCTTTAAAGGGCATCACATGGACCATGGTAATTAGTGGTGCCTGTAGAAACTGATATTTGATTTGACATAGCCTGGTGTCCTGGGGCCACTAAAAATTAATGTCGGGCAATCAAATTTTCAAAAAGGTTATCTTTTGATAAGCCTCATAAGGCAGGTAGGATTCAAAATGAAATTTTATATTTCCATTTATTTCAGGCCTCTATATTTCTTGTTTGGGTCACCAACATTTCAAATTTGAAGATTTTAAGAGGCCTGAATGGGCCACCATAGAAAATTGTCGGTGTCGAGGCCTGGTTACTGGTTCAAATCTCAAAGGATATTATAGTGTATTTGAGGTGCCATCCAAGACTCTTGTGTGATATGATGAATTCTGTGCTGTGTTTCAAAGGAAAGGCGTGGTCAGATGGTGTCCATCAATGAACTGGGAATAGCTTCAGGTCTCCTGCTGGCATACCTAATTAACTTCTGCTTCATCAATGTATCGTCAGGCTGGTATGTTGATATTGTCTAATCATCTATGTCAATGTGCCCATGCAGTGGGCCCTAAATTGTTATTGCATTTCGTAAGTCTTGATGCAAGGCTACTCATAAGTATGCACAAAAATATGTGAGATACTACTTGTGTGCACATATGTGCAATTCATTTACAGCCGCAGATGTAGAGCAGGTTAGTTTTCATTTACTTTTTCTATTTTATTGCCTTTCATATTTAATCCTCCCCCAACACTTGCCACTAATGACAGATGTACCCTGTACAATGAGAAGAATGCACAGCGATGCCATTTCACGCACCCTTTAAGTACTTCTACTTCTACTTCTATGGTGCTTCTCATCAAAGCCTGTTCAGCAACTGGATGAGGGTTTGTGGTGTGGTGCTTCAGACAGTGGATGCTATTTGTGCTTTGTGCTTGTGCAAGTAAAAAATTCTCTGCCATGCTTAATTGGCTTCTATGGCTCTCTTGAACTGCTCAACAGAGGGCAGTTCAATGATGTGTTGAGGAAGCCTATCCCAGTCTCTGATTGTCCTTGGGAAAAAACTATATTTGTAGGCATCCAAGGTAGAGCCGGTTCTCATAAAACGTTGATGTTGGCTGCTTCGTGTTGTTCTTTGTCTCTGTTTGAGGTAATGTGGTATAGGTACTGCAATTTGGTTGTTTATTGCTTTATAGAAGGTGGTGAGTCGAGCTTGCTTTCTTCTGTCTTCTAGGGTAGGGAGACAGATACTTTCCCTCATAGCCGTGACACTGGCCTCTCTCTGGTAATTCCCACATACAAAGCGAACAGCTCTTCTTTGAATTTTCTCCAGCAGGTCTATTTGGTTTTGCTTGTAGGGGTCCCATACTGTTGATGCATACTCTAACTGTGATCGTACTAGGGTTATGTAGGCTAATTTCTTGATGTCGTTAGAACATTTTCCAAGGTTTCTCCGCAAAAATCCAAGGGTTTTCCCAGCTTTAGATGCTACAGCTTCAATGTGAGGTTTCCAACTTAACTTTTCATGAAGTTCAATCCCAAGATAAGTTAGGGTTGAAACAGAGGCAATATCCTCATCCCCCATGGTATAAGTGTGAGTGATGGGCCGTTTCCCTCTGTGGATTCTCATTGAGTAGCATTTCTCCGCATTGAGTTTCATCTGCCAGACATTGGACCACTCAAGGAGGGTATTCAAGTCGTCCTGGAGCTTGAGAGTGTCATCTGTGGATGAGATTGTGCGAAATACTAGACAATCATCCGCAAACAGTTTGATGGTTGAGTTGATTTTGTCCCCGATGTCATTGATGAACAAGAGAAACATCAGCGGTCCAAGGACCGTGCCCTGAGGCACTCCTGAATCAACATGGACAGATGGTGAAGCCTCCCCATCCACGACCACTCTCTGCGTCCTAGTAGTGAGCCATGTCTTGATCCATGCTTGGGTGTGGTCACCTATACCATAGAATAATAGTTTTGTCAGAAGACGTTGGTGGGCCACTGAGTCAAATGCTTTCGAGAAGTCTAATATTAGTACGTCGGTCTGATCCTTGTTGTCAAAGGATCTACTAATCTCCTCTAAGGTGGTGATGAGTTGAGACTCTGTTGAGTGCTTCTTACGAAACCCGTGCTGGTTTTTGGCTAGTATGTCATGGTCATCAATGTGCTCCATGATGGCATGGAAGATTACATGCTCCATGAGTTTGGTGGTCACACAAGTTAAGGAAACAGGACGGTAATTGCATGGAAGACTTCTGTTACCTTTTTTATAAATGGCAACAATGTTGGCTGATAGCCAATCTGATGGTAGGCTACCACTCTCATAGGACTGGGTGAAAATCATTTGAAGCACTGGTGCAATTTGCTTCGCTGCTTCCTTCAGGGCCCGAATGGGAATAAGATCCGGTCCACATGCTTTTTGTGGATTTAGTGACCTAAGCAACTTCTCTATGCCGTCAGTCGTGAATTCAATCTTGGGCATTGCTGGGTAGGGGCTAGGTCCTTTGTCTGGTATTGTGGTTACATCTTCCTTTGTAAACACTGACTGGTATTGTTTGTTCAGTGCCTCTGCTTTTGCTGTGCTGTCAGTGGCCAGTCCCTCATCTGTCCGGAGAGTCGGGATACTTCCCACATCTTTCCTCTGGCTTTTGATGAAATGCCAAAACTTCTTTCCTGCTTCTTCTGTGTTTCTGTCAAAGATTCCTCCAACATACCCCTCATATGCTCTCTTAAGGCTGCTCTTGACCTTCTTCCGCATGTCTTTGAAGTCCTGCCAATTACTCTCAGTGCCATGACGTTTTGCCTTCTGCCATAATCTTTTCTTTTTTCTGATCTGTCTCTTGATAGTTGCGTTTATCCATGGAGAATCCTGCCATGATGACAGTCGTTTCTGTGGTATATGTTTGTCCATCTGGTTGAAGAGTTCTTTCTTAAACATTTCCCAGTTCACTTCCACTTCTCTTTCCATTGGATTTGACTGGAGAAAAGAGTCTTTGAACTTATCCATGCTCTGCCTAAAACCTTCCATGTCTCCTTTCTTGTAAAGATATACTTTACGAGGTTTTTTACGTGCATATTTAACAGTGGTATCAAGTTGTACCAAGACTGCATCATGGTCTGCCATTCCTGGTACAGTACCAATTCCCTTGATCTGGTCCGGTATGGTAGTAAATACCAGATCTAGTATGTTTTCACCACGAGTAGCAGTACGCTGCATCTGGCTCAGCATATTGTCATTTGCTAAGTTGAGGAGTGTTTGATTTACC
Source organism: Diadema setosum (assembly GCA_033980235.1). Classification (NCBI taxonomy): domain Eukaryota; kingdom Metazoa; phylum Echinodermata; class Echinoidea; order Diadematoida; family Diadematidae; genus Diadema; species Diadema setosum. The sequence continues at coordinate 20,530,371 of CM067078.1, forward strand.
CTTGTTCCATACTGCGGCTTGTTGCCTCCACTCATGATGGTGTTGTTTTCCCAGTCAATGTGAGGCGTGTTGAAGTCACCAGCTAGTATGATGTTCGGTAGGGAGGACTTCCCGGTTAGCTTCTTCAGCACTTCATCTAGTTTGACAAGAGCCACAGCATCATCATTGGTTGGCCGATAAAATGATCCAATGTACATAGGCTGCTTCCCAGCAAAGACAATCTTGATCCAAATGGCTTCACAGTCAGTATCCATCTTGTCTTCCCGCATGGCCAGGAGGTCCTTCTTCACCCCAATGAAGACCCCACCTCCGTACTTGTCCCGATCTTTCCTAAAGATGTCATGAGTATGTGGAAAAATTTCACTTGTGAAGTGATCGCTGTCCAGGTGTGATTCAGTGCCACATACTATGTCAGGTTCCTCTTGCTCAAGTAGAGCGAGCAGGTCTCGTTGCTTCCTCTTACTCTTGTAGCTTGTAGCTCAAGTAGCTTGTAGTTCGCTGGTTTGTGTTTTATTGCTCCCTTGTCATGTCGTTCATTTAGTCCCGTCATTTGATCCCACAAATTATTTATTCCCATTCAAGTACTGTGTCATTTCATTCTGTGTGTTCATGCGTACTCATCTGTTTGTATTTTCTGTATGGCTTGTTATACCACACGGCACAGCAAACATGACAAAAATGATTAACTGATAATGATGAAGGACCAGAGAAGTTGCTGACCACTGTCAAGAATGAAGTAAAGAGATATAGATGAAAATAATCTTTTCCTTGACAAAGTCTTTTCCTTGACAAATATACTGTACATATATGAAGAAGGACCAATTGATGACTAGAGATTAAGAGCTCAAGATTGAAGTGAGATCAACACACATGTGTGACAGCGAGCTTTAGATTCATGTATGTGACGTGAATGCTAAGACGACGCAGCATCTACAGATAAACAACGGAAATGGTTGCCCCGCACTTGTGCAGAACACCATTTTAAGCTTAATCGTGTCGCCTTTTGCGTTTGAGTTGCAGATCTAAAGCTCGCTAATAACTTTTCATGACAACATTACATCTCTATGTCTGTCTGTCTCTCTTGCTCTTTCACTCACATCATCTTGTCTTGTTCACTTTTAGGAGGTTCATGTTCGCCTTTTCGGCCGTCCCGGCCGTGGTGCAAGGGATCGGCATGTTCTTCCTGCCCCCCAGCCCAAGATTTTTAGTGCGCAGGCTGCAAAATTCTCGAGCCGAGAATGTCCTGATGAAGCTGCGGGGGTCGAAGGTCGTCAGAGACGAGCTCGCAGAGATACAGGCGTCAGTCTCTCAAGAGAGAGTAAGTCTATGATCTGTGTATTTTTATTCATTATTATACCCCCGCCAAACGAAGTTTGAAGGGGGTATATAGGAATCAGCGGACGGTCGGGCGGTCGGGCGGTCGGGCGGTCGGTCGGGCGGTCGGTCCGTTGCAAATCTTGCGTCGCGAACTACTTCCTCAGTTTTCAACCGATTTCCATAAAACTTGGCACAGATGTGTGCCTTGGGTTGTAGATGTGCAAGACATATTTTTGGACAGTACCCAAAAGTACGTTGCCATGGTAACGGCATATTATGGGCAAAAATGGGTACAAATCTTGCGTCGCGAACTCCTCCCACAGTTTTTGATCAATTTTTATGAAATTAGGTACAGATGTTCATCTGAATATGTTAATGTGCAAGACACATATTTCCGCAGTGGCAAAAAGTGCGTTGCCATGGTAACAGCATGTTATTGGTAAAATATAGGGCAAAATGCTTCATGGCAAAACTGCTTCATCAGTGTTCTTCCAATTCTCATGGAATTCATATTGAATGTTTGTCTTAGGATATAGGTCAGCATGACACATTTCTTGACAGTGACAAAAAGTATGTTGCCATGGTAACAGCTCACATATTATGAGCCAAAATGATGGAAAATTTTGTGTTGCAAACTACTTCCTCAGTTTTTGCACAATTTCCATGAAACTTGGTACAGATGCGTGCCTTTGGTTGTAGATGTGCAAGACGCATTTTTCGACAGTACCCGAAAGTACGTTGCCATGGTAACGGCATATTAATGGCAGAAGATCAAGGAAAGATCTTGCGGATTTAACTACTTCCTCAGTTTTTTTACCAAAGCTTATGAAATGTTGTTGTGACCAAAGCTTATGAAATGTTGTTTGGTGGGGGTATAACCAGTCGCTGTAGCGACATTTCTAGTTTATAATCTATTTTTTATTCATGCTATCTTTGATATTACAGGGTGGGCTCATTCAGTTTGATACTTGGTTTCCAACAGCACCCTGTATACTTATTGATAAGCTGATGGCCAGTGATAAGATACAAGCAAATACAAAGCAAGTATAGAACTAACAAAGCAAACCTAACTGCATATGCACATCAAAGCCAGACAACAATTGAAAAGGCAGTAAGACAGAGAAAAAGTGAATAGACTGAAACTATAGATTCGTGTTCATCATTATTAAAGGACAAGTTCACCTTCATACACATAAGGATTGAGAGAATGCAGCAATATTAGTAGAACACATCAGTGAAAATTTGAGGAAAATTGGACAATTGATGCAAAAGTTATGGATTTTTAAAATTTTCGTGTTGGAACCGTTGGATGAGGAGACTACTAAGGCTCGTGATGTCATATGAGTACAACAGTATAAAGAAAATGTAAAGAAAATTCAACATATTTTCACTTTTTTCGCATAATAAAAGAGCACTTGACTTGCCTCTTTCTACAGGCAATGGGGATAATATTACCCATAACATATGTCAGTAACGAGTCAAGGGAATGTGTACTTTTTTCAAAAGATGAAATTTTGTGAAATTCTCTTTATATTTTCCTTATATTGTTGTACGCATGTGACATCATACACTGCAGTAGTCTTCTCATCCAGCGGTGACTGCACAAAAACTTCAAAAATTCATAACTTTTGAACGGATTGTCCGATTTTCCTCAAACTTTCACTAATGTGTTACACTAATATTGCTACATTCTCTCAATCCTTATGTTAATGAAGGTGAACTTGTCCTTTAAGCTAATGCAGCAGAAGAAACATTTTGTTGCAGTGGGTATGCTATAATTTTTTTGTTGTTGATTTCATGCCACATAATAAAATCCAATATCAAGATTTGTGTGTAGATCAATAGGATTGATATTACTGCCTCATGAAAACCTGAAACTGTAGAATTACTGAATTTTTTTATCACAGGTCAGATGTTGCTGAAACATTTACCCTTTTGTTTGTTTGATTACACTCCACCGCATATGCAAGTAAACTCAAACATGATGTGTGAAACATGCACTCTAAAGAAAATTATTGTGATTTTTTTTTCCCAAGATTGCATACTTTTAAAGTTTGTCTATTTCTGAGAATGCCATCAAATCTTCATATTCTGTTATGTCTCCTCAGAGTTACTCCTTCATACATCTGTTCCAGTCAGTGGATAACATGAGATGGAGAATGGTGGTAGGGGCGGGACTTGTCTTTCTCCAGCAGGTATGACATTATTGAAAATATGGAAAATTTATATAGCACGTAAGACGTAAGACGTATTATGTTTCAAAGTGCTTTACAATCAACAAAGGAGATAAGCATATAAGGAGATAAGCATATAAGTCAATTATGAATACAAATAATCCACAATAACATAATCGGTTCTGTTAATGGCTTTGCATTATTCCATTATTTCTGCCGTCTTCAGTCCCCTTGTATGTTGTATTGTATTCAGTGAATGAACGATGTCTGATGTAGGATGATGATGAGCAAAGATGCCAAGTTTTCCTCAATCTGCAAGAGGCTCCTGAATAACTTAAATGTCTCTTTTTATTGTGATAAAGTATCAATTTTACCCACAGTTGACAAAAGGGAATTGGTTGCATTTCATAAAAGTTACAGGGAACTCTCTGACCACTTTTCATGTGGCAATCATTCTGCTGATTCTGAAATTCAGATGAGAGACCCAGTAGTATGGGGATTCATGGGTGACCCAATTCATTCTGTGCCCAAGGGGGTATATTTGAAAACCACAATAGCACTGGTCAGCGAATATGTACGGTGAAGCATACGGTCGTCAGTAATGGTAGACTCTAGTCATGATTCTTGGACTGTTCTAACATAGAGATTGACCCGTTGAAGATGAGTCCCGAAACTCTGGCAGGTGTCTTTGGGAAATGTGTGTTACAGCAAAATCAGTCCATCCTCACAGGGTCAAGTGATAAAAGTGTCCTTATGAGGGGGTCCTCGAATATATGTCAGAGCCGGGCCAGCCTTCACATTTCATGGTATACCCACGCTACTGGATCTTTGAATGCCAAGGAAAAGCAGTGTATGCATCCACCTGTGTGCTAGCTCAGTTATGTCAGGACACAAGAGGCATCCTCGTGTTGTATGAAGCTTTCAATCAGTGATTATTAGGTTGAATGAGAAAGGACATTAAAACTTTCTTTCTTCACCTCTCTAATTTTGTAGATCACCGGACAGACAAATGTAGTGTACTATGCACCAACAATTCTGAAGGACCTGGGGTACGGAGACAACTTCTCCGCAACTCTGGCCACAGTTGGTCTGGGCATGGTCAAGGTAGGCACTGAAGGGCGTGGTCTGATGTAAGGTCGATGGGAACCATGGGTGTGGTCTGATGGGAGGTTAGTGGGAACCATGGGTGTGGTCTGATGGGAGGTTAGTTGGAACCATGGGCGTGGTGTGATGTGAGGTTGAAAGGAACCATGGGCGTGGTCTGATGTGATTTTGAAAGGAACCATGGGTGTGGTCTGATGTGAGGTTGAAAGGAACCATGGGCGTGGTCTGATGTGATTTTGAAAGGAACCATGGGTGTGGTCTGATGTGAGGTTGAAAGGAACCATGGGCGTGGTCTGATGTGAGGTTGAAAGGAACCATGGGCGTGGTCTGATGTAAGGTTGATAGGTACATTGTACTGTACCATGGAATGTGAGTTTGGATAGATCAGAAGAGGATATGGTATGGCTTTGGTTGCATTTATAACCAATAGGAACCCTGTGTGTCCAGTGCAATGTATGATAAGCAAGAGTTGACAAGTGTAGTGTGGTGTAGGATCACTTGGGACCAATATACTTGATTAGATAGATGATCAATGGTAGCCAATGGGTGTGATCAAGCACACGGTGATAAAAGGCAATATGACAGCATGTGTTTTCCATCAGTTTCCAAAGTGTTAGATAGTATTTGGAAAAAAAAGGGCTGAGCCTAGCTGCAAAGATAGTTGTTGCACAACATCAGCTACCTACAAAGCCAGCTGTTCATGTAATTTCATACAACATCAGGTACTTACAAACCCAACTCTGAAGTTACTTTTCCTACAGCAACTAGCACAGCTACCTTAATGATTCTGAAAGCTGCAAGAGTGTTTTTGTGCTGTTAAATATTCGTCATTACTTATGTAAGTAGAGAATGAAAAAAAAAAATGATCATTCTTAACCTGTTGAACACTACAGGAGTAATTCCGAGTACACTCAGGCAGGTGTCTATACGAGTTGTGTGTAATAGCAAAATCAGTTCATCCTCAACAGGTTAAGTGTATTGCAATTTATCTCTTTTTCTGACACCGTCCAGAACATCACTGAATTGATATACATTTGTGTAATCAGATGATCTAGAACAATCTTTGTCCAACACCATCCATAACGGACACACAACACAATGCATTTGTGATCTGTTGAGTGTTGTCACTACTTTGACCATCCTATGTCAAGGTTGCTGCGACTTGTATCTGCGTGATGCTGGTGGACAAGTATGGGCGTCGCCGCTTCCTCCTCATCGGGGCGTCGGCCATGGCAGCTTTCATCATCATCCTTGGTATTCTTACACAGGTGGGGAGAAAGAGTGTCTCTCTCATAAAGAGCTTGTTTCAACAATCAATGTTTAAGATGCTTGCTCTTCCTACTAGTGTATATGATTCTTCCTACTATTATTATTATTATGATAATGATGGTAAAGACAGGAATAAGTTGTTATCGTGATCATTCTCATCATCATCATTGTTATTATAGAATATAGCAGTAGAATAGTAGAAGAGGTAAATATATATTCTGCAGTAGTGTCATCAACTTCATCATCATTGCCATGTTTGCCATAAATCATACTTGCCAACTAGTAAGATTTTATCAGATTCAGTAAGATTTTTTACGTTAAAAATAGCAAAATCAGATTTTCTGTCAGAGAAATCAGATTTTTAAAAAATATTTAGATATACCTCTCATGTGTATTTTCGGAAGATTTGACCGAAAGTAAGATTTTTAACTTCAGTTTGCATATAACATAAGATTTTTGCAATCCACGTGTAAGATATTTCATCTTGAAATGTTGGCAGGTATGCATAAATGTGATTAATAGGGAATTCTATAAAGACATACTCGTCTTCTGTACTTGTGTGAAGATTTTTATGATGATTGTTGGCTTGACTAATGGGAATTATAATAACCAGCTTGAGCAGACTCAGTTTTGAGTAGCTGCAATTCTGATTGACAACAAAAAATCTTACATCACCCATCTTGCAGACTCTTCCTGCATCCAGTATCAAAGACCCTTGTGAGGCAACCTCACATCCAGCGGAATTTTCCTCGAACATTAGTGCAAATGACATGCACAGCAGGGACATTCATCAGTACTATGGGGATGAAGTTGACACTCTTCACCAATCAAACATTGTTGGCAATTGGCATAGAGAAAGGAGAAGAGAACTCTTTGACATTCCATCAGAAGCTCAAGCTTTGGTGCACAAAGGACACGCCACAGACATTTCAGAGGATGATCTTGGTGAAAGCAAAAGATACATGTACATCGAGCAGAGAAATTTGAATTTGAGAGGACACAAGAGGTTCAGAAGAGAGGAAAGTTTGACAAATGGGAGTGTGAGTCTTCTCAACTCCACCACAACCTCATCCCCAGTGCTTTTGACAACCTCATCCCTGGTTTCCGAAACGCCTTCATCCCTGGTGTCTGGGACACTTTCATCCTTGGCGCAAGGGACAACCTTATCCCCAGTGCAAGGGACAACCTCATCCCCAGAGATGCAGACACAGTCTCAGACACACCATCATTCCAGTGCAACTGTGAAACCCAGCACGACTGTTGAGCAAGGTACTACAGCTCCTGTGAGTGTGATCCCCGCCAATCCGACGGAGGCAGATGCTGTTGTATCCTCCACCTTCCAGAGTACTTCTCCCAGTCTTACAAGAGAGCCCGCAGAAGATGCAGTCACGGTGTCCAAATCAGCCAAGGGAATGGCCCTGCTCTCTCTGATCCTCTATGTGGGATTTTACTCCTTTGGATTTGGTCCCAGTAAGCAGATGTTTCTCTCTGTCATAAATTTTGCTTTAATCATATACTATAAGTATTTACATCCTTCGTACTTGTCTGAGCGATTTTTTTTTCTGTTTTGTTTCCTCATCTTTACAGGAACTGTTGCTTTCTAAGAAAGAAAAACTCAATGCTTTTGAGGACTACTTTCTTGATGTACCATATCACTGCTGTCACAAGTAATATTCAAAATATACAAAGAATGTTGCAGTGATTAAACATTTGTTCGAATTTAGCTGTCATCACGTGCAAATCGTGTGAAGATGACAGTGTAATTGTAATTTTCTCGTTTTTTTTTCTTTACATCAGTTAATTTCATCTCATTGGTGTAGAAAGAGATCATGCAATGAGATGCTTTGCATTGTTGTAAAAAAAACCCAAAACATCAGCTGCAAATGTGCTGATGTTGAAGTGGATACTTGAAAACCATCTAAAGGAAACAGCTCAAGGCAAAAGTCCCATCCTTTCATCCAGTGTCATGAGTACCGTATGAAAAGAAAAACATATTATCAGATAGACTGTTACAATGCATACATTTTGTGAGCTGTTCTTAATCGATTGGGTAAAAGTTTTGCTTTGTTGCAGTCATATTCAATTGTGATTCACTTCTGTCATGTTTGACCATTGTTATTTCTGATTTTGTAGTAAGTTGGTTGGTGATCAGTGAAATATTCCCAGCAGACATCCGAGGCAGAGCTTCCTCCTTTACAACCGTCTTCAACTGGGGCACCAATGTCATCATTTCTCTCACATTCCTTGATGTTTTAAGTAAGTTTTTCAATTGCACATCGCACCATTTCCAATATCCACAGAATCTGTGTATTTGTCTTGGAGGCACTGCACGTTTGTCTTTATAATCTTTGTGAATTCGAAAGGGCTAAAAGTTTTCTTGAGAGGTTACAAAAAGATCGGTCTAGGTTGCATGAGCAAATATCACATAACAATTACTTAGCAAGTGTCAAACTTCATGACTAATCATATATTTTATAGTTTACAATGCATTGGCACTGGAACCTATTGACTGGTTACATCATCCCAGCCAGTTACTGCTAAATTTTTCCTCGCTGACCTGTTATGAACATATATCATACTGATGCTATTTTGTTTAAAGTGGACATAGTGCTTCGAACTCTAGAATGGTAACAATGGATTTATTTCCCTCACGTTGTGTGTATATCCTGTGCAGGAAAATTTGGAATCTCCTGGACATTTCTGATGTACGGCATAGTATGCTGCGTGTCTGTTGTCTTCATTTATTTGGTTGTGCCTGAAACGAAGAATCGGAGTCTAGAACAGATATCTGATGATCTCCGCAAAAGGTGAGACGATCTTGCTAATTTAGTAGAGTTTTTAGTGAAAAGAGCTTGGAGATGAGAAATGTGATAGTAAGAAAGATCTACTCTGGTTTGCAGTGCATCAAATTATTGAAGTAACAGCCGTGATTTTCTTGATCAAGCAGAGTTTGATTGGTCATTGTATAGATCCTTAAAGTTTGAAAAATAATTTTTCCTCAGGACGGGGTTGTAAAAACTTCAGTAAATTGCAATACATCTAACGCATTGACCTAGAAAAAGTGTCTGAAGTACTGGTAATGATAATTATGACGATAATAAAACCAATTGTTTTCCGTGTATTCTTTGAAGGTTTCCTTAGTGGATGAATATTTAGTGAAAGTGGTTTCACAGTACACCATGTATTGTTTTTTCAATGCGAGAGTGGTCCTGAAAAAGACCTACCGGTACTCAATCTCCAAGTTCCGATTAGTCTGCTCTTATTGTCTCCTGAGGATGAGAATATACTATGTCACAGACTTGAACAAGGCTACCCTTCTAAGATATCTGCTATATGTTGTCTTCATCTATCTAACTAAAAATTTAAGTTGTCATAACTTATTTACATTCCCCCGAGTAGACTTGAAAAAATAAATGATTATGATTCTGTGTTTTCATAAAAAACAGCTTTCTCTCTCTTCATGGTAAAATCCTCATAGCTGAGAGATAGCGGATATAATTTTGTTACCTTGTATTACTCCATCGTTTCTGTGCAGGTCCGGAATGAGACAGCTGTTGGCACTTCGCTCTGTGTGCAGTCAATGCGAGTGCTGCCGGAAAGGGTCCACACCGTACCGACCCTCTCTCCTCGTCACGGACGACAGCATCATGTGAGCTGGTGAGGAGCATCTCACATGTCGGAAATGTATATGTCGCAAGTTTTTCGTCCTGTTCAGTCTGAAGACTGATTTACTTGGCACAGAAGAAGCTGTGTTCTACCCATGAGGTGGGAAGAGACTACCACCTGTGAGACGGTGACCCATAATGGTATGGATCCTTGTCACCCTCCTGTATCTCCATGAGAAATGAGAGGTCAAGGTGATGAGCTGTAACATTTTCGGATCACTGCATAACTGTAAGATTGAGACAGACCAAGAGACTGATGGACAAGCACATACACTGTAACTCTCACACACTAAGTATATTTATGTATGTGTGCACGGGAGCAATTGGTCAGATTTCTGTTTCAGAAGTGCTATGAGACAGATAAGCCTTGAATAACATTGTATTGTTGGGAATAGATGGGGCATTACAAGAGATACTTTTTCACAGACAAGTGCTCATTATACCCCCGCCAAACGAAGTTTGAAGGGGGTATATAGGAATCAGCGGATGGTCGGTCGGTGGTCGGGCGGTCGGGTGGTTGGCGGTCGGTCCGTTGCAAATCTTGCGTCGCGAACTACTTCCTCAGTTTTCAACCGATTCCCATAAAACTTGGCACAGATGTGTGCCTTGGGTTGTAGATGTGCAAGACGTATTTTTTGACAGTACCCAAAAGTAGGTTGCCATGGTAACGGCATATTATGGGCAAAAATGGGTACAAATCTTGCATCGCGAACTACTTCCTCAGTTTTCAACCGATTCCCATAAAACCTGGCACAGATGTGTGCCTTGGGTTGTAGATGTGCAAGACATATTTTTTGACAGTACCCAAAAGTACGTTGCCATGGTAACGGCATATTATGGGCAAAAATGGGTACAAATCTTGCGTCGCGAACTCCTCCCACAGTTTTTGATCAATTTTTATGAAATTAGGTACAGATGTTCATCTGAATATGTTAATGTACAAGACACATATTTCCGCAGTGGCAAAAAGTGCGTTGCCATGGTAACGGCATGTTATTGGTAAAATATAGGGCAAAATGCTTCATGGCAAAACTGCTTCATCAGTGTTCTTCCAATTCTCATGGAATTCATATTGAATGTTTGTCTTAGGATATAGGTCAGCATGACACATTTCTTGACAGTGACAAAAAGTATGTTGCCATGGTAACAGCTCACATATTATGAGCCAAAATGATGGAAAATTTTGTGTTGCAAACTACTTCCTCAGTTTTTGCCCAATTTCCATGAAACTTGGTACAGATGTGTGCCTTTGGTTGTAGATGTGCAAGACGCATTTTTCGACAGTACCCGAAAGTACGTTGCCATGGTAACGGCATATTAATGGCAGAAGATCAAGGAAAGATCTTGCGGATTTAACTACTTCCTCAGTTTTTTGACCAAAGCTTATGAAATGTTGTTTTGACCAAAGCTTATGAAATGTTGTTTGGCGGGGGTATAACCAGTCGCTGTAGCGACATTTGTAGTTTTGTTTACCCAGCCATGAATATTACCTGCTCTCAAACTGGGTAAGTGTGTTTACTGTATTAATGTGTGTGTGTGTGTGTGTGTGTGTGTTGTGCCCTTTATAATCACTTCAGTTTATGAGGAAATGTTTCCCTTTACCGGTAATTGCATGATGACATATGTTGTGTATGAAGATATTTTGGATCCCAAAGCTCAATCTTCTGAGGACAAAATTTGAGCACTTGAATGACCAAGTTGTTTCTCTCAGGAATTTAAAGCGATTGATCACACTTTTCATAGTACAGAATCCTTCATACTCACGTCCATGTAAGGAGCTTCATGAATGCCAAACCTGTGGCAGCTTTCTGCTGTATTGTGTTTGGACAATGGTTTACATGATGTCTGTGCTTATTGTAAGTTTACTACTGAATATGCACAATTATATAACACTTAGATAGATCATTGTCATTTGTTTGTCTGTTTGCTATTGATCATTCGTCCCATTTTACCATTACGTCGTCATTCATGCAATTGTGGCTCCATTTACCGTGCAATCTTGGATCCATATGATTTGCTCCATTGCACACACGCCGAGAGCTCGGCACACTACGCATGTAAAACGCTTGCATGTGCAGTGTGTGTGTGCGACTGCGGGCTAGTGTAAAGCGCTCAGTGAGCACTCTCTTGATCTCAGATGCCGCACATTTTCTCTTGTTTCTAAATTCATGAAACATCAAATGATAAGGATCTAATTTAGGTGTATATAAAACAAATAATAAATGTTTTTCGTTCGTGCAATGGATGGAATATTTCATTCAGTGAAAGATGAAATTATTGATCCATTCAACTCGGCTGCGCCTACTCGAATGGATCATTTCATCTTTCACCTCATGAAATATTCTGTCCATTGCACTCATAAACATTCATTATTTTCATGATATCTGACACTCCCCCCCCCCCCCCAGTACAGTCAAACCTGCCTTAGCGGCCACCTGTCTATAGCGACCACCTGTCTATAGCGGCCACTGAAAAATCCCCCCGAGAGAAAGTCCTGTTAAAGACCCTGTGTAAAGCGACCACCTGTCTAACAAGGCCAGCGGTCACAAAGTTTGTTTCCCCGATGGAGCCGTAGCCGAGCCAATAATTCAGTGTGTTTTTCTGCTTTGTAGCCGTGCCAGTTATTCCTTGGCAACGTTCAGTGGTCTCCACCGCTGCATTCATCACTCATTCAGTTATAATACTTCATGACTGTACACATGCTACTGTACGACAATATCATAAATACCGGCATTGCTCAATGCATGAAGCACACATGTGCATACGTACACAGATACATGTATGTGTAAGTACTTATAGATGTATACAACGATGATACATGTACATGTAGGCAATGCACACAAAGTTGGATAACCCATCTATAGTGGCCACCTGTCTATAATGGCCACCTTTTTCGTTTCCCTTGGGTGGCCGCTATAGACAGGTTTGACTGTAAAGGTACATTGTCAAAAGTGTACTTTGGCTTAAAATCTGTACTTAATGACTGCCATGATGACACTCAGACAAAATGCTTTTGAATCAATATCTCCTTTACTTGGAACCAGAACCAAAAGTAGAGACAGCCTCAATCCTCATGTGGGATGAATAAAAGTATTCAAGTGGGTACTGAGAAGTACATCTTGTTGAAATTTTTCCCCTATTGTGCCGTGATGTGTTAATGGCCAGTTCATTTCTGTGGTACTTTGGCTGAATACATGTGCTCACCGGCAAAGTGCACATACCACACAGTATTACCTAATGTATATTTTAGAGTAAGTTACTTGTCTGTCTTGTTTTGCCAGGATACTAATGCACAATTGAACATGCAGTTTCGGTCTTGGCACATGCGGTTAGCATGTACGTGACCATACATCACAAGACCATCAAAAAATCACTTAACCCAATTTTATGTGAGGACTCAAAATAGGTGAAACGGGTCAACATAGCCAATTTTAAGTTGTTTGTAGTTTCCGACAGAGCAATTCTTCTATATAACTGTAAAGTTTGGGATCACAAGGCAAATGTGAAATTGTGTTTTTTGCATTTTTCCAAAAACACTTATTTTCCTTATTAGTGTGATTAGGCATTTCTTAATGGTCCCTATTCATTTCTTAAGTACCCTCTACGTACTCGTTATACTTAAAATATAATAACCTTTAAAAAGGATAATGCTAGTGCATTGAAAGTTGGTATTAGTGATGAAGTGAATGTACTATATGACTGCACAAAATCTTCAGCTAATATGATAATCCCTTCATAGTGGTTTCTATGGAGTTTTGTTTCCTGTCTTTTGTCCTGTTCACACAGCACCACTGGGTGAAATTAAGCACTTGAATAGACTAAACCTTGAAGCCTTTGTTCTCAGTACACACTTTTTCAAAGGGTGCTCTTTCTAATTCTTTCTATTATTTAGATGGGTTATGGTTGTCAAATTGTACTGAGATACATGTCCCTTTAAAGGGGAAGGCTAATAACTGATCAGTGGGAATCAGTGGAAATGCTGGGAGATGATTGTTCCAATCCTTATGGGATTCATTCAAGAGTTCATTGTATATCTATTGTTGTGTGAAAATGATTTGCTTCAGAATGGTCTCATATTCAAGTAATGTGCAGATTAATGCTCCGTCACTGACCAGGGACGCTAAACTGGAAGCATTAAACTGCACATTACTTGAATATGAGACCATTCTGAAGCAAATCATTTTCACACAACAATAGATATACAATGAACTCTTGAATGAATCCCATAAGGATTGGAACAATCATCTCCCAGCATTTCCTCTGATTCCCACTGATCAGTTACTAGCCTTCCCCTTTAAAGTTTTGTGTCTGTTCTTCCACAATCTGCCTGTAACTGAATATTCATGTCTGGCGGCTCTGTGGTGGTTATGTGATGTAGAGTCACATAAAATGTCAGCTGAAACTGTGAGTTCTCTACAGAAAATACTTGAAAGTATGCTGAGTTGCTGAAAACTCAAGACATGTTTCTGTTTCTATACGAATGAATGTACATTTCAAGTTTTTACAGTTTTCCGTGTTTGTTTCCATGTTACCTCATAGCAATGGTACCACATCACAATTTATTTGAGTGTGACAGATATTTCCTAAATTACTCCACAGAAATATTCAAGTGTGTGTGGAGCAAAGTGTTCAATGTACTGGAGGATTGGATGATAATAGACCACATTCAAATTGCTGATGCTATTGACATTCTACTGTATACGCCATATATTTAGCAAGTCTAAATTTTTAGGAATCGGGAGTTCCTGACAATTTTGCAAGTGGGTAAATTCGCGATCTTGGAGTATAGTACTGAACAGAGATATGTATGTGTGCCTGCCACATTCTTGTTGGCAGCAGAGTTAATATTTTCGTGTGTTTTTGAATTCGTCAATAGCACCCAACTCACGAAATTTGCGAAAATAAAAACCTCGTGAAAAAGCCGGCATACACAATATATGGCCTTATTTTCCCAGGGTGATATTTATAGCATAGGTTGTATTCACCCAGAAGGTCCTCCCATTATTACAGTGTGCACTCGATAATGGTATTCTTGGGACCAGTGGTATCGCTTTACTGTACCATTTTTTTTTTTTTTGATATACACTGTATTGTCGTTTGAAAAACAACAAGACACACTGAATATTTAGGCCAAAGAGATACTTTTTTACAGTACCAGAAAACGATCAGTATTCTTTACAGTGAGAATCCACTGTACCACTCCAACATTGCCAGATAGCTATTTAACCCTTAATGTGTTAATAAACTTGGCTTTATGTGCGAAGCTTTTTTATCAACATTCAGTTATCCATCCAAATTGGATGAAGTCGCAAAGTTGGCAACAAAGGCCACTCAGATGTAGCAATATTAATGTGCCTCATATCCTATGTACAGGTAGGCCATGGCGATACAGTTTTGAATGCAGGGAGTAGGTATAACTTATCTTTTTCCATTGACAAGTAGTTTCCAGACTTCTGCGCCAATAAGCGTAGAAAACACTCCGGCGTGCGTGCCAATTTGTGAACAAGGGGCAGTAAGGGTTAAGCGGACATGGGTCAAGAGGGACGTAGAGGCTAAAACATATTGTCCACTCACTGAGGGTGAGAGTGGTTTGTAAGTCCAGAGTTTTGGGCACTTTGCCACGGTACTCCTAATGGCTGATGCTTGAAAAAAGGCTCAATTTCAAGGAAAAAGTGCAATTGCATTGTATTGATACAAAATGCCATACTAAAAGGGCATATTATTGGTACTAAATACAGGATAACACTACAGTATATTTTTTGAGCTTGGTTTTTGCTTGTCTTTTAAGAGTACAAAGGTTCATTATTATGTCCTTTTTTCTGTCATTTTTTAATAGATTAAACTCTGCCCTAATGGATTTGGGAGGCATCATTTCTTCTTGGCCAGGTAGAATGTTTGTCCATGTAGCTACTGAGTGAAATCTAGCGTCATTGTCTTTTGTACTCATTTTAATTATGCAGATGACAAAGTAATAAATGGTTGTGAGCTCATTTAGAAAACACAACACAAATTTGAAAAGGATAACAAAGTTGAAAGAAAGTGAATGATGCAAATCTTGATGGGGTTTGTTTAGTCTGCTTCTGAATATGTAGACCTTTTACATTTTTTTTGGTGAAATGTTCCTGTATTTCATGCTGTTCAAGCCTATAATCCATTCATATACTGGACTAATCATGTGTGTTGGAACTAATCTAATCAGCATGTCAGTATATTTTATATTTTGACATCAATTTCCTAAAATCAGAGACTATCATCTAGATCAAGCTCTTGCTATGGATTGAATAAAAAAAAACTTGATGTCTCGTGCAATTTCAGCAATTATATCAGCTCCTGGCTTACACAGTAATTTTGACAGAATTATATTAGTGTGTCACAAATGTCATGATTTTACATGTATGTTGTTATATGCAAGTCTGCATGAATGTACTCGGTATTTTTCTTCCATTAAGATGTCATCATGTGGAGATTTTGATTGTGTTTGACAATTCAAAAAATAGGCACGAAAGTCAGATTGACTCTAACTTGCATTTGCCGTCACAGCAGCACATGCCAGTTCCTAGTTGCAATTTGATAGAATGCTCCAAGGCATTGTACAGTACATTTGTAGAACCATAATTCTGTGAGTGTGCTAAATTTGACATATGTCAACATATGGCTAATGTAAATATTGCAACTATCAATACAGATCATGCTAAGAAGGTCAGATGTCAAAGTTTATTTATCATCTTACAACTCACAAAAAACAGAAAAAGAAAGAAATGAATTACAACTTAGTAAGAGTGTCATCACATGACATTAATCTGCAATATACATAGTGTATTTTGATATGCATGGACACTGTCGAAGACTATTTTTGTACTAAATTTTTCACAACGCACCTTGTTTCTACTTGAATATACTGTCCATCCTGCTATGTAATAGCAAGTACCTGCTTATAAAGATCACCTGTTCATAAAGGCCATTAAAGTTGATATTGATATTTGATATTCCTATCAGAGTACTTTCGTGCATGGTAGTGAACCTGTCTGTAAAGACCACATGCTCATGAAAACCACTCTCTCTATCTCCCTTTGGTGGTCTTTATGACCAGGTTTCACTGTACACATGTTTCTGTGTATGTGTGTTTACTCCTGGACAAACTCTGCTTCAGCAAGTGCTTATCAAAAATGATGTGTAACTGTGAAATTTTCCGTCATGTCTCTCTGTGTGTGTCAATGAGTGAGATGATAGAAGCAGAACAAATTAATTTGATGCTTAGCAGGGGCTGTGGAACCAGGGATGCTAGGGGTTGGGGCTGCAGCCCCCCCCCCCCCCCCCCCCCACACACACACACACACACAGGGGGGGGGGGGGGCTGCAGCACACACACTTTTTTGGGCTTTAAAAACATCCCCCAAGTAAGGTGGAAATGGTGGAAAAAATTGCAACACCCATTAATTTCAAAGGGTTCTATTCTTTATCTTTTTTTTTTTCTTGGGGAGGGGGAGGGTGGGGTGGGGTTACCATTGGCCCCTGACGCCCTCCCAGGTTCCACAGTCCCCCATCCCCCCCAAAAAAAATGTTCCGCAGCTCCTGCTAAGAAAAATAAAACCACTCTTCTCTTCTTCAAAATGTCTACATGTCATCCTAATTATGAAAATGAATACTTGTATTTAGATCTCAGTAACTAGTGTTACAATAAGCCAGTTCCAAGTTCCACCATGGGCATGAGCAGAAAAGCTTATATTTTTGTATCAACAGGCATGTTGGCCTTTACATTCACTGAAATAAGCATCTGCAATGTAATGATTATGATTTATGTACGTGTGTAATCTCTATAAATGATACCAGCACATTCATCTGACAACACCAAAGTTTTCATTGTATAAGAACCTAGTATTTGGCAATACAAGTAGAAAAAAAAAGAAGTTTGTAAATGCATTCAATACATCAATGCAAAGCAATGAATGTGAAGAGGTAGTTTCAAAATCCAGCAATCCATCTTGTATGTTTAAAGTGTAGTGCTTAGAGCCATACATCTTCATAACAAACCCTTGTACACTTTGCAGTGGTTGTTGTACATGCACGTACTCCATGAGCAGTCATGACTGTTAGTTAAAGTTTATTGTTACATCTCACACGTGCAATAGAACAACTCACAGTCTGTCGTAGAGAAACTTGTCGGATGCACACACACCGGTGTGAAAACGAAAGGGCCGAGACCAGTAATGTTGTAGTGGCTATGACGTTGAACGTCAAGTGTAAACAGAGGACAAAAGGAAACGAAAACATGTGACATGTGATGAAGACGTGAGGTATTACAGGTATTACAGGTACTTGTACATGTGACTCTGAGGTAGTACAGGTACTCGTACACATACAAAGAGGCTGATTTTGTAGTTGCTGCTTAACATATACTTTTGCTGCAACAGGGCCTGACAGCTAGTGTAGCAGAGATACTTATCAAAAGGAGAATGATACCCAAATATACTTGTGGATTTGAGTGAATGCAGCAATATTAGTGGAACACATCACTGAAATTTGAAGAAAATCAGACAATCTATTCAAGAGTTTTGAATTTTTAAAATTTTTGGTGCTGCCCTCACTGGATGAGAAGACTGTGACATCACAGGGACAATGATATAAAGAAAATATGAAGAGAATTTAAAGGGATGGTACAGTATTGGTGGAGATAAGGATTGGGCTTTTTACTTTTTGCAAGATACCAAGAAAACACTTATGATATAGTGCAGAGCATACCATTTTAAGAGGAATTCAAAGTTTATTTGATGTAAATTGGATTTGGAATGACTGAAACATCCAAAAACAAAGTAAAACAAAGCGATCGTAATAAAGTGTGGGTCCTACACTTTATATTAGAGAATCGCTCTTTTTTGGATATCTCATCCATTTCAAAACCAATTTTCATGAAATAAATGGTGAATTCCTCCTAGAATTACATGCTCTTTCGTATTTCATAAGAGGTTTCTCATTATCTCACCAAAAAATGTTAGAAACCTGAAATTAGGTCCCAACCAAAACTATACAATCCCTTTAACATATTTTTATTATTCTAGGATAATGACAGAGCCCCCGGTAGAAAGCTGGGCGAATGATATTACACGTAACATACATGTACATGTATTTATGTTAGTAACAAATCGAGTAAATGTGTTCTTTTCATGAAAAACTACATTTTGTAGAATTCCCTCATATTTTCTCTTTATTATTGTTTTCTTTGCTTTATTTCTTCTCACTACTTTGCCATTTTGTCTGTGTGTACAGAGCCAATGACAGCTACAAGTTGTTGTTTTTTTTTATATTTATATTCACGTCAGAGCGACAAATTTGCCAAATTTGAGTGAAATAGACAAGTACAAATATTACAAAAGTTACAACAGTTTACATCCTAGCAAGTCACAATGTGACATGGCAACCATACGGTCTTATTTACCATAGTGCTGCATGCTACTGCTGTTGTACAGAACTCTTCACTTATTTTGTTGTGAAAATTACCCATATCTGATTCATTTGCTTGAATTAGTGTCTGGAAAAAAATATTAACTTCTGTTTTTTTTTGTGGACAGTGTGTAACGGCAAAATGGAAAACATAGCCCTTGTATATCATGTGGAAAATATAGCCTTGATTATATCTAAAACAGGGTCATGAAGAAATTAATTTTGAATTATATAGATTAACTTTTTCCATCTTTTAAACCTGTTTGCTTTGTACAGAGAATGCTTATGAACTCAAGTCATTGATGAAGAATATTCCTATGTGCTAGCTACCATGTTGTGTGTACACATACATACATGTAGCTCACATTGGCTGTATACAGTATGGAGATTTTATTGATTGGCCAGATTGAAAACAAAAATAAAACAACAGCAAGGCATAAAGGCCAATTCATAACTGCTGCAGTGCTGCTAGCTTTTAGTAAAATTTGGCAGTTCAAAGTCACCTTTAAATGCCCAATTCAAAAGTTCATATTCAAACTGTTCAAACTTTAGCTAGTTCCAGCTCTGGCAACGACGTGGACCTACTGGTGTTGTCGATACTTATTCACAACCAGATTGTGAATAGATCATTTCAGTTATGTACTGGTATTTAAATACTATGCATGATGTGTTCACAAAAGTTGCCCTTTAACAACCACAAAACTTGCAGGAGGCTTGCCCTACCTAGCAACAATTCATGAATGCTGAGTGAATTCCATCCAAGGAAACTTACTTGGAGGAGTAGGTGAATGAAATAGTTTGTTACTAGTAGGAAAAGAAACATATGAATATTGTAATATACTACAGTATTACAGAAATGGTCTTTTGTACTCCCACTGAATAGGGAGCTTTAGATTTTGACGCGCGGACGTTTGAGACGAGTGCGCTGGACGTTTTCCTCCTCCCTGTAGTGCGTCGTGTAGAAAAGTAGCTTTAGATTACGCTGGGACGCAACGTATAAAAAAAAAGTAAATAAATGAAGTAGCTCTCTACGTTGCAAACTGTGCGGACGTAAAAATAGCCCAGTACGCGTAGTGAAAAACTCAGGCGACGCAAGCTAAGAATAGATCGACTTGACGCGCGCTTCTGCGCACGCTCAGAACATGTCTTTTCCCTCTGAACGTCCGCGCGTCTGAAATCTAAAGCTCCCTAATGAAGGCACAAAGCAAAACATGAAATACAACAGAGCAATGACCTCATTCACAAAATACGGAAAATATTCCATGGTTGATTGACCAATCAGATTACAGAATTCACGATCACTAAAAGATAAAAGGTGGTACTATATTTGAGGTACTTTTGTGTTCTTGTATTTCCTTGTCGTATAAATTGTATTTTTAGAACAAAATAGTTTAAATGCAACATGCAATAAATCTGGCGCCTCTCAAGTTGAATTGTAATATATTGTGTCCTTGCATATTTGTTGTATGTGTGTTCGTGATATCAGGTGGTCAATAACTCCTTGTTTTCCTTGCCACGACAAACTGAATCAGATTTAATGAACGGAAAGAGCTAATTTATGAGGGTTTTTTTTATATCATATAGTGTTGCAGATGATACCACTGTGATTGAACGTGACAAGGCATGATTTTAGTGATAGATGAGCAACGAGCTTCACCATTTGATGTACTGTAATTCCATTTTCTGACCATTTGATGCAATAACGACTTATCAAGTTGTCAACTTGCCAAAACTCCGTACCTACCAAGGTGCATTTCGTGATGCAAACTCAATATGAGGGCATGCACCTTTTGTTGCATAGAGTCCTTACACTACTTTTAGCAAAATGTCGGTGAAAAAAGTGATGATGAGATGGAAATCATGATCAGAGGTAGAGCAGTGAAGAAGATATTTTGAGTTGGGGGAAGATGATGAGGATACAGAAGATGATGGTGATGATGATGGTGATGATGAAGATGACGATGGTGATGATGATGGTGATGATGGAGATGGTGATGATGGTGATGGTGATGATGGTGATGATGAAGATGACGATGGTGATGATGGTGATGATGGAGATGGTGATGATGGAGATGGTGATGATGGAGATGGTGATGATGGTGATGGTGATGATGATGATGAAGATGACGATGGTGATGATGATGGTGATGATGGAGATGGTGATGATGGTGATGGTGATGATGATGGTGATGGTGATGGCGATGATGATGGTGATGATGATGGCGATGATGGAGATGGTGATGATGATGGTGATGATGGTGATGATGAAGATGACGATGGTGATGATGATGGTGATGATGGAGATGGTGATGATGGAGATGGTGATGATGATGGTGATGATGAAGATGACGATGGTGATGATGATGGTGATGATGAAGATGACGATGGTGATGATGATGGTGATGATGGAGATGGTGATGATGATGGTGATGATGATGGCGATGATGGAGATGGTGATGATGGTGATGATGATGGTAATGGTGATGATGATGATGGTGGTGATGTTGATGATGGTGATTATGATGATGATGATGGTGATGGTGATGATGATAAAGAATATTGACAGTGATTTACTCTTTCACTTCAATCTGTAACATCTTATATACATCATCTTATCAAGAAAGTCAATGGGATTCTAGGCTTGTGGTCCTAGGATGGTTGATATGATTATGACTAGAAAATATATGATGATGGCAATTTTGAAGATGACACCTTAAGATGATTCTAATTTCACTTATGTAAAAAAACAAAAAACAAAAACTAATGGTGATAACAATATTCAAATAGGTCATGGAATGAGGCTGAATATCAGGATGACAATTCATCTACATGGTTTGTAACCATTTGCTGTGTACTACAGTGTAGTTGCACAGACATTGATTTGCAAGTAAAATAGAATCTTGAAGTTTCATTTACATTGTACATATTGTAGTCTAAATAATCTTTCTAGGTATTGATCTAGTTCAGTGTACAGGTGATTCCCGTTAATACGAAGTCCTGGGGACCGATATTTTTCTTTTATTTTATTGTAATTTCATTATTGGTTGGAGCCAAACACATAAAGTATGTAAAGATGTACAGACATTAATTTTGGGATCTGAATTTTTACTTCGTTGTACATGTAGGCCTATCTGAAATTTCGTGTGTTCGTTATAACCGTGTTCGTTCTAACGGGAGTGCACTGTGAATTATTGATGGTTCCATGACATTTGCTCCTGCAACAATAGCTTTCATGAAATATTTGCACGCTAAACCAAACATACTTTCTACCTATAAATATAATCCTAACCCTAATCCTAAACTTCACATTAAGCTAAACTTAAAACCCTATCACAAATGCCTAACCCTAAGTCATTGGAGAAAATAAGTCGGGAGCAATTGTCGCAGGAGCAATGTCGTGTCACCGTAATCAATATAACATCATATCCACTAGACCCCTTCAGAAGGAAAAGGAAATGTAAAACAAAAAGATAACAAAAAAATCATGAATTCTGAGCAGTTCTCATAGAGTCTGGAGAGAGACAAGGTCATGTGATCATTTTGCTCCATCTCCTGTGACGTCATGATTCAAGACATAATTACACTCAGCAAAAAAAAAAAAAAAATGAAAGAAAGCAAGTAAACACTTTTTCAAGTTTATATTTCTCATTTCTCTTCTAAAATTGGCTTTTTGTAATCATTGTTATCCTGAAGGGCATTTGCCACCTGAAAGACAATAATAATGTCAAATTTTCAAATTTTTACTTTTGTGCCTTGGACGGCAAAAATTAATGTGTTCAGTCATGCATAAAATTTCCCTTTGTATTAACCTACCAGCTTGATTGCCAATTAAATTACCTTTAATATGATATATTACACATTGATTTTCATCGAAATCTTCTATGAAAAATATGAATTCGAAAAAGTGCTCACTTTCTTTTTTTTTTTTGTTGAGTGTACGTATAATGTAGGATTACAGCGACGAGTGTAAAAAGCTATGGTCGCCATCCGCTGATAAATTGAGTCACTTTGAAGAGTTCGAAGTGGGAGAGCTGAAACTCTTCCTTGAGCAGGTCCTTGTCCATTTTCTGCAGGAGCTTGCCGTTGACAAGGTGTGCGGAAAACAGGTCCACCGTCTCGTCACGCATGTGGAGCAGTCGCAGGGACTGGGCGAGCTCGCCGCACGTCAGTTCCCGGATGTTGGTGGGGATTTCGGAGGGGGAGGTGAACGTGCGGTCGGGTATCCCCACCCTCGCAGATGTAGCCGAAATGAGCGACTAGATAAAGTGGTTTTGAAAAAAAATAAAAAAGACAACGAATAAACAAACAAACATGAGTTAAATGCCATGTGCCTCCCATGCTTGTCACCAACATACGTAAATCTTAATTTCCAGACCTCGGCTACAAAAATACTCATTACCCACATGAAGGTGTATATGCCCATACGCCACCTAAAAGTCCCCATGAAATATTCAAAATCACATCCAAAATGGAAATTAGCCTGTAATAGTATTTGTACATGTATTGATGTCTTGGATGTGATATAAGACCCAATATTCTCTTTTTCATTCACAAGTATATCCTTCATCTGCTTAATACGGGCCATTCCTCGTGCTTTCAAAACTCTCCTTCACGCTACCGTACAAGGTCATCGTTGTGATTGTAGTAACCAGATCTGTTCTTTCTTTTATTTAATCCATTTGAGTTTGAAGCCAATTCAAAAGTAAATCAGTGAACTGATGTGACTGCATGCACTTGCACTTACTCCTAAACGCTAAGATTGAAAAATAAAGCGTTTATATCAGAATTATACGAAAGATAGAAAGAGAGAAAGTTGGGACGGTAAGTTTGGATAATTGGGGGTATATCACATTCACCATAACTTTAGTCAACAATTTTTTTTAAAAATAATCTACTAGCCACGCAGAAATTAATGCTTTCACTTTTCCTATGATCTTCATAATATATTATACGACCCCTTGACCCCTTCTATCGATCTGTAACCCCTCTCGGATCTAATAGGGAGCTTTAGATTTTCGCGACGGAGACGTTCAGAGGAAAAAAAAAAAATGTTCTGAGCATGCGCAAAATCGCGCATCAAGTCAATTTATTATAGCTTGCGTCGTCTGAGTTTTTCACTACGCGTTCTGGGCTATTTTTACGTCCGCTCAATTTACGACGCAGAGAGCTACTTCATGCACCGATCACTGGGAGCGCCATTTTATTTTTTATAAGTTGCGTCCCAGCGTAATCTAAAGCTACTTTTCAGCACGACGCAGGAAAAGAGGAAAACGTCCAACGCACTCGTCTCCTCAAACGTCTGAGCAGCAAATCTATAGCTCCCTAATAATCATCTCAACCGAGGAGCGGCTTCATGCTTACTGACTCATCAACAAGAATTATTTTGGACACTATTTTTACACACAGAACATCGGAATGTTATGAAGCGATGATGACGTTATCACCGTGTCTCATAGGTCGAATTGTGATTCACATCGATTTTTCTGCCTTGCGAGAGCATGCAGCCTTTAAAATCTATAACGAACCTTTACATCCGTAGCCTTGATGGATGTGATGAAACTTTGACTGTGCGTTGGGTTTTTTTTTTTTTTTTCACGCCTTGTCTCATATAAGACTTTGCTCTTCTTTTCATACTCAATTTGGGCATGGAGTGGAGATTTTCTTCAAGAAATGGGAATGACCATCAAAGCAAAGTGAAATATAAGCTGGTTTGTTTTTCTCTATGGCTTTACCTCGTTCGAGCCCGAAGTGCTCCCTTGTTTTTCCTTCTTCGAACTTTTTTTTTCTTTTGGAACTAGGTACGCAGTGTCGGATACCGGATGGAATGTATGGTTGGGTAGATTTGTCTCAAACTACATGAAAATTTGAAATAAAAAGAGAAAAACTGAAATATTAACGTTATTTTTTATTTTGATATTCATATATCATTTTTTATATTTATTATGAACATCGTCTATCGTTAACATGCCCTATATACCTACAGGAGATTCCGGCGTCATACATGCACATCCAATAATACTCATTTTAAAGAACAACTATAGGTGTTCATATTCTGTTCTCACCAGCACAATCTCAATTAGACTTAATCTGAGCAACACGGTAAGAATAGATGAAAGCCATTTAAGCAGAGGAGTGAAAGTTGAGGTGAAGGTTGAGGTAAGATTTTTCTTTACTTTGTTTCCCTCTGTAGAGATGAAATTTGTTTAGAATTTGGTAAGAATTATTCGCTATTGACAGTGATAACTAGCATTTTCTGACATCGATGATTCTTATTAGTATTTTGACTTTCTGTTCAATTACTTTCAGTGAATTTCTTCCTGGCAAAACGTGGCAGTACCCAATGATAATAATAATAATAGTGATGATGATGATGAAAATAATAATAATAATAATAATAATGATGATGATGATAATAATAATAATAATAATAATAATAATAATAATAATAATAATAATAATAATAATAATAATAATAATAATGATGATGATGATAATAATAATAATAATAATAATAATAATAATAATAATAATAATAATAATAATAATAATAATAATAATACATGAATGATAGATCAATGAATAGATAATAAAATAAATATAAAAGTAACTAAATAACGAAATGAAAAATGTCTAACTTACGATTTCGTCAGCACTGCACGTTCCGTTGATGGAATCGGGCAAAGGGCTCGACAACTTTCGTGCGGACGATGCGTATCTCTTGCGTTGTTTCTCTCCCTGCGTGTAACCCAACGTTGTGTTGTTACGACTGACGCGCTGGGCGCTTCGATTTAAATCTTTCTGCCTCCCCTTGCCCTCAAATACGGCGATTCGTCGTTGAAATGACGATGGTGACGAGAGCGACAGGGCATCCATGTTGTGCCTATCTATGAATTCTGTAGGGGAAGGGAGGGATCGGGGTTGATGGGAGGGGGAGGGAAGAATGGGGGGGGGCAGATATTAAGTTCAGAAATAACATAACTCTTAATGGTGATAGCAAATTATAAATCAAACATTCTTCAGAAGACAAATTGGGATTAAAGGGATTGCATGGTATTGGCTGAGATGAGGATTTAGCTTTTAACTTTTTGTGACATACTTAGAAACCACTTTATGAAAGGCTAAAGAGCATGCCATTCAAACAGGAATTCATAGTTTATTTAAGGAATATCCAAAAACAAAGTAAAACAAAGCGATCCCAATAAAAAGTGGGTCCCACCTTTTATAAGTATCAATTTGTTTGGATATCTCGGCCATTTTAAAACTAATTTTCATCAAATAAATTTTGAATTCCTCTTGGAATCATATGCTATTTCATATTCCATAAGAGGCTTCTAACTATCTCACAAAGAAAAGTTGGAAACCTGATGCCCTATCTCAACCAAAACTATATCCTTTTAACAGCGTTACTCTTCGTTTGGAATCTGAATACATTTTTCTTATTTTGTTGCATTAGCCAAGGCGAGTTTGACTAGACGTAAGAATGCAAGAATCTCTGTTGTAATTGTGAAAATAACTTGGTCATTACCCAGTGTAGGTTTTGAGCGATAAAACTGCGTTGCTATGATCCTAACGTAAGGAACAATGATGTTAATCATCGGCTGCATTTTCTCTTTCCATTTTTCGCTCCTTATAATGAAATGTAATCTTCAGCCCTACACTGAATTCTAATGATAAGGGACTGTCTTGGGATGTTCTTGTATCTTTCATTTTCAATATATAGGCCTAAGTCATACGGAGGGTTCTGTATCTGGCGCATTTGGGTTTTCTTAATTACTTATCCTCCCTAAACCAGGACAGAAGTACGTCGTACTCAGAAACAACTTCGACATCTAGTCCCATTGACTCTTTAATCCTGCGTGCATGTGTGTTTATTCGAGTCAAATGTATTATTTTTGGCATGACGCCAGTGAAAGCCTACCCTGTATTTTGGGAACTGCCTGCGCAATTGTTGCGTCATAATCTTACCACGACGTCTCAATCGATGTGACGCTAGTATGTCTTTGGAATGCACGCGCGGGGGTAACGGCGGACCCGTCTCCAACTCAGCGTTGGCCGGCGTAGAGATCTTCACAGCCTTGTGAGCATCCGTACCAGGCCTTGAGCGGCGGTGCCTCGACCTCGATGGCGACGACGATGACGACATTTTCCCTGGATGAATGCGATGCGAGCTGGAGGGACTGGTGATCTTGACATCTGTCGTGCAAGAAGTCAATGAAGGCGGTGCGGGTAGCGGTCGCCTTTCCGCCGCCGGGTTGCGAAAGAGCGAGAAGCGACGTGATGAATGCTTGAACCACGACGATCTGCGACTGGGCGTGCGGATAGGGACCGGGGGTGGGTTATACCTTGGCATCGAGTCATCTTTTTTGCCCCCTGTAAGCATAGGACAAAAAGATCACGTTATATAATGGGAAAGAACTGACGTGGCTCAGTGGTTAACACCAGTGAATATCAGTCACGAGGTTCCTGGTTCAAATCCCCTGACACCAGCGATTGTGCCTCAACAAAAGAGAAACATTGCCCTCATTGCCTATCAGTTCTTCGGAGGGGACTTGCAGCCCCCGTGGTTGCTTGCTTTAATAGCGGTCACGTGAAACAAATCAGTTCAAATTCAAACCGTAATGCAGCGTAATTTCTGGTCGTCTTATGGCACACACACACACACACACTTCATAACTTTTGTCTTGATCATGCTTCATCTTTATGATAGAACATGCTCATAATATCGGACTGTATTTCGTGACGTCATGATTTAGACACTGTGTCGTCCGCCGGGGAACGCGCTCAGTTATTAGGTCCTACGTATCTACGCTGGCTGGGCGCTTACAGTGAAATATAATGTCATAATAATGTTATCTCCGTATACTATTCGTTTCTTCCTTTTGTTTTTGTTTTTTGTTTTTAGTGCAATGGACGAAACAGCCTCGGTGTCAGTTTCGAGAAGGATAGTTGTGAAGAGGAAGAGGTAGGTTATGGCTTATCATTACCAAACAGTAATAATGACAAAACAATCCCTTAAGTAACTTTTTCTTTCCGAGCTGAATATAGATACAGAACGACAGATTTGGACAATTTTGCCCCGAAAAGGGGGACTCCGAATACGATGCTCTTGGGTAAATTGCTGGTCTTCTTCCCTAATAGAAAAACATGTCCCACCCAAGCAGTGAAGACGAGTCTTTTAATCACCAAATCACAAGACACGTTACAAGCATCATGACTATCATGACTATTTTCGGTGTTTTGTTTTGTTTTGTTTTGTTTTGTTTTGTTTTTTTTGGGGGGGGGGGGGATTTAAAGTGGGAGTGAGGAATATACATGTACCAGTACAGGGTCGAGATCTATGCAATATTTAAAAATAAAAACAATATTCGAATACAAAAACGTCACCATGATAAAAAATACAAACGCTATCGTTATCATCTTAGCTTTCCCTAGAATTAAGGTACTGCAGTCCTTCATGATTAGCAATGAATGCCATTTTTTTTTTTGCGTTAAGAATTTTCGGCTAGATTTTATTATTATTATTATTTTTTTGGTAATCTCAAGTACAGACTAATCAACTATGAACTTTAGATTGTAGGCATTCAGTGAAAAATATGAGAAGATATAGAATTCCATCATTTTTTTTTCTGCCTGATTTTTATGACGTTCTTAATGATCTGTTGCATTAAACTTTCTCTATAAAATCAACTTGTGTAAAGAGTGCCATTTCACTTGAATGCTTGTCACACCTCGAGGCACATCGTCCTGCTGAACTGCTTCCTCTTCAACCGAGATGTAGAAACCCGTTTCCCCTGAAGCCGGATTTTTCGTGCAAGTCGAATCTCCAGCGCCGGATTCTTCGGTGGCCGAAGTCGCTCCGGGAGAAGACTCCGGAACCGAAACCTTCAGTGGACTGAGACAGGGCTATTCAAGAGAGGGAGGTTTCAAAACAGATTTTTTTTTTTATTACATGAAGATTTTTTCCTAGTAAAGAGAAGGAAAATGATGAGATATCTGTTTTATAATGACATGTCATCAATTTGTAGAAACGTACTTATAAACAAAAGTGAGACTAAACAACCTTGAAGGACAATGTATTGAAGTTTTGAAAAGGAAATCGTAGTTCAATGAATGGCTGGCCTCTTAGTGATATGGAGCTATTAAATCTTTGTAAACTCACACTTGAAGGAGGTTCATTATACATGTATAACCTTTTAATGTCACAGCTAGGATGGAGTCGAAATACTCCATTCAAGATTTGATTAATAATTCATCATGATAGACTGATTCCGGTGCAACGATTACGCACTTTTGAAAATCTCGATTTGACGGACATCTTGTTAATGTTAGTTAAAAATTATACCCCTTTTCAATCTTGAACAGGATTTCTTAGGGGCATCCAGGACTCGGTGTTACCCACTCTCAAACTGAGAATATAAAAGAAAACGATTTCGGCAAAATACAGGGTCCTGACCTTTCG
This sequence comes from Diadema setosum, assembly GCA_033980235.1. Classification (NCBI taxonomy): domain Eukaryota; kingdom Metazoa; phylum Echinodermata; class Echinoidea; order Diadematoida; family Diadematidae; genus Diadema; species Diadema setosum. The sequence continues at coordinate 20,559,797 of CM067078.1, forward strand.
AAGTGATAATTTGGACACTCGAAAGGACTGAATGAAAAAAAGTGTCTCACAGAGATAGTGAAATACAGTTTTCTGTGAAATGAATAAAATACTCGGGATTATACAGTTTGCAACTAGACTAAACTCGTAAAGGTTTATTAATGAAGGTTTAACAAGATCAAGACAAATATATTATGCATACTTTATCCTGAACGACTGGAGACAGTTTTTCTTTTTTCGGCGTGGCAGCATCGTGATTGGTAGGCTCAGCTGCAGAAAGTAAGAGTAAGAGATAGACAAACATTTAATTCACTAAGAGAACAGCTGAACAAACTATCAGGGTATGAAACAAGTGGACTTCGTACTTTTTTTTTTTGCGATGGGGGATGGGGGGGGGGGGGGGTGGGGCTTTCGAGTGTATCCGGTTATCGCGGATAATGCATGCCCGACGTGTTCAATATCAGAATTTTGGTCAAACATCTCAACATCAGCAAGAGAAGAGCCAATAGGAAGGTTTGAATTACATGTTTCGAGAACGGAATCTTCAATGTTTCTTTGATCATGGCAACGAATAAAGTAAAAAAAAAAAAAGAAAAAGAAAAAGAAAGATGGATATCCAAGGATAAAAGATAAGACACGAAAGATGGAATCATTCGATGTCGAATATAATACGTTTCAAGGTTTTACTTTATTTCTTCATCTCGAGGGACGAGGGACCCCTTTCTGAATGATGCTGCTGATAACAATGATACAGGGGCCACGGAAGGGGGGAGGGTGGGGGGGGGCCGTCGGCCTCTTATTTGGCGAAAGAAAGATATTGCCCCAGTCACACATAAACACGGATGCTCAAGGATCTACAAGGTGATCCGGGGAGATCCGGGGAGGTCCGGGGAGGTCCGGGGAGATCCGGGATAGTTTCGACCTCGATGGAGTGTCGACGAGCGTTGGTATGACTGTACACACGGTATCAACACGACAGCTACACGGATATGACCGGAAGAGCGCGTCGTCGTCTATACACGGACAAACACGTCATCTACACGGATCAACACGACAGCTTCACGGCAGCCACACGGACCACCCCGGATTGATCTTCCAACACGGCAGTCCCCGGATGACGCCGGATGTTTTTGACCTCCAAAAGTTGCCGTGTTGGCCTCCCGGATGTCCCCGGATCTACACGGACATACCGGATGTCCAACTTGGATGTCCAAACTTAGGCGTCAACACGGATCTCTCCCCGGATCACCGGATCAGATCCGGGGTGGTCCGGGGTGATCTTGGATGTCTATGTGACTGGGGCACCACGTCATCAAAAATTTTGTGTGAACCCAAAATGGCCTGGACGATCGTTGTGTAACCCTATCAGTCTACGGAACAAAACTCATCTGAAACGGATTAAATTGTCGAAGTGTATTGTAATATATCGTTGCCTTTATTCGTCATATCATTGTACTAGAGTAGAGAGCACTTAGCCCATAATTTTGTTACAATAACATTACATATTACTCTTTCACTTACACTGAGTGTTCCTCTATAGTTTTATTTGTTTATATATTGCATCACAGACGATCATACAGGGTACCGCGCGCAGGTGGTGGATATACATTGTACACTGGTCAATGAGGGCGGATACCGAGAACACTTTACACACGCAATTGATGGATACCATTAATATGACGTCATATTCATGGTTTTGTGCACTGTGCCATGAATATGACGTCACGGTATGGTATATGTTTGTCTATCGGCATTTCGTCTTCAGGTATAGACCAAGAACACAAGCACGCACACGCACAATAAAACAAACTTACGTGCCGATGGTGGAATGAGTGATTCTCGGTCGAAATCGAGATGAGAATGTGAGAGAATCCGCACAGCAGTCCTGCCCGCCATAGACGCCGTGTTTGCGTGGTTGTGACTCGCTGTGAGTTGAAACGAACCAGTTCAAATTAGGGATTTATAGTAGCATAAGCAGTAAAGGAAAAAGATGATGATGGTGAAAGGGAAGAAGGCGTATGTTCATGCAAAATGATGTCTTCGAATTGTGTCCAAATCCACGTAGATTCATCCACATAGATTCATCTTTTCTTTATCCAAGGTAGCCTCTTAGTGTTGCCACTGCTCTACCAGAGGGGACTGCCATTATTATTACCCTAGCGTTGCCAGGTAACCTGGGTCATGAGGGACATACTAGTAGCGGGTAAAGACATCAAGGACGGCAGGACTTCATGAGATTCGAACTCTAGACCTGCTATTGAAATTCAAGAGACTTATCCACTATGCCACGACCCCTCCCCCCTCCATTACAACGAGATTAATCTTATGATGTGTTTTCTTCTAATGTTTCAAAGTTTGTACAGACAGAGGTTGAATCATTTTCCCGCAATCATAACTGACAAAATATTATTGGAACATGTTCTAAAGGAAAACACAAGAAAAAATACCGGGCTTACGTTGATTGTAACACGCTTTTTAGGGTATTTTATGTACTTCACATGATTATGTGCTGATACACCGGCAGATTAATTACGTCAAATCCGCCTTTCTTTCACGACGTCTTGTGAGAAAGATACTGATCAAAAACATAGTAATATTACATGCTCACAAAATGTAGATATTTTGAAACGAGATCGAATACTTGACTGACACATAATATGATTAAACGCGCCATTAATCCTCCCACCTTCCATGCCCACCACCTTGTTGTTACCTTCTGATATGCGCTCCCTCGTGCTTCTAAATTCTGGTCTACATGATTAATCAGAAATATATTAATCACAAATTGACTGTGCAAACATCCATGGAAAAACACGGGCTATAAAAGCTTCCTCGGAACATCAAAAATTATTGCTACCTTTTTTCTTTCTGAGAACGGCTGTTCCAGCGCTAAGCTTCCACTTAGGTATTTTGGCTGTGATGGGTGTTCCGCATTCGCTTAGGAAAGTCTCCTGTTTGAAACAAGGGAATAAGGGGATGAAAAAATGATTGTCCCATCACATTTGTTTTCTTGTTTGAATTCATTTTTGAATGATATCACAGCAAAGGTCAAGAATGGTTGATTCATGACAGAACCTGGTTTCACGGCGTATTATTATAGTCTATATATGATTATTATTTACATTATCGTGAAATAATTAAACATCTATTACATTGTTCTTGAGAAACTGCATACGCATAGTATTTGGGCATCAGCTATCATCCTCTCAGCTATTGTGATGCAGTGGGTAAGACCATGGATTCTCCACCGTGAGGTCTCGGTTCAAGTCTTCAGGCAGCACCGGTTGGGATGCGCGTCACGAAACCGACACCCACGAATCATACAGCCCGCGAGTCATATAGCCCATGAGTCATACTGCCCATGAGGTATATGTTGCAGCCCACGAGTTACGCAACCCATTAGTTCGACACAAAGCAAACAAGGCCCACGAGACCAACACATTAAGCCTCATGTTGCAATGTCGAACTCGTGAGCTGCTTTTACCTAGTGTCGAACTCACTGGCTGTAGAACTCGTGGGCTGTATGACTCATGGATTTTTTTAAAATGTCAAACTCATGGGCAGTATGACTCGTGGGATGTATGACTCATGGACCTTTTTTTTTTCAATGCCAACTCATGGGCTGTATGACTCGTGGATGTCGGTCTCGTGGCATGATCCCCCAGCGATCGGCCCCGCTGGCAAGATGCATAGTCCTTCGGAGATGACTTGAAGCCATTGGTCCCGCTGTTGTTTGCTCACAGGTATTCATAACATCCTTAACGCCCTCTTAAAGCAAATCATACTTCAGTTGAATTTCATCTATTGCTTAAAGGGATGGTACAATTTCGATTAAGATGGGGCTTCAGGTTTCCAATTATCTATGATTTTTTTTTTTTTAAAGATAATGAGAAACCACTTATGAGATATTATGAAAGAGCATAAGAGGAATTCAAAGTTTATATGATGAAAATTGGTTTTGGAATGACTGAGATATCCAAAACAAAGCGATCCCAATAAAAGGTGGGACTCACCTTTTATTAAGGATCACTTTGTTTTACTTTGTTTTTGGATATATCAGCCGTTTCAAAACCGATTTTCATCAAATAAACATTGAATTCCTCTGAGAATTGTATGCTCTTTAACATTTCATAAAGTGGTTTCTAAGTATTTCGCAAAAAGTTAAAGGCTAAATCCTAACCTTAACCAACACTATGTCATCCCTTTAAGGAAATTGAGTGTTCTGTAGACCGTTCCGATAATATACATTCAAATTCTACAAGCATGCTTTCAATTTCAATGTTCAATTCCAATTCAACGCTTATTCAACGACATTATATTTCCAGCAATTACTGATATACATAAGTACAGATAACAATGCAATCAATTTGAACATGGTGGGGGCGCATCTCTAGAAGTAAAGAACTTATGCCGAGTGTGCCATTAAGATAATAACACACAAAATATAATAAATGGGATAAAAAGAGAGGTATAGGGGCAAAGACCGAGACAGAGACAAAGACAGGCAAAAAGACGAAGACAGTCACATACATACAAACAGTGATAATGTTCACAAAAGTTACCACAAATCTTGCCCTACCTATAGCAACAATTAACATGATTAAGTAAATTCCTGCCTAAGGAACTTAATGGGAGGAAACAGGTGGATGAAATGCTTCGTTACTATAGGCTGTAGGGGAAAAAATCTATGATTGTACATATGGATTGATAGGCAGAGTTACTGTCACATGGCCTATAGGAGACGGCGGGTCAATGAACGTCTGAACTCAAGGGGGTTTAAGACCTCCTTGCTCAACTACCATGCTCAAAGAAAGTCTGTTGATCTTACTGGCGGAATGAGCTCTCTTTCGACTCTGCCATGAGAAGACATCTTTCTCTGGTACAGCTCCGACTTCCTCTCCGAGCTCTTCGCCACCAGGAAGTATATTTCGACGTTCTCGGCCATGACGATGATCGACTCGGAGCCGTCCTGGCCCTTCACGACGCCGACCACGAAGAAGGTGGTGACCTCGCGCTCGAGGCGGATGTGCAGGTCCAGGGTTCGAATCTGCTTAATTTTCGACATGATGCTCGTGTTGAGCCACTTGCTGGACGGGTTTGTGTCCCGGATGCGGACTATGACCGGGAGATAGTACATTCCGAGGAGGTCCTATATCGACAAGATGTAGTTTTTACAATATTGAGAGAGATCTATAGCCAACCATTCCATGCATTTGTTTGTTTTTTGTTTGTTTTTAATTGTTCCATATTCCACATTTCAACAACAACAGAAAATAAACCATAAAGACAACAATACAAAAGCATGGATGATTAACATGTGAAATATGAGGAATCTACATAGAAGCATTGCTTGTAGGGTGTAGATTCCCAGATGCTGATGTGAGATTAATTCTTACTCGATATTTACAATTGAAAGCAATGAAAATTTATGAATTGGGGAAATATAAACGTCGAAGAATAAAAAAAAACAGAAAAAGAAAAGACAAAGAAAACAATGTCCGCGGCACAAAACGTCTGGAGAGTTGCGTGATCACCCGTGCGAGGTAGGCCTATTAGTCAGATACAGTGTGCAATAGCAAAAATGCAAAATATGCACAAAAAAGGTAACATTAAAAAACCTGGTCCTATATCGACAAGACGCAGTTTATAGAATATTGAGAGAGATCTATAGCCAACCATTCATTCATTTAACCAAAAATTTTTAAAGGTAACGTTAAAAAAACCTGGTATTTTCTGAATAAATTAATTGGTAGATATACAGTGAAACATGGTATTGTTCACAGTGGTAAAGACACGATTCTTTCGATATTGCAAACACAATGAATGATGACAACGACGACGACGACGACGATGATGATGATGATGATGATTATTATTATTATTGGTAGCTCACTGTTACGATCACTACTTGTGTCGGATGTGAACTATCTAGTTTCGAGCGGGAAATGCTCGATCAATCGATGTAATTCTTTAATCCTATCTCTGAATGTGAAGTTGTCGATGTCATCAGGAGCATCGATCAGAGTAAAAGTTCTGAATACGATAATTACCGTGTCTATAGATATTGTTCAACCGAGTCACATGCATGCATTTTATCAGCAAACCTTTGACTTACATCTAATGCAACCTATCTTTACAAACAGGCATTATCCGTCCAAAATGAAATTAGCAAGTGATTCATTTCATTTCATTTCATTTATTTTCCTCTTTCATAATTGGTTTACAAGCATTGCATTAAAAACAAACAGACAGACAAACAAACAAACAGAAATACATGGTGTCAAATAATGATAGTGGTGGAATCATGAGAAGCACAAAGTAGTCTTATTGAAAATGATCCCTTAAGAAATATCATGATGTAAATATGTGTAATCATTTATAATCATTTGTAATTGAGTTGAAACAAACATAAACACATAAAAAAATGCGATAAGATTCACAACTTGAAATCAATAAAAAAAAAAACCGGATACATGTACGTGTAGATATGAAAGAAAAGAAGAAAACTCCATATTTAACTATTCATCAACTTGTAGCTTGATTGCATCAAAAGGATGTTGTTTATAATAATCTTTTAAATTGTCTTACGGTCTTACTGATCCTGAAAAGTATATTCAAATTATTCCATAAAATAGTACCTTTATAAAATATTAATGACTGCGTACACGATGTGCGATTTAATGGGAGATGGATATTCCTGCCACAAGAAGAATTCTATGCCTAACTGTAGGAACTATAGACCCATTTCTGTACTGGTATTATTTTCCAAGATACTCGAGAGATTTGTTCATAATAGACTGCAAAATTATTTGACGAGGAATAGTTTGCGTACTACTCAGAAGTGTAGTTTTACATGTAGGAAAAAAATGTCCACTGAAGTTGCAACACTGTTAATTTGTATGATCAAATGGTGAATAATATCTATGCTTATAGATTTACAATTGTCATTTTTATGGATTTATTAAGGCTTTATGAACTACATGTATCGTCGAAACTGAAATATCATGCAATGAGAGATATACCCCATTTTTGGCATATTTGGTTTACGAGTTATTTGCGTAGCGGTTTTCTGTGTATCAAGGGCATTCATCCGATCCCAAAATCATTTCATCAGGTTGACGGAAAGGTTTAAGCTTTGAAATGTTGTTATTTTTGATATACAAAAATGATGTGGTAAATTGTTCACAATTTGTAAACTTTGTCCTATTCGCTGATGAAACGGCATTAATTGCCTTTCATGAAAAATTTGAGACTTTGGTCAGTGAGATCGATATTGATCTGGATAAAGTGTACTGGCTTGCTCGTACTAAGTTATGTTTGAATATTTTGAAAAGTAAGTTTGCTGTTTGTAAAAATAAGCAAAATAGAAAATCTTGTCCTGATAATGTCAAACTTAATATCAACAACATTTTGATAAAGCAATGCTCTGTTGTCACGACCTCATGTTCTCTTATTGATATGTAGTGCATTCATTATTCACCCCATCTAATGCATTCTAATAGCTTATGGATCTTGTCACACCCCAGAAAACTGCTAGGAGTGCTGTGACTCCAGAGGAAAACACTTCGTGTTTGTATCAACACTTTTTATTTTGCTCTGCAACGCCATTGTTCGGGTGCACACCCACGAGTCATAAAGCCCACGAGTCACAAAGCCCACCAGGCATACAGTCCACGAGTCAAAAAGCCCATGACTTCGACTCTAAACAAACAAGGCCCACGAGACGATTACCACATCCGTATTGAAAATGTCGAACTCGTGGGCTGTGTGACTCATGACCTTTTGTCAATGTCGAACTCATGAGCTACTAGTATATGACTAGTGGCCTAGTGGGTTTCAGTCTCGTGGCATGACCCCACTTGTTCTACCGCTTTCCCACACCGAATGTCCATGACTGCAATGCCTTGCAAATTACTTCTCTGGTGCACATGTATTTTACCGAAAGTATTTCCCATACCTCACTTATTGTTTGGAAGGAAACATGCGTATAGTAACAAGATCCGAAAGTCAACCAAATTCCATCACTGGAAAACGGAAACAGGCATCCATCTTAAAATCAACCACATAGGTTCCGTCATTTGGAATTCACTACCGCCCAGTATTCGAAATTCACAATTTAAAAAGACGTTAAAAACAATTGAAAATGATAAATTTTTTAGTTTCAGTTTGCTTCTCACTTGAGCATCTGTGATTTACCATCCAAGCGTTGTAATCAAACTCTTTATACAATGAGGTGATTTCATCATTGCAGGTCCCTTAGACCTTTTTTTTTTTCTTTCAGTTTACTACACTGCTCTTTTAGGCTTGTTATTTTTTTTTTTCATCTGAAGTCATCCCTATGTATTATGTATTACGGGTGAATCATGCTTAATTTATTTTTTTTTTTCAATTGTAATGTTTTATACGGTACATACTCTCAGGCATACAATACACTTGACTCACCGCTTTCAGAAAGTAGGGGAAATGATATTGCCCAACACAATTATGTCAGAAACAATGTGTACTTCTCCAAGAAAAAAATAATATATTTGTGGAATTCTCTTTACATTTTCTTTGTATCATTTTCCATACGTGACGTCATAAACTGTAGTAGTTTTCTCGTCCAGATGGCTGCACTGAAAATGGGAAGATGTGCATAACTTTCGAACGGATTGTCTGCGTGATATTCTTTCACTGATGTGCTCTACATTGCTGCATTCATTAAATCCATATCTATTTTGGGGTTTCATTCCCCTTTACTTCTTATACCTAAAGACATATTATGTGAGATTGATCTATAATACTTACGTGTAGGAAACATGATTGAATGTCGGGGACCAAATCAAAGACACCTTTCCACTTCAGATTGAGTTTTATGGCCTCGTGCGTTTCTCCGTCGTCTCGAATTCGACACCTGCATGTGGAAATGTCAAGCGCAGTTTAGGAGTTACGATTACAAGAGTAATCAATGTAGGTCTGTCAAGCTATCCAGAGAGGGATGTACCTTTTTAGTAAAATACGCCGTTGTGAAAAAAAATAATTGATTATAAATTAGCACAGTTTTAGCAAAATCAAAGAACTAATCTCATATAGAATCAGCTAGCTTTGTTATTTCGAAGATTCGTTAATCCGACAAACAAAAACAAAAGCAAAAACAAACAAGCAAACAAACAAGCAAAACCTATCGCTATTCCGAAGCGTCGTACAATGTAAATCCGAAAGCAAGATAAGGTCCGTAATTCCAAAGGTTCGTCGGCGCACACATTCTTTTCGTTTTCGGTATAACGAACCTCATTCCCATTTCTTATTAACGAACCTTCGGAATCACGAACATCACCAGCTTTGCCAATACACCATATCACAATACATGTCACACAATGACTGCAAATTGAGAAAACCTGGCTACGCTCATTCTGCTGGGAATGTGTCGCAAGTGTGTATACTAATATTGGATGATAAGAATGTAGATTTTTTCGAAAACCATCTCATATCTGTTTAACTACAAAATCATACATCATGTTAGGATCACTTTAAAACGGATGCTGTCGCACATAATTCGTGATGCCATTACTTTAATCGTGGTCGCATAGTGACAGCATGGTAGATTTTGAGCGGAATGCCTCAGAGAATGAAACGACCTAACGCCCACACATAAGGACGATAAATTCCGACGTACTCTGCCATGTGCTGTTGTATCTACCAAAGGCTAATCATAGTACTTGTACTTGAGACTATGATATAAATGAAAGAGTCCAAAACATTATACCACTTCCAGCAACTATAAGCATCAACACATTATGATTCATTTATGATTAGTGCACACACTATAGCAACTTCATTCAGTCTCTCCGAGTCGTTAAGGCAATATCCGGGTACTAATAGTGCTAGTATGTTATGCGAGGCTTTTGTTCGTTCACCGCGTCACAATTTCCCTTTCCATTGTAAGATAATTAGCAACTGGCTTCATCTCAGTGGTATAGCTGTTCGGTGAGCAGTAGGTAAAGCGGGTTCAAATCCCAGGCTGGTTCTTTCTTTTTCACTTGGTGTTTATAATAAAACATATCAAGAATACGATCTTATTCAAGCAGAGTAATAAAATTAAAAAACAAAAACAAAAACCAAAAACAAAACCAAAAAGCTTTGTAACATCCTCGTTATGAAGTTGTGCTTATGAGCGCATTCTCATGCATTTTGGTTACGTTTTTGTGGGATACTTGTCCCGATGAAAAGATGTAAAGTATCCTAGAATTCATCCGATGTTGTTCAGAACCATGTTTACATAATCATTGCTTTTTGTATAACTATGTTCATGCACACAATAGAAAGTCGGCTTTTTATTTCATCGTTGATTTTGTTTTTAAATATCTTTTCGAGAAAAAAACTGCAGAAAGAAATAAAACAGGCAAATATTAATTTGCATTTTTCCCTGTGAATAGAAAGTCGGCTTTTTATTTCATCGTTAATTTTGTTTTTGAATATCTTTTTGAGAAAAAAAAAATGCAGAAAGAATGAAGCAAACAAAATGTTAATTTCCTCTGTGAATGATACTACGAGTAATCATTTAATGATCATCAAGTTTTCCCCAAACATGTGGGTTTACTTGTGCCATGTGCAAAGAGAGTTTCTTTATGCAATTACAGATCATCCCCTTTCTACACTTTTCTTCTTTGATCAAGTATACAGACAGACATTTCATCGTCATGGCCTTCTCTGCTGTACGCGCTCTTAATGGTGGCGTTTAAATGCATATTAATGTTATTGTTAATCACTTATTGATTCTCATGCGAAATACACGCGAGCTGCATATAGCGAGAAGTCTGTTATAGAGGGCTGAAAGCGAAAGTGAGTCTTACCAGTGCTTTGAGAGAGACCTTATAACCACGCCTTCATATGAGGTTGTGAGATGACATGTCTCGTGTTCATAGTTCACTGATGGAAGAGTTGTGTTATGTATCCGGACCACAGATGAGAAACTGACTTTACATGCAAAATGACAGTATTGTTAAGATATCATATTAATTACCGACTGAGTCGGCTGACATAATGCTCTGCTTTCTGAAAATCAAGTTGTGTTTTTTTCTGTCATGCAATATATTACTATCTATCTATCTATCTATCTATCTATCTATCTATCTATCTATCTATCTATCTATCAATCTATCTATCTATCTATCTATCTATCTATCTATCTATCTATCTATCTATCTATCTATTTATCTATCTATATCTATTCACCTATATCTATATATCTATCTATGCATACCGTACCTATATACAGACACATTATAATCATTTTCATTTTTTCTTTAGAGACAGTTGGGCATATTTCATATTCTGATATGATAGGGTATTGGAAATTGCTGCCCCTCGACGATTATTTTGATTTTCGTTTCGCAGAGGATGGGCAAAATGCATGTGTTGAGTATTTTAACGCAATACATTAGATGTATAAATAGACATTACTGTAACTATCATTCCAAAGAGACAGCGAGCAATTCTGAATAAAGAGAGATACAAATCAGCCTGTGCTACACACATATTATGCTGCAAGCAAATCATTTAATGTGTTTCCCATATTTATTCAAACAGCCTCCTCATTTAAGAATCGTTTACTCCAACATCAATCTCTCATTAACTTTTTGAGATGAACCCTTTGCACTAGCTATGAATTATTCAGATATCTAATTTCTCCGCTTGTTTTGTTTTTCGTTATGTGTTTTATGTTCTTTCTTATGTGTTTTATGCTCTTACGAACCGATTGTTCTTTAGCTGTACCATATTTATGTTCGTTTTGTTCTATTTTTTTATTGCGTGTACATGTAATGTAATGTATATCAACCCAGGGGTCCCTTGTTAAGTAGGCCTTTGTGGCACTGAATGGGACTACCCTGGTTTTAAGAAGACTTAATAAATAAATAATAAATAAATAAACAAACACACATATACACAACCGAACCCTAGGAGAAAAAAAAAAAACACAACAAGTACACATCTCCATGTATCCATATCTCCGTGTAGGGCCTATTCTATTACACATGATGCACCACGCGGTACCCCGGGTTACCGCGTTGTATGGTGCCATCTCGTGTTCGTAAGATGTATACCTACACACTGTCGTAATGGAGGTCAAAGATTAGCAGTCTTCAATAAAGGTCACAATGCCAGTTCAGCCGTAGCCGTTAAAGGACAAGTCCACCTTCATATACATAAGGATTGAAAGAATGCAGCAACTTGAATATTAGAAGAACACATCAGTGAAAGTTTGAGGAAAATTGGACAACCCGTTCAAAAGTTACGAATATTTTAAGTATCTGCGCAGTCACTGCTAGAAGAAGAGAAGACTACTACAGTGTACAGTGTACTTTTTGAATAAAGTGCACATTTCTTCGACTTGCAACTGACGTATGTTAAGGGTAATATTATTCCCCCTGCCTTCTGAAAGAGAGAAGTCGAGGGTTCTTTTGTTATGCGAGAAAATTGGAAATATGTTGAATTTTCTTTATTCTTTCTTTATATCGTTGTGCTCATGTGACATCACAAGCTATAGTAGTCTTTTCATCCAGCCGTGACTGAGCAGAAACTTCAAAAATTCATAACTTTTCAACGGATTGTCCGATTTTGCTCAAACTCTCACTGATGTGTTTTACTAATTTGCTGCATTCACTCAACCCACATGTCTATGAAGGTGAACTTGCCCTTTAATATGAAGTTTTTGATCGTAATCACAATAATTCATAGTAATGACACTTTTAAATAACTTTTTAGAACAATCATGTTATAACCATTTTGAGCAGTTATTCAAAATGACATGATTTCAGTCCGGGAACTCGTGGTATAGCATTGGTTGAGGTACCGGGATTCAGCCTTTAACGTGTGCAAGATACTCAAAATGACTCTACAAAATGTTGGAAAGAGCGAACGATTATAAGAGGAATTCAAAGTTTATTTGATGTAAATCATTTTTTGAAATGACTGAGATATTAAAAAAACCCACGATCCAAATAAAACGTTAGGATGGTTTTGCTTTTAGATATCGCGGCCACTTCAAAAACAATTTTCATCAAATAAAACTTGAATTCCTTTTAGAATTACATGTTCCTTGCATATTTCATATGAGGTTTCTCATTATCTGAAAAAAAAAATCATGATCAAAAAACGTTTGAAACCTCTAGCCCCATCCCGATCGAGACTGTACTATCCCTTTAACTTCTTCTGTAGTGCTGTGCAGCTCTCTGGTACGTGGTACGTGGTACTGAGATCAATGGCGTAGTGTGTGTGAAGAGCGCTGATGTTATGATGCTGCTCCACGGCTGAGCTGATAACTGCAACGAAGTCTTCTGCCATAGAGAACCAGAAATAACTTTCATCCTTTTTTTTTTTTGTGGTTATCCACGGTACAGCGCTTAAAAAATAAACAAATAAATTTGTAACTCAACAAAATGGCGGATTTCTATTTACCCCGGGGTACCAAAAACTGCAGCATCACATGACGAATCAATAGGTGTTGCCTACCTGACGAAAGACGTCATAGTTTTCCACACATGTAAATTGACAGACACAATGACAGACCGACGATTGGGAAAGCTGTATGACAGACTGCATTGTTAAGCAAATTATAATTTGCACAGAAACTGAAATTTCACCCGATGCTTTCGATATAACGGCTTTGGTACCCCTGTCAATACCATCGATACCTACTTTGCATACAGTGTGATGGGCACAAGGAATAAGGTGGTCTCGTAGAGGGTTAATAATATGCCTCATAGCTTCTCTAACCGGCAGATCCGTACAAAGACGAGCCGTGTGAGCGATTGCTCAGTCCATGGATAATAATTAAGTAGGCCTAACTTGGGGTACACTAGCACAACTCGATGAATGGAATGCACCACGATACAGTAGTACAGTGTTGCACACAATGTCATGTACATAAATGACATACCTGTTTTTTGTTTGTTTGTTTGCTTTTCCTTCCGGGGCAGGTCAGGCAGGCATATACAATTAAAGCATTTGAGAACTATACTTGGTGATTAATTGACATTACTTTCGTCAAGGAATTTACATACCGTTTTCTGTACTAACCCTACACAAGGGCATTCAGTAAGCCTACTTGTATCTGTATATGCATTTACTGTGTGAGCAGAGGACAGATGCACATGCATTGTATGGAAGGAATTGAGACCAAAGTTAATCTTAGTGCCAGGGGCTGAACCTCGTTTTACCATCTGCTGATCTATGTTTTGGGTGGTTTTACCCTATTTACATTATCCCCATCCTTGAGGGTTTTGAGATATTCCAGATGGTCGCCAAAAAAAGGTGAAATTCCAATATGAGTAAATCAGGATTTTTAAATGGTGTAGTAAACAGAAAATAAATTGATGGTTTTACCATATTATTTCTAAGGTGCTGAATCAAAAATCTTGTTGCTGGAACTTTTGCATCATTGAGGGTTTTGAGATATTTTAGATTCTTGGTGGCCATGTTGGCGGCCATCTTGAATATCTCACAATTCTCAGGGTTGCAAGAGTTGCATCATACCGTCCGGATTCTGATTCAGTATACCTTCAAAATTGGATACAACATTTAAAAATCCAAAGCTTTTGAAGTGATTGTCCGATTTTCTTGTGCTTTACTAATCTTGCTGCGTTCACTCAAATCACTTATTTACCTGGGTTTCACTCTCCCTTGCCCTAAGTATAATGAAGGAGCTACATTGTTACTGTACATTGTCGAGACCTATACTCACTCACTATACGGTGTCTGTACGCTCTTGTCTTGATTAACACTTTGTGGAATTATAGTAGACAGTCACTGTTAGTAAGAATCCTGCCCGGCAAGTGTAATATTATGTAGGGCCTATCATGTATTATTATTTATATCATAATATCCATAAACCTGTACCAGTTTCAAGTTGGTGTGGGGTAGTGGAAGCTATAGATTACCACAAAAAATTATATTACATCTCGAATTGTTTCCCCTTCTACATCTTCAAAATAAACAAAGTAACCTGTTAACGAGATGTGAAGACAATTTACACACTTCGTCATCAGTAGGCCATATCCCTTGCCTGAATTCAGGGGACCTGGGCCCTGTTTCACAAAGCTGTTCATAAAGTTACGAACAACTTACGAGTGACTGGTGATCAGTTCTTGTAAGTGCTGAATTATTGAAATTCTGATAAGTATAGCACATCAGAAGAGATCACCAGTCGCTTCAAAAAAGTTGTTCGTAACTTTACGAACAGCTTTGTGAAACGGGGCCCAGGTCGATTGTACATCACGGCCATATCGTGTAAAAGTTAAGATCAAACATAAGTTAGAATATCAAACATAAGTATCTGAATACTGAATTCTGACTGGCTGATACCCGACTTTGTATTTTTGATGATGATGATGATTATTATAATTTTTTTTTCATTATTGTTATTATCATTATTATCATTATTATCTTTTTTATGCAACAGAGCCCAGATCCAATATTACACTTGCCGGGCAGGATTCTTACTAACAGTGACTGTCTACTATAATTCCACATAGTGTTAATCAAGACAAGAGCGTACAGACACCGTTTCTGCATGAAATATAAACCTACCTTAGATGCCTATCCTGAAAAAAGTGCGTGTCAGACACTCCAAGGACGTGAATCTTTTGCCCCACTTTCAGCTGTGACTGCTTTGTGATTGGACCTGAGAGTTTTACAATCTTCACCAGCTTCGGGTGATGTTTGGCGAGAGACTTGACGCTGTTGAATCGTGTTTTCCGTCTGCCAGACGTTCCTGGCAGAATTGGCGACGGCAAGAATGAAAACCGCCCCATCACCTCTTGCCGACGTCCTGGGGGTTTTGCTTGTGTTCTGTAGTCCTTACTGTTTCGACTCACCCCGTCGACGACTTCGAAAGACATCGTTGTCAGCGTCTTGGGAATCGCCAACGTGGACGAAAATGATGTCGACACCAGCGCCCGGTCTGAGTGTTCGTTTTGCTTGACGGCATTTCTGTGCTTGCCTTCGATGACTGCGGCCTCAACGAGGTCGATGGGGATAAGGCTGTCGAGCATTAAGATTTCGCCTCTCGAGAAGGTCGAGTAGGACATGCTGTAAGTGCCGTCAACGACTTTCACCAGTATCGGAAGTTCGAATCTCTTGAGAAGATCCGACATCGATATCACTTCGTGGTTCCATAGCAAGCCCTTCGACGACGAAGTCTCCTCGTTGTCCAGTAGTCCGATGCGCCCCTCATCCGCCATCGGCATCCACTTCCTGGCCGTCGACCAGCCCGTCAGCGATAATAACCAACTATCAGCAACGAACTACACAGGGATAGACTCTTGATTAATATTTCAGGTACTCTGGGCTTACGCGCAAGAGAGAAGTCACATATGTGTAAGCTGTCTTATTAACTATAGTACACTGCAGGTTTTTCTAATTCCGGTTGTAATCTAGCTGAGCGTTCATGGATTCTCCTCTGACACATTGCAAATAGTGTGAGAATCCGACTTCAAGGAAAGGCTGATGAAAATACAAAATAATTTTACTTGAAAATCTGTCCGAAGTGGAATATTTCGTGCAACAATCCGGAAGTTCCAGTTCCTTGCGTTGTCAGTTAAGGTTTCGTTCAATCCTCCATATTGGCAAGACACACATACACATCAAGATCGAGTACTTTATAAGCGGAACTGGTACACCAGGAGATTTCTTATCACAGGACTGGGTAATTGAACATAGAGAAGTTGCAAACTCGTAGAGTTTGTGAAAGTGAAAGCAAAAAAGCTCTATGAGTGCTTAGATGTTGAGAAGGATAGTCTCCGTCGAGTCGCTTGGAATTATTAGTTACTGTTCTCGCGTAATATGATAAAGTGAATTTGCGGCAAGAGTCTGTTACTGAGTTCCCCATATCGGCGAATTCGATTGCTGATTTTGAAAACTCGCGAAACGACAAGCCAAAAAGTGCGTGTGGTATTCAGTCAATTATTAATCGTAGATAGGCTGGTATCACAACGTACTGTTTGAGTATACTCTCTTGTATACAGACTGCTGGTGGGATTGGATGTAAAAGACGTTATGGGAACCACCAACACCAGTAACATGGCCTCCTAGTTGCCTTTGCAGTTGCAAACGAATGAACTTCGATAACTCTCTTTCTTTCTTTCCTTTCTTCCTTTAATTTTGTTTTTGCCCTATTCCTTCCAATCGCATCCCCCTCAGTTTAGTCATGTCATGTTGTGTCTCTGTTGTTCGTTTCATTTTGTCTTAATTATTTTTGTGTTATGTACTTGTAATTACAGTAAGTATTTTTGAAGAAATTCTTGAGTGGTCCAAAAGTTACAAGCATTGCTTTTCAGTGGACCTCTCAGTTCTCTTTTCCCCCCTCTAAACATAACTTTGTATTTCTAGTCGATGTATGCATATCTTTATTAGTTTGTTTACTATCGTTTATTTGTCGTACTTTGTAATGTACATATGTTTATGGTAGAATTCTTGATTTACTTTGTGTTATGTTTTGTTGGAAGAAAAATGAGAATGAAAAAGAGGATTTTGGTGTTGGCGCTCTTCTCCGTTACGGTAATACATGTAATCTGAATCGCTGTCGCAGAACTCAACAGTAAGGTTTTATTTCATTTTTACCCATGCGCAATATCATATTATGGTATGATATGAGAGGGTCTGGGTGTGTGATAATGTATGTAAGTATTGTGTATGCGTGTGAGAATGTGTACATGCGTATAACTTAGTATAGGCTTGGTTGTGCATTTGTGTGCATGCATCTGTGTGTGTGTGTGTGTGTGTGTATTCGTGAATGCAAGTTGGTTAGCTCTTTATAGTTCGAACCGATGTATTTATTTATAATTATGTATTAATGTATGAATTTTTAATGTTGTGAAGCTCATGTGCACTAATATAAACTCATGTACAATTTAACCTAATTCAATTCTGGTTGCCATGCATAATCTGAATAAAGACCATTATATATCTATCCAACTATCTATCTATTTACATTAATGTATCTTAATAATATTGGTCATGACAAGCCAGGGAGCAATGGTTTGTGTCCCTGTCGTGATAAACAAATATGACTCTCAATGTTTTTCGTTTTATTTGCTTAATTTTTTACCCTTTTCCAATTTTCCAAGTCAATATATGCAGACAAAAGAAGTTGTGTTTTACTCAGCTAAATGTTAATTCAAGGTTAAGTTTGCTACATCTATGTAAATATTGGTGTGTAAGTTTGCTATCAATATTCAATTAATTGATAATATTTGAATAGTTCTGATTATATTTTTGGTTTCTGGTATTATCATTATAACATCAACCACGTTAGTTATTTGTATTTTCGTTACAGCATGTTATACTCATCGCTTCGGAATATCATATTCACTTCGGACATCCTATTCGTTGCTACGAAAAATAAACGTTCCTCCAATCAGCCACAGGTATCATCATGTATCTATGAGACCTACTACAGTTAGGATTCATTTCTTTTCTCGTCACTTTCATTAATTAAAATGTGTGAAATAGTCAAGGACAGTAACTCCCGCATCATTCTATTAGAAAAGGATTATTGTTTGTATGTGTGTTCGTGTATATATATATATATATATATATATATATATGATAAAATATGATAATACTAGTGAAAAAATATCATATAGGATACAAATTAAGGAATTTATGAAACTGTGAAGCTTCGCTAAATTTTATAAAACAGTTCTTGGAAAATAGAATCAGTATGATTGCATAAAAGAATTACTACATGTCATCACTGCACAATTTGTCATGTCGTTTGTATATACAATCTTGAAACGTCCCTTTTGTTTCTCAAACGCAATTCTAGCCCAATCCAAAATACAAATATATCTGATTACTTTACTCATCTTTATCTATCATTATGGTTATTCTTAAAGGAGGAATATCGTTATTCATAGAGGAGTAAAATCGTACGAGTTCAACGGTAAAAATTTGACTGAAATTGGATGAAAAAGAAGGAAGTTATGACATTTTTGAAGTTTTGCTAATTTCTGCAAAACAGTTCTTGTACAGTGGATATGAATATGCAAATGAGTGAGCTAACCATGTCATACCTTCACAATTTTCCATTGATCGTGTACAAAAAATGACAAAAAATTCAATGTTTCTGTCATTGAAGTGCGAAACATGATGTTGTTCCTGGTTGAATAACTTCAGAATAGTGATCAGTTAGATATGCCAGGATTTGAGCCTCGGGCATATAATTGCGTTGGAATGAAAAACTGAAAATTCCACAATTTTATGTACAAACTATATGGCAAGTTGTGAGGGAATGACATGGTCACTTTGCATTTGCATAATGTATTATTCATATTTACTGTTCAAGAACTGTTTCTCCCCAAAATAGCGAAACTTTAAAATGTCATAACTTCATTATTTTTCATCCGATTTTGATCAAAATTATACTCTTTCTTATCAGACTAACTCATATTTGGACTGGATTTCTCATCTAAGTCACATCTAAGTCACTGCAATATATTATGTTTGCTGATGACACTAATGTATTTTGTTCCAATTCTGATTTTCAGTCGCTCCTAAGAACTCTCAATACTGAATTACCGAAATTATCTATGTGGTTTAAGAGTAATAGATTATCACTTAATCTGAAAAAGACAAATTTTATGTATTTCTATAGCAAGAAGCATAACAATGAAATGAAACATTTAAATATCATGGTGGATGGAGTATTATTGGAACAAAAAGAGAGTATTAAATTCCTCGGAATTTATATAAATGAAAATATGAAATGGAGCGTTCATGTACAATATATCTGTGATAAAGTATCTCGTAATGTTGGTATACTTCAGAAGTTAAAGTATTATGTCCCTCAGAATATTTTATTTATGTTATATAATTCGTTCATATTATCGCACATTTCTTATTGCAACATTGTATGGGCAACTTCAAAAAGCCACATTGATAGTATATTACTTTTGCAAAAGAAAGCTATACGTATATGCACCAACTCACTTTATCGAGACCATTCAGATCCTTTATTCGCAGAATTAAGAACACTTAAGGTAAATGACATTAATTTTTTTGCAAAACTCACTCTTTATGTTTCGCTTACATAATGGTCAGTTGCCATTTTCTTTTTACTCACTATTTCAATTAAACAAGGAAATACATTCTTATCCAAAAAGACAATCTGATAAGTTTCACTTGCATAATCCCAAAACAGTGATGGCTCTGAAATCTGTCAGACACACCGGACCCAATGTTTGGAATTCTCTTCCTTCTGAAATTCGAAGTTTAAAGTCCATGTATTCTTTTAGGAAGGCTGTAAAAACAACGTTGTTATCTGAACATCAGTAATTCCATTGTCATTGTTAATAATAATAATAATAGCTGGTTTTTATATAGCGCATTTCACACACTTCAGGGTTTCAATGCGCTTTACAGACTATTATTGTTAATGTATTATACCCGAAATTCTTTCGTAGAAATGTCGACGCAATTAATCTATTATGTGATAATAATTATTTAGCCGACCATGACCTGTATCAACTGTCCACCTGTACCTCGGTGAGGAAATATTTTGTCATGTCTTGCTAATCAGTGATACAGGTGACTTTACTTTGTATAAACCTTTAGTGAAAGCAGACAAACCTCTTCTTTCCCTTTCTCCTTTCAACTATCCTATCTCTATGCAAGTCATCCCTCCCTCCTATTCTCATTCCGATGTATATTATAATATTATGTAATGCTACGGGGGCTGCACGCAAATCAAGCTACGCTTATGCTGTAGCCCCTCTGTATTATTCATTGTTGCATGTTTTGTTGTACTTTTACTGTACATTGTACACAGGCAATGAACAAGAAAATACTAATATATTTAATATATTTATGTTTGTACATGAATGTGTATATGTACAATGATGACACAGAAACCAATAAATCAAACCAAATCAAATTTCCCCTTTAAATTATCTATGTATTAATAACATTGTGTTTTACACATTATAGCAGAAGAATTAATTTTCGTCATCTCTTTTCTTTTTACCCGATCAATTGACAATCGTGAGGTCATGACCTCATCCGATCACTCAATGTGACAATAGTTTCAAATGTTCAAGAATATTTTGCAAAAAAAAAAGAGAATATTTATGATTTCTTAAGTTCTATATTTCTATAATGTTTTGATTAAAAAAAAAATCGTTCCTTGTTGTTTCTAAATTATTTGTCCTTTTATTGAAGTTATTTTTGGTCAGGTTTGCTTGTCACGATAAATTACAGTGTATCATGTTATGGTACATGTAAAAAGACCTTGTATTGAATCTTGTGTTCCACAAAAAAGCTTGTCCACTGCTTTTCATAATTTACAGTTTAAAAAAAATCATAGGTCCCCGGAAAAGATAACTCACTTACTACTACTCTCAAATGACTGTAACCTTTTCTTCTCTAAATCTCGGCCCAATATATTGATAACAACGGTAAAGGATAAATTAATAAAGTCACCAAATGAATTTGCGATGGATTAACAAGACAAAGTCATGCTCTGTATCAACTCCTCATATATCAATAATAAACTATTTTACTAAACTTTGGTATATAGTAATGTTTACCTTAATATATCTCGTCTACATTTATATCCTTACCGTTCACAATGTTTTACATTGTCATCATTACACAACACCTGCACTGTTGCTGAACATTAACATATTATTTTGGATGGTATCACACGGTATTATGAGTGGTCCATGTTTTCCAACATCTGCTTTTCAGTGGGTTACGCTTTTCAACAATGTCAAAGTTGCTCTTCTGTAAACCTTGGAAAGTATACAAACAGAACACTTAATTACATCTGTTTGACTAGACCTAATAACTTGTGAAAATCACAACGAATTTCGTGACTCGTCCAAGTTATATACTTCAGCTCTAACTGACGGGCGAGCATTCACCTGTGACTTAGGTAATGTACAGGTATAAATCCAGTCGAATAATAAAATAAAATCCTTCTTGCTATTATCTTGCTTCCTTGATGAATCAAAATCTACATCGACGTCTTATGAAGTATGTACGAATAGGATTCATCTGATTTGATTGGTTTGTAGATATATATTTCTATGTAACGTTGTGCTGAAAGCATTTCTTTCAAACTGTTGGAACAATATGATTTGTAAAATGGATGCTTATTATTATGCTTTACTTTTTTCTTTGGTGGACATGAACTGTAATTGAATTGCATTGGACTTTCATAATGGAGTGTGATTGACGACCAATGAGCAAATCTTGCAATTTATAGGTCGAACTGAACGGAATATTGTATTCGATGAGAATGACGCTCAAGCTAGGCTTTCTCCGGCTAATGAATAATAATCACTATCGCAGCTCTCATTCGCAGATCTCAACACTCTTCTTTCAGGACTGCCAATGAGTGCTAACAACGGCTTGAAAAAGGCTACGGACACATCATGCAATATGATTATCATTATAATCTCACCGATCTATGAACGAAAAGAGAACGAGATATACGCCTCGATCGTGATTGGTTGATGTCCTCGAGTCACGTTACCTCCCAGTCATGACGTGACAATAACACGATATTTATATGCTATGAGTTGTGCTTGTATAGCCACGGCTGTAAATGCCATCAGCCGAGCAGCTTTCAAATTGTTGTGACAAGAAAGATTATATTCTCGGGTTATATCTCCTTTGTTTACATTAATAATTGGGAAACTACAGTGACGCGTTATATCTTTTATTCGTCATTTCAAATTTGCGTGCGTTAATGGAGTCGATGAGTCAAACTTTTCACAGTCAACACAGCCCGTGAGGAGACTACAAAACGACTCTTCGAAACTGATGGTAAGTATCAACAGTTCACGAAAGGAGCATTCATGTATTTTTCTCTCCCTTTTGATGTCAGCAATCCAAGACAGGGTAGATCACTGTGTAAACAACAACAACAACAACAAAAACGCAAAATATACTATTTGTTTTGCGACATCGTGATAAATTGATAGACTTTTGCGTTTATAGTTACAATACAAAGAATATTTCAATTTCAGCGTGAGATCACGCATTCAAATTACCCATGCGACACCGTGAGCTCATCATAACAATCTCTGGGGCTGGTTAGAATACGTCGCAGTGGTAGAGGCGGCATTTGAATGTTATCATCGCGCTATTAGAAGGTGTCTTTAGGATTGACTCCGGCGATCAGACACCACAGGTTCTAGTAAAACGAAGTTTACAGACAGATGCATCTACTCGGCAAAGGTAAAACTTAAACACAAAATAATTTCACCTTGGTATTGAGCAGACATCTATTGTCTGTTGCCATCAGTACGTTTTACATGTAGGCCTACTTATATTGTCAATGTTTCATATTGATAAATGTGTAGTTGCAATATTTTACTTTGTCGGTATTTTTTTTTCACTTTAATCAGTGTATGAATTGTATTGCTTTGTATATCATGAACGGGAAATAGAAAATAATGTCAAGAATGAATCTCTAAAAAAGTTGTGAATTTCAATCTGGATCTGAATATGAAAGAGGAATTTGCACTGAATTGAAAATTGGACAGTGGGCAACAGCTACTTCGCTGTACTTTTTCTCTCGTAAGCACGGCATGGTTGATTTGCATCCATGCACGGTCATCGACAAGAAGTAGAAACATTTTGCCATTAATATGCGTGCTGTGTGTATGTCTGCGTGCGTGCGTGCGTGTGTGTGTGTGTGTGTGTGTGTGTGTGAGTGTGTGTTTTTGCGAGTGTGTGTTTTTTGCGATTGCAAGGCCGTGCTTTGACAGGAACTGGCGTTACTGAAGTTACAGAAATTGCGATAAAGTTGGACTTTATCAGTGAAAACTTGTATGGTAACCAAACGTTAAATAATCACATATTATAATGACTAACAGAAATCAAATTGAAATGTTTAATCGTTACTCATTATATTATTTTAAAGATTACATTTAAAACCACACATTCTTGGCATGTATTTGCATACATTTGAAAACGCACATATCACACATGTATTTCTAAAATACACGTTGTATATATAAAACTCTTGATTTAGCTTATTGGAGCATGGACCTAGGTCCATGAGTTGTAGGTCCATGATTGGAGACAGTGTAAACGTGTATTGTCATCAGTAAAGCCTTGAGACGCAATCCCTAGCATCTAGTGTTTCCTTAATGCAGTACAATAATTACCACTAGTGTCTCCGAAAGGAAACATCCTGATATGTATGTATGTATATATAATATATATATATATATATATATATATATATATATATATATATATATATATATACATATACATATATATATACATACATTGAGAGAGAGAGAGCGCGAAAGAGAGAGA
Organism: Diadema setosum; assembly: GCA_033980235.1. Lineage (NCBI taxonomy): Eukaryota > Metazoa > Echinodermata > Echinoidea > Diadematoida > Diadematidae > Diadema > Diadema setosum. The sequence continues at coordinate 20,584,088 of CM067078.1, forward strand.
AGGGTGATGAAACTCCGCATGCTCCGTGTGAGATTGATATTTAACTAATTTTTTGCTCATAAAGATTTGTCAAGACACCTTTAGTTGTTGATATTGCTTAGCGACTGTATTGAAAACATGAGATTGATATTGTGGCAAAACAACATAGTTTATCCACTGCGCATTTATATTTCGCAGTGGGCAGGAGTGCGTGCCATCATGGGGGTCACAAAGTAAACGTCACAGAGAAGCACTTTAATTTTAGGAGTGATAGAGACAGTCTGGTAGAAATACTCACATATAATAAAACATGTTTTGTCGTTTCATGGTAAGTTCTCCGGCTATCACATGATAGACAACTGATGCTCCATAAAGCCCAACTTTGCAACTAAGATTGACAACTAACTCTTCAATTGTAAAGATTTGTGGACTATAACAGGCATTCTCGATGTATGTCGCCATGTTACACTGGCTCTTCTGTCCTCTTCAGATCAAATGAGAACGAACCTGAAATTTAAATTGTTACTGATTGTGGTTAATCTATTTTTGTCATCTGTGTGATCGAGTCAAATTAGAATTCAAGAACAATGCAAATGGCTAAATCAGTGACAACAATTTAGTCAAGGCTATTCCAGAATGTCGGACCTGTATGTACTATATTGTACTAGTTCTCACGGGAGAAAAGTGAAATGAATTTTCCTGTCTTGTAGGGTAGGAATGTATAACTTTATTTTTTACAAACATGGGAGTGAAAGCATAAGGTAATTTAGGTAACTGGTACATAAATATCCCAAGGGAGTAAGAATATATATAACAAAATCTTTAAGAGGTTATTACTTTTGAACAGTGGGCTTGTCGGTGCTAAATAATTGGTACAATTGATAATCCTTATAGCTCGTTTTTGTATTCTGAAGATAGACTCCAGGCGTATTTTGAAAAATTCCTCCAGGCCAGTATACTATAATGAATAATGAATATTAATGAATAGTTTGTACGGTATTGCGTTAGGACAGTTTCGTTTATGCCTTCACCAGTTTTTGTTGTTTTAATTCAAGAAGAAAATCAAGTTTGCTCGATAATATCAAGGCGGTACTCCTAAATTATATCATATCGCAGTGATGGAGGTTATGATCCATTTCAAACTCGCCTCAGGACCCCCCCCCCCCCCATACTCCTTGCTGAAAAAAGCTACATCGTAAAGGGTTTTTAGTTTTGTCATTTAATGTCCGATGTGTTTTTGTCAGCAGCCATGTATCTCTGCATTACTGTATAGGATTTTCTGTACCTTATTAATAATGGTTTTAGGGAAATGCATATTAGAAGCTTTGCTTTCTAGCTTCCCCTCCATTTTTAACATTATTTGATAAATGCCATGCATCTCAGCATCTTAATATATTGTGTAAGTATGACATTTTTATATTCAACCTGCATGTACAAGAACATGATGGTATTGATTTTTAGCGTGATGTTAAGTGCACTTTTATTCTTTCAATGTCTTTGTTGAAACAAAATAAAAGATATGAAATTGTGTTAAACATCGTAAGGCTTATGAATATTAAATGCTCAAAACTCCATTCATAACTGAGTATCTGAATATAAGAAAAACCCAAGTCCATGGAAGACCATTTCGAGTAAACTTCAAAAAACTTCATATCTTTTTTATTTGTCCAATAATATTCTATAAAACTGTGATGGGAAGGTAACATTGTATATACAGATTAGAACATATTATACTATTATGACAATTAACATTTACATTATTGTGGAGAGGCCATTTTGTGTGATGGACTTGGGTCGTTATTTGAATCATATACATGATATTCTGCTATAGAGATGAGAGAAGGATGAGAGAGGGCGCTATGATATGAATGTAAGAACGACCCAAGTTCTTCATTCTTACATTCATACTCATTCATTTCAGGTACTTCCGGGGGTAATTAGGATTTATCAAATATACACAAGATGAGTCCATGCATAAGCTACAATTTGCTATGTCAAACTGAATTTGGCCAAAAATTGGACTTGGGTCCTTCTTATATTCAGGTCTTCAATTCCTAGCAAGAATCCTAATCTATTCGCTAAATTAGGACTTTTGCATTACAAAAGAATAATTTTTTTTTGTTCAGAACATTCTTCAGATATATGATCAGCACTAAATGTTAATAAACGATGTAGCTGCATGTCAGAAAAAAAAAAAAACAGCAAATTGGTTTTCTATTTCCACATATATTTTTGCTATACATCTTATACAGGAGAATAAGAGTGGCGACCATTTTGAATTTTAGAATTTAAAAGAATAAAAATACATGTAGGCCGTCTATATTGTAAGTGGCACCCAATATATTTCTATTGGACACGCAACACATTATAACAGCGTAGGTACGGGACTGGAAATACATGTACAGTAAATTTGTTTTATACTACCATGCATATTATTTGCCATTCATATTGTACATGAGCATAGGAATGGCGGCCATTTTGAATTGAAAATGAGCTTTAAATACTAAATGAACCCTATGCAATGGAAATTCTCTTGCAAATGCAGATGGAGTGACTCTAGGGACATACAGTGTAACTGTACAAAGTTTAGTGGAATATTGGTCATAGAATGCATATTATTGTGATTATCACGGCCAAATTAGCATATTTGGAGGCCATTTTGCATTTTGCATTTTGCCGAAAATGCTCAAGGTTTGGCATCAATCAGATTTGAAATCAGCACCCGAATTGACAAAAAACATTAAAAAACATTGTATACATAAAAAAGAAACAATTTTAGGTGCCGTCTAGCCTGGACTAAAGAGGCATTTTAATGCGCGTTGCAAAGTGTCTCTTTTGTGATATCTTGATCAGTGGATTTAGTTACGAAGTTAATTTTCACAAAGAGACATTTCAGCGCGCGTTGCAAAGTGTCTCTTTTGTCATATCTGAATCCGCGGATTTAGATAAATGTCGTTTCATGTGTACGTCATAATTACGTAACCATTGAAATATGAGTCTCCAAATTTAGCAGGAATGTAAAGGGTCTAGAGTAGTATCGAAAAATGAGAAAATCTCGAAAACGTGAAATCCAACCATTTTTCACTAAAATGCCAGTTCGTGGTGACAGCGACGAATTGTAGTATCTGTCACTTCTTGATTCGCGTGAGTGTCTTCACTTTGTGCTACGTTTAAAGGGGCATCCCAGACGATTTTCATAATTTCACATCATGTAGTATATTAGTCGACAGATCCATGTATAGATTTGTGGAATTTATTGTGATCCTTGAGCACAAACACTCTGAAAAATCTTAAACAAATTACACTGAAAAGTGTTGATGACATAGGAGCCTCACATAATTTTTATTTCAGAATTGTAGCAGTGTTATTGTTAAGTACAAATAACTTTATGCATGTTATTGTTAAAGCAAGTTACGATTAATCGGTTCGGGAAAAATAATGGCGGCCCAAACTATAGGTAGACAGCCCCATTATTTGAGAATTTAATAGTTGAGATCTAAACTCGACATGATGATTATAAACACAAGACAACTCGCGACGTAAATCAAAGTGCATTCAGAGTATATGCACATGAAGTGTATGTACATAAAAAAGATAAGGCCTACTAGCAATATAAATGACTTATATTGTCAGTAACGGGGTAAACAAGATATCTATTTTTTTTTTTTTGGGGGGGGGGGGTAAAATAATGATAATGCACTATCCTAATCAAAATGTTACTAGCATTTTTGTAGCCTTGATTTCTAAAGACAATATTAGACAACCCCACTGAAACTGATGCTTTTCCTTGTTAAACTGTGTTTTTTTTTCACCATAGAAGTTTCAAGAAGATCAGTTTGCATTCCAGTCTAGCAAATTCATGCTTAATTATAACAAAAACTATCTACCTATATAGAATATTTCACTATAGATATATTGCATCGAAATGGTCACTTACTTATGACGATCCGACTCAACGATGCAATGAATTCCATCTTTCCTTGTTGAGAACCCTTCATAAACAAAACTACATTTTTGTTTATACATGTTCTGGACCAAGATTTAGAAATATATAAATATATACAACAGTCCAAATGAATGTACTTTACACGTTACATAAATTCAAACTATTCTCTTGACAGTATAGAATAAGATGATCAAATTACGAATGCAATAAAATTTGTGTTTTCACATGTTTTGATGATGGAGTGGCGTGGTCTATTATACAGACTTCTCTTCTTTTTTCCCTCTGATTCTTCTGTTCTCTTTTGTCTTCTGTATCATTGTTTTGTCGTTGTTTTCTTAGGTCATTGTCTTCTCTTCTTTGCATGACGTAGCGTCTAATTTTGTTTACGCTTGTGTGCGCTTACATTTTTGGTATTGTGTGTGGGCAATTAAGTGCTAGTGTATGTGCGTGTTGATGTATTTTTTCCCACATTTTACGGGTACACACGGATCAATGAGTGTGGTGTCAAGTGACATTGATATCTGAGTCGTAATTTGTAATTCCTCTGTACTTTTACAAGATCACTGTGTACATGTTCAATCATTATTTCGTTATTACCTGCATACCATTTGATGTTTATATATTGTACCTGTACATTAATAGATTGTGGATAATGCGTTACTTGCATTTTATGTATATGCTTTTCAGTGGACCATACTTTTTCATCGTTATACTTACTTTTATGTCAATCTTACAAAGTATGCATTGATGTTCTTAATTTTTTACTTATTTGCATTTATATTTCGTTATATATCTTATCATAATCTATATAAATAAGTTATTTCTTCCAAAGTGATAAAACAATATGAATCGTGTAATGTATGCTTTGTATCTTATTTATCTCTCGTTGGAGGGAAGTAAATGCTAATTGAATTGATTTTAAAAAGGAAATATATATGTTGATAATGATCACTATACTACCATACTTACATGGAGGCTACTTAAAAAAAAAAAAAAAATGGCCGCCGTGGTTTTCCTTTGCATAGGTGAATCTACATGATGATGATTGTGTGCAAACTTTGGTGCTTTTGTAGACGAAACTGAGCAAGTATTTCACTTGCCATGCTTGCCTTTGGACTAACTTGCAACTCTGAAAGGAAAATCAACCCTGATCCGTTCAAATCTGTATCATATGACCGAATGCAGCCATTTTCATGACAGCGTAGGTATAGATGAAAATATTACCCGCAACATCAAAAAGCTGAATTAATGAAGTGCTTGGAAAGAGCAATGCTGGTTAATGGACAGGAAAGCAATAATCCCAATGAGCCATTAGCAAATTAATTTTTTTTTTTTTTTTTTTATGAGAACGTCAAAAGATTACCCGCATTTGCCCACAGCTTAACGTAAAATGTGCTCCAATACCATGCAGGCTCTAACTGTTTGCGTGCAAGAATTAGCAACAGCGAAATAGAAGCAGCTGCCCCAACCCTTCTACGAAATTAGACCTCTACAGCCAAGCTAATCTAGTCGCGATGTTTACTACAACAAACAAGCAGACCTGGGCAAACACATGACTTCACACACAGAGAACTATTCAATGCTGAAATAAAAAAGAGAGAAATGATTAAAACAAACCATACGAAACCAACGAAAAGGAACGAAACAATTCCCTCAAATTCAAATTGGTGGAACAATACAAAAGTACTGGAGACCGACTGGAGTAAATACTGAATATGCACATAGAAAGGTTTCTGAGATATCTCATTGTTATGTGTTCACAACTTCATGCATCTCGTTTAAAATAAAAATCAAGTTATAGGTGAACTGACACTAGTCTGTGTCATGCGATTTTGTTTTGTACTGAAGGCATTTGGTCCGCACAAACGAAAGATAATTAACTTTTGTAATACTCATATGATGTTTATTATTTTGTTTTACCAAATTGGAAAGATGATGTGTTTGTCCAAAACAAAAAAAGCGAAACGAAGAAAAAAACAACTTACACAAAACAGATTAAATATCAAACAAAAGTAGGAGGGTTAATGATATACTATCCAAGAAGATATTGCTAAAGTCAATTGATTACAGATGACGATAGGATTTCGTGGATATGAAAGGAGAGAGATAGAGCAACTAAAACGTTTTTGGCAGAACCGTTCTTTCTTACCAAGTTTTACCCCCCCCCCCTTTTCCCCCACCTCTTCCGCAATTTTCGTAGGAATGAGTAGGCACTCTGTCCATGCAGACAATAGCTCAAAGCCAACGTTGGTTCAGGCAAAACGATCAAGAGAATTCCAGTTTTCACCCGTAATGAACAAGTATCAGGCAGAAATTCTACCAGAATGAATATAAAACGTTCATTTTTTTGGAAGGGGGGGGAAGCTGGGAGGTGGGAGGAGGCTGTTGCTGAAGGTCAGGAAGGTCAGTTGCATCTCTCATTAGGGGGAATTAAATTTAAAATATTCATTTTGCGGGCAAGTGCTGTGAAGTGCAGTCAATGACAATCCAATTAAATTAATGCGTCTCATGTAATCGTTTCAACAATGTAAAGTTCTAGGTAAACTGCCGAGTCTATGTAATGCTACTTCGTTATATACTGAAGGCACTAGTTTCGAATGAAACTAAAGAAAGCCAACCTACGCACTTAGCGTATGCTCCTTTATAAAAAAACAAAACAAAACAATTAGAGTTGCATGAGTTTGATGACCTTAAGGAGTTTAAGGTCATATTACAGCACATAAGTATGAAATTACCTGTTGATTTGTTCTTTTACAATTCATTCTGTAAAGCTCTGAAGTATCAGGACCACTTCAATATACAGCTCGGTTTAATGATGATACCTATAAGAGCTCTCCGCCACGTTTTCAGACTCACCATGTTCATGAGGTATTGCAGTTCAATATACGTCAGATACTGACGACTTTATACACTTTTCGGCATTTATCTAAGAAAAGCATGTAATTAATCAAATATTTCGTTGGAAGGATAAACACTGGCGGTAAGATTAAAGAGTTCATCAATAGTTCAAAGTTCAAAGTTCAAAGTTCAAATTTATTTCATATTTCCATTTCTCAATGATGACATTACAAAATTATTGACAACAAAACAAGAATACAAAATATATACAATCATGTCTTTTGATCGTAGAAGAAAAGAAAAGGAAAATATACTTGACACAAATGTACAAGGTCATATTGTGTGAAAATGTCACTAGTAAGTATAAGAAAATGATGGGGCCTACATAAAAGCTTTAAAGCTTGTAAAACTGTAGGTTCCCGAGTTCATAGGCATATAATTTTACACGGAGAACGGATATGTTTGTCTTGACCAACTAAAATTACACAAGTACAAAAAATCGATGAGTAATAAACTAATGAACCACATAGATATCGCACAAACCAGACTGCATACAAATCTCGCAGTGTTTGAATAACAAAAATGCTATATTATTAAAAGATGTATCGGTACCATGAAATAACTTGAATGACTTGGTGCTGCGGACAAGGACAAAAGACTGGGAGCATAAAAGGGTTGCTAAAAACTTGGTAGTGTGTATCCACTAAGTAATAACTGTTTTAATTTGCGTTTGAAGGTGAATAAAGATAAGGAAGAAGTGATATCTAGAGGGAGATCATTCCAATATCTGGGTCCAGTAAATATAATTGTTTTCTTTGCAAAAATAGTGCGAGTACGGGGAAGGTGATAGGCGTCACTCTGGCGAGTGGGATAACAGTGGATAGAACGATTCCTTTTGAACATGTGGATAAAAACAGATGGTAATTCATTAGTTGTTAGTTTATACATGAAAATTCCGAGATTGTAATGAAATAGGTCTTGAATTTTCAGAATTCTGTTTTGATGGAAAAAACGATTTGTATGGGCAAAATATCCGGCGTGGTTTATGATTCTTATTGCACGCTTTTGAATACGGAGAAGGGAATCTAGTAATGAGTGAATTGCATTTCCCCACGCCAAAATTCCATAATCAAAGTGTGGAGATATTAAACAAGGATATATACTCTGCAAAATATGAACAGGAAAGAAATGTTTGAGCTTATTCAAGATTCCAATATTTCTAGACAAAATTTTACTTACAAAATTAATATGAGTTTTCCAGGATATTTCTTGGTCAATCCAAAGCCCTAAAAACTTTGTATTATTAACCTGCTTTAAACATAAATCATTTATTTTGATATCATATGGAACAACATTCAAGGAATTACTGAATACCATATAATGAGTTTTTTCTGTGTTCAAAGATAATTTGTTCGCATAAATCCAGGATTGCACAGACCTGAGCTCAGTATTCATCATATTTATTAATGCATTAGGGTCTCGATGTGAAAAAACAAGCTAGTGTCATCGGCGAAACAGATAAATGACAAAATTTGCGATGATTTTGGAAGATCGTTTATGTATAAGATAAATAAAAGTGGGCCCAAGAGGGAGCCCTGCGGGACTCCACATGAAATAGGCTTTAATTGCGAATCATGGCTATTGATATTAACAAATTGCTTTCTTTCTGTTAAATAACTCTTAAACCATTCTAAGGGGGTCCCGCGGATTCCATAGTGACACAATTTATGAAACAAGATTTCGTGATCTATCGTGTCGAAAGCTTTAGAAAAATCAAGAAAAACTCCAATTGTATGTTCAAAACTATCTATAGCATGAGCTACCTTGTCTATAAAAGTAAGTAAAGCATGGGTTGTGTTTTAATGTTTTCTAAAACCAAACTGAGAATCTGACAGAATGTTATGATTTGTGAGAAATTTTAATAATCGTGTATAAACCACCCTTTCAAGAATTTTAGAGATTGAAGTCAACAAAGAAATTGGTCGGTAATTATTCACCAAATCTTTCTGTCCCTTCTTAAAGATAGGGACAACTTTTGCAACCTTCATCTTATTGGGGACTTTGCCATTAAATAAGGATTGATTGAAAATGTAGGTAAGAGGAGTAATGATTTCACTTAAAACATTTTTTAAAAGAAAATTTGTAATTCCATCATATCCTGAACTTTTTTTAATCATTCAAATTCTTAATAATATCTATAATTTCTTCTTCAGCAATAGGTTCAAAAAATATTGATTGAGAATTCCTATTACCTAAGTATCTATGGAATTCCATTGATGATTTCGGGATTTTACTGGCAAGATGTGGACCAAGAGTTGCAAAATATTCATTGAAAGATTCCGCCATAATGACCGGGTCGTTAATCTGGCGGTCGTCCACTGAAATATATTTAGAAGAATCGGTATTATTTTTATGTTTGAGCGCCTCATTAATCACCTTCCACGTACTCTTCACATCAGATTTATATTTAACAAACTGTCGGGAAAAATAATTTCGCTTGGCTATACGTATTATGGATGTCAATATATTCCGATAACGAACATATCTCAATTTGTTTAAAGGGGATGGATCTTTACGATACTTATGAAAAAATTTATTCTTGCGGTTAATGGACCTGAGAAGAGATTTTGTAACCCATGGTTGTCGTGGCACTTTTTTATAATTAGAATGGTGAGGTCTTCGGAGAGGAACACAAGAATCATAATTAGCGATTAAAATATTCGTAAAATTTTCAAAGGCTAAATCAATGTCGCTTTGACTGTATACGGTGGACCAATCCTCTGAACTTAATTTCTCCCTAAGTTTATTAAAGTTGGATTCAGACATTACACGAATACCTGAGTTGTGGGTGTGAGAAACATTAGCAGTCGTGAAATTGGACACAAGGGCGTAAATTGGAAAATGATCAGTGACGTCAGAAACTATAATACCAGATGTGATGTTAGAAAATGAGTCATTTACAAAAATGTTGTCAATAAGAGTAGATACATCATCAGTTATTCGAGTCGGTTTTCTTATAAGGGGAATAAATGATTTCGACAACATAAGGTTAAGAAAATCTCCGCATAAGGGATTATCACTGTAATTGAGGAGATTGAGATTAAAATCACCCATGACAAAACATGTCTTACTGTCAAAATAAGTGTTCGAGATAAGGCCGCAGAATAACTCTAAAAATTCAGCAGGGTTTGAGCTTGGGGGTCGATAAATCTCCCCAATTATAATATTACCTTTGTTTGGAGTTTTGACCTCGATAAATACACTCAAATGTATCTGACATCACGCTGTATTTTTCTAAGAAGACACAATCTAAATTCTGTGACACATAAAATCCGACTCCCCCACCTTTCTTCCATGTTCTATTATTTGTTATAAGTTTAAAACCGTCTATAATAAGCAGCGAAGAGGGTGATGTCTCCTTCAACCAAGTTTCACTGAGCCCGATGATATTATATTTGGATTTTAGTATACTCACAAAAGATAGGAATTGTTTAAGCTTCTGATATTAAAATGTGAAATAAAGAGTTGATTTGCATCGGTATGAGTGAGTGAAGTAAGCTCATCCTCTGTGTGGTAGTGAGTGAATACATTTTGGACTGCTGTATCGCTAGAGTCAAAATCCAGTCTTAATTCAGGAGTTTGCATATTTAAGAAAGTGACGATGTCGGAATCCTCACCCTCTTCGCTGTCTACTGAAATAAGCCAGTTCGGGGTTCCACTTTGAGCATGAGCAGAAAAAGGTCATCTGTACCAGCAGAGCATGGTGGTTTTTATATTCACTGAGATAAGCATCTGTGATGTAATGATTATTCAAGTGATCCCTATAAGTGGTGCTTGCCAGCACATCCACCTGACAGCAAAAGCGGTGTCTGACAATATCAATAGAAAGAGATTGTTAATACATTCAATGCAAAATAATGAAATGGATGCTTTCCAAAATGCCAATGGAAGGATCATTCTGGTCACCTGGTCTATGCAAGTTCATCCTTTATTTGAACATGACTGATGAATTCCATAAATTGTTACGTTGGGCAACTCATGATCGGTGCATGAAGTAGCTCTCTACGCACTCTCTACGTCGTGAATTGAGCGGACGTAAAAATAGCACATAAAGTGAAAACTCAGGCGCGCAAGCTATAAATAGATCAACTTGGATAGGCCATTCTGCGCATGCTCAGAATAAGTTTTTTTCCCTCTAAAGCTCCCTAATATCACCATCTTGTCATGTATTCCTTTTACATTGTTCTATGCACGCTCACCGTGCTTTCTCTCCTGGCGAAATTCGCAAAAATTTACATAACAGTGTTAATGAATTTCCTATTGTGTATGCAAAAATGTGTTATGCCGGTGCTTTCGACCGCTATTAACTTGTCATCAGCTTTCAGCAATCTGTCATCCTTGTGTATCCAAAAATGCATTATTCCGGTGTTTTTGACCTCGCAAATCAATTCACTACCTGTTCTCAGCTATTTGTTATTGTATATGCAAAGACGTGTTACCACGGTACTTCCGACTCCTCTCAGTGATTTGTCATCAATGTTCATGCAAATATGTGTCACCCCGGTGCTTCTGACTCCTCAACATAATTTGCCTCCTACCCTCTGCAAACTGTTATCATTGTGTATGCATAAAGGTATTTCTACGGTGTTTTCGTTCACCCCCAATTATTTTTTGTCTGTTTGCTCTGGCATTCGTTTCTTTGAACTGTTCAGTGCAATTCTGGCCCCATACAGCCTAGCAACAACCTCATTCCCTACTTACTATACTGGTGCAGTTACCTTTGAATTTTCGGCATGCTTTGTTTTATGTATGGCCATTGGACATTCTTTACCCATATATCATCAGGGTGAATGTTCTCCCACTTGTCTCCCTATAAAACCAAGTAGCAGATGTGTTCTTAAGCAGTTATTTCCTGTATACAGCCTGTCTTCATATTCACCTGCCTTGTATCATTCACAATGATGAATCCAAATACTACTGTAAACTCGAATGTCGCATCAGTTTCCACCCTTTATCCTCAGTCATTTGCTGATATGACACCAGTAATAAGCCAGTTCGGGGTTAGCTCATGGGCACATGGGTACAAATGACCTTTCTTCTTTCTCAGTTGATTAGGCACTCCACTAGTTTCAAGCGACAGAAGGCATATGAGGAAGCTATTTTATCTTTTATAGGTTGCGTCTAAAGTAATCTAATCTAAAGTACTTTTTAGCACGACGCAGGGAAGAGGAGAACGTCTAAAGAGGTTCTAACCTCTTTGAGAACGTCCAACTAAAGCGTCATCTCACACGTCCGCGCTGCAAATCTAAAGCTCTCTGTTGACTTCTCAGACCCAAGAATTCGAGAGGACAAATGAAACATCCCGTGGATCCAAGAAGTTGAGAAGACGAGATCTCATATTACACGTCTCGTCTTTTCCCTTCTCTTACCGCAATGTCGAGAAGGCTACAGGAATATATTTCGTCTTTTTTGTCTATTTCGAGGGCAATAACATATCCCCTTCCTCCTGAAGAAAGTATAAGAGCTCTTTCTTTATGGTAGAAATATTCATTTTTTGTACTCTCTTTACATGATTTGTGTATCGTTCCGGCTGCATAACATCCCCAACCTACCAATCGGTAAATCTGTCTATCAATCGTTGACAATACATTAATATCACCAGAACTCGGAACCAAAACTACGAAACATTTATTAGCTGATTTGTTTAAACGTCACCGACGTGTTCTGTAATATTTCCGCATTCACCGAGAGCACAGAAAAAGGAGGGAAATTACTGAGTATGGATGCTAAATGTAAGCCGAAGGTGTCGGATATGCGCTGTTGAGGGAACATGCTTGGATTGCCGAGATAGAGAATAATTATTCATAAACCCGTCTGTCCTATCATCGATATTAATTGCAAGCTTTCACAAGCACGACGCGACCTTCGGTTTGAGCGTGCCTTGTGCAAATTGGCTTCTGCGCATGCTCAAGAACGAATAGGGCCCCGTCCTCCTGAAAATTAATCGAGAACGGTTCTCCGCCAATAAGCGGATCGAGCTTTAGTTGTTAGCCAATCAGCGAGTAGCGCGGAATGTAAACTTACGTGTACATGAAATATAAACAAGCTTCGTGCATTTAGGCTCTTACCGGTTTATAACACATACAAGCACAAATGATTCGTGATCATTATGATTATGTTTACAGCTCGTATATTCCTTACACTGAGTTGCGCTTAGATCGATACACCACTGATTAAGAAAAAAGCAAAGCAAAAAACAAATATAAAAAAGAGATGCTAATAGAAGTTCACCATGAATTAAATGCAGATGTCAAAGACTCCTAAACACTACGAGAGGCTGTTTTCTGCAATGATTAATATTACATCATAGGGGCTACGTGATAAATAGTTCACACTTAACGTGTTTCAAAAGTCGGCAATAACTTTCCAAGCAAGCATAAACCAAGAAGAGGCCGCCTGTTCCCATCTTACCTAAACGGGTAACATTTGAGCTTGTTCTCTTTTATTTTCTTTTGTGCCTGTTTATTAGTCTATTTTGCTCACAAATTCAGCCTGTAATAAAAGCTATAAGAAAGAGATTTGTTTGGTAGCATTTAATCTCAGTGTTCAGTTTGAAATATTATTTGATCAATAAGTTTTTAAGTTTTTAAGTTTCTGCACTTCTTAGGATGCACTAATCCGCGTGCTGGAATATCGTTTTGAATAGAAAATTCTTTACCATTTGGTATAACACACATTTCACATAGCCACCTGCCTGAGTACACACGGGACTAATTTTCAACGGGTTAAGGCTGTTCGTCTGGGGAGTTGCCAATCCATCTTAACGAGAGCAGTGAAACCAGCGGGAATGGCCTTAGAAAGACTCTGTCCTTCAAGTTCGTTGAGGTGTGGCAATGTACATGAGCGTTGCAGTTAAGCGATGTCTATTATGATTGACTTACTATAATGAACACTATGAAACATCTTTTTGTGCGGATTCTGTTTTGCTATAAGAAAGCATCTGTTTCCAGAAATATTAGAAGTGACTTTTATTGACTTAATATAAGAATGACCGAAAAAAAAGAAAGAAATTGTCTTAATAAAGAAAAGGAAAAGTTATCGTATAGAAAAACTGTAGTCGCAACTCTTGGCGATTCGGAAACAATTTAAACGAGTATCTCCATCCCATCACCGCTTCTCCTCTTAATCGCCTTTGTCTCTTAGTGTTTGTAGTTATCTATTCATTATTTTCATCGGTTTTCATTTTTTGTTGTTGGTTGATTTATCTTTCTTACTGCTATATGTATCTGTTTGAAAAAAAAATGATACTGTGATGTTTTTAATGGTGCTTGTCAAGTTGATATTGTAACAAATACACATGAAACGGCTTGTCGTGGTCAAGTCAGTCAGTGCTAATTAATCGAAGTAATTTTTTTCCTGCAAACGTATATTCTTTACAGATAACTGCACCGGAATGGCACTTGAAAATACGTCTCTTTACTTCTTGTGTGCGCTACTGCTCGTCTCTTTAGGTATGTAACACGATTGATGTAGGTCAAACATTCAGAAAAGTTGGTGACGTTACGTATGGGCAAAGATGTAAAGACCACAATTTTTTTTTCACTTTTCTAGAATTTATGAAAGAGCACTTTATTCACCTCTTTCAAAAAGCAGCGGGATTGGCATAACTCCTTCATGGATTGTTCGTTTTTCCTTAACCTTCGTTGATGTATGCTGCTAATACTAAAGCATTCACTTAATCCAAACGTATTTCATGGGTTTCAAAATTCCCTGCAACTTTACTGTAGTTACTATCGCTTTCGTTAACACGTTATCTAATAATAATGTTTGATTTGTTTTAAGATTTATTATGGTCTGATTTTATGTCAATATTGTCTGGGGCAAATCATTTTTAATAGGTCCTATTTTTTAATTCTTCTTTTCCTTTTCTATATGAAAAAAACAACAACACACAAGCCTAACCAATTTGATTATCTCTCTGGCATTGGACTTTTGCCAGATCTACAACATATGACAATGAGAATATTGAAGTAAATAAATGATTTTATATACATGTCATGATAGTTTAACGATAAGACACTGAGGGTGAGGATACATAAGATATATCCGTAAGCATAACCTTGATCACATTATAGAATCAGAGCTTGCATACCAAAAAAATTAATGAATACTATTTTCGGAGGCCAATGTATCAGAAAGGATAACCAGTGTACTCGAGGTACTGTTGAGAGGGATGCTAATACATGATATCTTAACCGAAAATCAACTTTAAATAGAAGAGAATTTATAATATGCAATGCAAATAAGGACAAAACTTACTGGATTTTGAGCAGCCGGGCTCACGTGTATGTTACATAATATAAAGTGCGAGGGGTGGTGTAATAAGTCATAATTACCGGGTAAAGTATCGCGCCTAAATAGTGATCGGGATATATCGTTACATGTGGATATGTCTATAACCTGCTACAAGTCAGAGATATTCAAGAAGGTACATACATACTCTATTATAGGTAATTATATTCATTTATGAACGGGAATATTTTGGTTCTCTATAGCGGCTGCAGTGTCTGCCAGAGGGCTAGAAGGGCGTACATCGACGTGTTCCGATGGATACGGTCTAAATTACACCCTTCCGATGGTCAGGAGGTGCAAAAACGGAACCATCCCGAAGTTGACACCCTTTCTCTCTGTCAAAGCTAGCCGGTGCCATAGGCCGAGCAGAATAGGCATTCCAGAGGGTCGCCGTATCTGTAGAATACCGGGTAAGACCACTAAAGCACGATGACAAGTTTCTTTGAAAGTAGTTCCGAGGTTATGACTTAGTAACAATGAAGATTGAATATATCTCATGCTTTAATGCTTGTCCTTCCTGTTCATGAGATGCAATCGCCGGTATCTGAGCGCTGTGTCAGAAAATCGTCATTGATTCCCAGTTTGTTTAAATCATTATAATGAATATACAAAATGATACATGCTAATGAGACGATTTAAGGCTAATGTCAACTGCATCCTATTATGTAAATGGGTGAAACATCCATCATGCAGGCCTATTCCTTTTAGAAAACAAAGGTACCCTCCTACACCTTCTCCATGATAGCCTACCAAGTTGCCACAACACAAGTACATTACGTGATAATTATGCAGTGTGTCGTCGCGTTACCAGTGTTAAGTCAGTGACCACAAACGGAAGAAAATTTGTCGAAAGCCAAGTTTTGCTAGCGATAGTACTTTTACACTTTTTTCTTTTTCAATTCCCTTCGAATGAAGCACGCCATTTGATATAACAACGATTTAAGCCTAGAATCCAGAGAATTCATAATTGCCAGAAATGGAAAAAAAAAAAAGGAATATAAAAGAGCAGACTCCACCCGGCTTAAAAACCAACGTTTCGGCCAGTCCCGGTCCCAAGGAGGAGGGTTGGGCATGGTGTTAGCAGTTCCACCCAGTAAAAACCCTACAGCTACAGATTCTCCAACAAGAGAATTAACAATCAACATGGACGTGGGAGAGGATGGTTCTCCAGCCGGAGAGCTCATGGCGCCGCATGGGGAAAGCCGGTATCCAAAACCCCCTCGGCCGACAACAGTTGTTATCTTCCAGGTCCACCATTGCCATCCAAGAAACATCTGGCAACGAGACTAGACGCTGATATCAGGAGGCTCCTACAGGCTATACATGGAGGAAAGTGGAGATACTGGCACAAAATCGGCCTGGTTGGAGAAATCTTGTTGGTGCCCTATATGTCCCAAGAGGGATGATAAGCGTTTTATATATATATATATATATATATATATATATATATATATATATATAACACAGTGCTTATACACATATAGCGCATATCACTACCGTGGTGTCTCTATGCGCTTTAAGGGAGTTAGTAAGTAGGGCTTTAGTAAGTAAAGTGAGTGATGACTCTTGATACATGTAAGTTTCTCAATCTTCCTCTCTCATCAAGATTGCAGCATGAAACCATGTGAAAACGGATGGTGCGAAGAGACAATGACCAACTACACCTGTCATTGCCCCGAAGGGACCGAAGGGCGGAATTGCACAGGTACGAACTGCCTTGATGCTATTTAAGCAGAGAGACGGTTGGTATTCCGGCATGTTTCTCTCTAAACAATTCCTCTGTCCATTCTGATGGTACCTATATTTCACTCAAAAACTTTGTCTCTGTAGAGTATGCTGTTGTTTTGTTGTGTTCATACAGTTGTTGCTGTTCTGCTCATTAAAACAAGGAGGAGAGAGAGAGAGAGAGAGAGAGAGAGAGAAACTCGACGTTTCATTTCATGGCACTATGATTACATGTGCGTTTCTCTATTCGAAACTCCCAATGCATTATAATCAGGTAATCATCGGTCTCTAAGATGAATTCACAAATGATAATGATAATGATAATGAATAACATTTATATAGCGCTTAATACTGATGTTTCTAAGCGCATCAAATCGGGGAAAAAATAATATATATAACGTAAAAACAAAATACAGCATTATGTACATATTATGATAACGACAGCAACAACAACAACAGCAAAATTAAGGTTGTGTAAACAGATGAGTTTTCAACAATGACTTAAACCTATCAACATTTTCAGCGTTACGAATATAAAAAGGGAGTTCATTCCAAAGAAGTGGGGAAATAACTGAAAAGGCCCTATCACCATAACGTGTACAGGTGCGGGGACCACGTGATAATTGGAGAGCGGAGGAAGAACGAAGAGAACGGGTTGAAGTGGAGGAGCGGAAGGAAATTAAATCTTTAAGATAAGATGGGGCAAGATTATTACATATCTTGTAAACAATAAGGAGGATTTTAAAAGTGATACGTTGATGGATGGGGAGCCAGTGGAGGGATTGGAGAACTGGAGTAATGTGGTCAGATCTTTTTGTAAGGGTCACAAGCCTAGCAGCTGTATTTTGAATTCTTTGAAGTGGTGCAGTACTTGAAGCAGGGAGACCAACAAGAAGGGAATTGCAGTAGTCAAGATGAGAGGAAACAAATGCGTGAATGAGACGTTCTGTGGAAGACTGATCCAATAATTTACGTATTTTACCAATTTTACAAATACCCCAAGCAACAGAACGACATGAATTCTTAATATGTTGTTGAAAGTTCAGATGCTTATCTACAATAACTCCGAGATCTCTGACGGACTGAGAGATGGGGATAGTACTATCTTCAAAGGAAAATTCTGTTAGAGAGCTACCCCGTCTGAACTGAGAATGAACATATAAAAATTCCGATTTAACACAATTCAATTATCGTGAGACCATTGCTTGATATCATCAACGCATCTACTAAGTTTGCAGAGTGCTTCGACTTGGGTATTTGGTTGTATGATTATGTAGATTTGAGTATCGTCGGCATACATAACATGTAAAATATCGTTATGAGAGTTGATTACTGAAGACAGAGGGGCTGTGTATAGAAGAAATAGTAAAGGACCAACCACAGACCCCTGGGGGACACCATGTCTAAGAGGGAACGACTGAGAAAATGCACCGTTCACAGTAACCATCTGGTGGCGGTCGTGTAAGTAAGATGCAATCCATCTCAAGACTGTTCCCGTAAGACCAAAATTAGTCTCCAATCTGTTAAGGAGAATTTCATGATTGATAGTATCAAACGCAGCAGAATAATCTAAAAGCAGAAGAGCAACTTCATGGCCTTTGTATACTGCTAAGAGGAGGTCATTGAGTACCTTCAATAAGGCGGTTTCGGTGGAGTGGAAGTGTCTGTAGGCAGACTGATTACAACTGGTGTTCATCAAGATGATCTCTGAGTTGGCGAGCAACCACTTTCTCAAGAACTTTACCAAAAAAAGACAGATTAGCAATGGGGCGAAAATTATTCAAATCATTACGGTCTAAGCTGGGTTTCTTTAGAAAGAGCAATATGAGCGACCTTTTGAAGTGCTTAGGAACTACGCCTGATGACAACGAGAGATTCAGAATGTGAGTTATTGCAGGAAGAAATTCATCTAGACACTCTTTTAGTAGCCATGTGGGGAGAGGGTCAAGAGAACAAGACTTGGACGGAAGAGAATTGATGAGACGTTTCATTTGTGACTCAGTGACTAAACCAAACTCAGAAAATACACACTCAGTGTTTATATTTATGCGAGAGGAATTAGAGAGAGAGATTTCAGGAGACACCGGGAATGAAGATGCAATGGTACTAATCTTGTTGTCGAAAAACTCAGCAAACTGATTGGCAAGTGCAGGATTTGAAGTATGGTCAGGAAGAGAAGAATCTGGATGTGCAATTGTGAGTCTTTTGATGATGTTGAAAAGTTGTTTGGTGTCTGCAGCAGCAATCTCCTCTCTTAGGTGCCTTGACTTGGCGTCGGCAAGGTGGCTGTAGTAGGACTCACACTCTTGCCGATACAGCTCTCTGTCAATGCAAAGACCAGACTTGATCATGCGGCGCTCTGCACGGCGTCTACGCTTCTTAGCCTCCTTCACTTCTGTCGTGTACCAGGGATTATTTGGCCGCACTGTTACAGATCTAGTCTTGAGCGGAGCGTACTTATCAAGAAGTCTTGTTACATGAGAGTTGAGCAGCAGGACAGCCTCGGAGGGACACGCTGGCTCTCTGATCTGGGAAAGTGATGCAGCAATGTCATTTTTAAAGGAGCAGAGGTCCATAGACCGTAGATTTCTGGAGGTAGTCTGCTTCTTGGGGTTCACTGGGCCTTTGAGGTTGAGAGTGGTGATGATGGCGGAGTGGTCAGAGGGCAGAAATGTGACAAGATTAACATTCGATACAATGTTGTCAACTTTTCTGCTTAGAACTAGGTCTAATGTGTGTCCAGCTTTATGAGTTGCCTCTTTAACATGCTGTTGAAATCCTAGAGAGTTAATGGTGCTTAGAAAAGATACAGCCAAATTATCCGAGCAATCGTCAACATGTATGTTGTAATCCCCAAGCAGAATGAAACGATAGTCATCGATTGCCACTGATTCCAGAAGTGTAGGGAATTCTGACAGAAATAAGTTATTGGTTAAATTGTTCTTAGCAGAAGGAGGTGGTCTGTAGATGCCATATACTCTCAGAGCGGATGAGTGAGAAAGGTTGATTGTGACATCGAGGAGTTCAAATGATGAGAACGTGAAAGTGTCATTTATGGAAATACGTGCAGATGAACGGACAAGCAAGCAGATGCCGCCACCTCTGGAATTCGTTCGAGGGCGGTGTACAAAATCAAAGTTTGGAAGAGAGACCTTCAGATCTGCTATTATCAGATTGTCTCTTTGTGTACCAGTTAACCAAGTCTCAGTTATAACGAGAATATCGAGCTTGGCATCAACTACTAGATCACATATGTACGCAGACTTGTTGCTCAGGGAGCGAGCATTCCAAACACCAATACGAGTTACAGAGGATTTGTCACTTACTGTAGTTCTTGTCTGACGATCTGTTGAAACACGAGATGAAATATGTGGTTTGTGGTTTGTGAGCTCTGCGACCACGATGTGTACGACGAAGTCGTCTGATGCCGAGCTCACAGACCCTTTGCCAGACATCTTGGTGAAGAAATTGGTCGGTACCTATGTTAAAATCGTTTAGTGCGCGAACATCATATCTTACACGATGGGGTGGATCAGAGTCATGATGCACACGTAGGCTTACATTGTCACGTTGGTGATGGTCTAGCTGAGTCGGGCCAGGATTCAGCTGTATGTCCCCACACAACAAGATAGAAAGCTGGAAACATGCATGGTGGTTACTGTAGTATGCAATTGGATGACCATGGTACTTCCACGAGTCATGTTTGGTGGTATTCACGCACTTAAAGAGGTCCAGAGGCTGAATGAACTGATCCTCTGCGTATGAAATGAATGGTGACAGAACTGCACAAAAGATGAAAAGCCACCCGCAAAACCCCTCCATTGATGATAGCTCAAGTACAAGAGTCAGTACACACTGAATACAAGAGTCTGTCTACACAGGAATTTGTGTCAGCTCACAAGAATGAATGAAAAGCTGCTTGGTGATCCCCTCCATTGATGGTTGCTCGATCAAGTACAAGAGTCAGTACACACTGAATACAAGAGTCTGTCTACACAGGAATTTGTGTCCGCTCACAAGAATGGATGACAAGCTGCTTGGTAATCTCCTCCATTGATGGTTGCTCAAGAACAAGAGTCAGTACACACTGAATACAAGAGTCTGTCTACACAGGGATCAGTCTCCACTGAAGCAAAATATACAGAATGGGTACCTTTACCCATGTACAAAATGGTGGCACAGGGTAGCAGAATGACATTGAAATAAAGTATAAGGAAAATATAGCAAATCTAACACCAAGGATGCACCAAAATTGTCTAGGAGAACCCTGATGACAACAAAAATAAAATATTACATATTAGGTACCAAACAATCAACATAAAACACTTTGCAAAAGGAAATATTACAGAGCCCAATTTGAGTGGGGCTACCTAGACCAGGCGCACACCAAAAAAACAAAAAAACAAAACAAAAAAAAAAAAAAAACATATACTGACGGACCCAGGTCACACACTCACATAATCGCGGGTTGCCATGACTTCAGAAAGACGTTGTATTAAAAAAAAATACTTAGTCCTGCGACATCATGGCTGTATCACACTCGAAGTGATTTCCCACCTATAGCCTATTTTTTTTTTTTTTTGTCCTTTTATCTCAGAGCAGTCTCCGAGTTTCGGTGAGTTATCAAAGAATTATCCCTTTTCTATATGTGCATTTGAAGTTTGAAAGCACACTTTTTTTTTTCATCACTGCGTCTTATTTCCATGTGTTCATCTCCATGCTATGTACAGATATCGATGAGTGTACAAGCAATCCGTGTCAGAATGGAGGAACGTGTCAGAACGCAATCAACATGTATGCATGCATTTGTCCACCAGGTTATGGTGGGTCGGACTGCCAGAAGGGTAAGTCGGGATTCGTAAAATGTCGAATTATTATCTGGTATCAAACGAAATTGACAGACAAAACAAATTGGTTTTCAATCCTGTACAATGCACAATATATGTATGTATATAATATGCAAACACACATAGTTTTATGAAGAGTTTGATCGAAAGCGAGTTAACTTTTTCTGGTTGATTAGAGATATTTTCGAGTAAAGATGGTCAGAAGCAAGGAAAATGATAAGAAAATATGCGATATTTTACATCATAACTTCAAGAAAATACTTGGTTAACAGGTGAGGTATTACTGGAATAGTATTATTTTTCTCTACCTGATGATGGACTTACTTTAAAATGTAAAAAAAAAAAAATGACGTTTGTGTGATCAAACTTTTGATATTATAGGAGAAACAGAGAAAAAAAACTTAAAGAAAATATTCCTGTTTGAGAATGTATAATTGTTCTTGATAAACCATCGAACCAATGAAATTCAGACCATCAGAATCTGGTAGTTTACAGCATAAAAATGTACATCATGTCTTTATCACAGTTCTCTCTGTTTTGCGGTCCTTTAAATTGTGTTTTTGTTGTTGTTGTTGTTGTTGTTGTTATTGTTTGAATTGTTGTTGTTATTGTTTGAATTGTGCTTTTTAATTTTATTAGTTTTATATCAATTCACTTCGTGTTATTATTCCTTCACTTGAATAACAGATATCGACGAGTGTGAGAGCAATCCATGTAGGGGCGGAAGAACGTGCCAGGACGCTGTCAACATGTACTCATGCCTGTGTTCACCGAGTTACAACTGGTCAAAATACCAAACGGGTGGGATGGGATTCGAAAAGCGTTCAAATAGAATTCGTTCGCTGCAGTTTTAAATTCTATCCAATGATAGAGAAACTACGGCTTCTTAAAGGGACATTCTAGAAGACTTTTTTTTTTATATAGATAATTTCACATCATGTAGTAGATAATTCGATAATATGTGATAGTGCATGCCATGTATAGATTTGTGGATGTTATCGTGGTCCTAGTACAGCAGATAGACCAATGCTCTGGAAAAGCCAAGATAATTACACTGAACGAGGATGATGACATAGGAGGCTCACATATTCCCAAAATGTAGCAATGCAATTCCTCGCAATACCACTTGCTCAGCAACAATTTCACCTGTGTAGAATGCATGCTTTCTTCTTTTGTTCTGCTTCCTCGAGCGCCAAATCATGCATTTTTAGGCCTATGTGACGCTGCTATGTCTCGTTCATTATGATTTGAAATGAATTTTTAAAAACCTTCTTATTCCTCATCCCAATCACCATATTCTGAAACTCTGTACCCAGTGTTAACAATTTCTTAATGTTGAAATGCTTAAGACTGAATATCATGAAAGTCGTCTTTAATGGTCTGGGTCTGAGAACAGCTTGAATGGAAATCATGGGCTCCATGCTTGGATGAGATTGAATTCACATTTGCTGAAATTGTGATTTTGATTATTAAGGAAAGGAATAAGGATTGAAAAAAAAAGATGCATAGACCTTAGATATGTTGTGTTCTTCTTTGACAGATCTCAAAATAGATTACTGCTGCAATCGACAGGGACACCAGAAATGAAATAAACAGGAAGATATACCAGTACATAGTAATCATACATGTTATAATCTCTTATTGAATACCGTTAGATTTCCACTTAAGATAACAAACATTTCAGGAGGCGGTCAACGTGTACTGTTGTTTGTGTTCACAAAGGTTAGGTAAGGAATCGAATGCATTGACATTACAATTTGTTGACAAAAAACAACAACAACAACAACAACAAAATCCCCGCCAATAAAAAAAACGTAAGTCTCAACAGGGTCGAAAGTTAAGAAAAAGAACAAACAAGTGATTTTGATTCAATATCCTGTTTGACTGGGTTCTCTGTGCTCTTTCAACGTTTCATTTTCACAAATTAGAACCCGGAAAAAAGCTACAAAGTATTTCAAGGACAATGTCAACATGCTATCCTCTCAATACACAATTGTTATTAGATCTCGCTCTAAAAAGAAAAAAAAAGAGAGAAAAGATGACACTGACATTGTTCGATGATTATCATTTTGGACATAACGAATCAAAATGATGAATGTCATAATCAAATCACAAAATCATAACGAATCAAAATTTGTTTAATGAAT
Organism: Diadema setosum; assembly: GCA_033980235.1. NCBI lineage: Eukaryota > Metazoa > Echinodermata > Echinoidea > Diadematoida > Diadematidae > Diadema > Diadema setosum. Next base: position 20,607,922 of record CM067078.1, read on the forward strand.
GACAGGTGTCATTTGCGTGCGTCATGTTATATGTTACACATCACTGCCAATGTCGATTGGCTTGATTGTCCCAGTAGCTATCCCGTTGATGTTCGCCACTGACACCACAAACAAGCGGATTCTGGTGGCTGACCTTGAAAGACTCGACTTCACCGTGTTTATCACTCTGAACGAGAAGCCGTTTGATGTAGCGTATGACTCATTGGAACGGATGCTTTACTGGTCCAGCACCAATCACGTTCGCCGTTCCTGTCTAGTAGACAAGACTCCAGAACATGTTATTGATGCTAACAGTAAGTTGAGTATTAAAACGTGTATGTTCATTTATGCATACACAATTATCCATACTTATGCTCATATGCTGGTATGCTCGTATGCTGGTGACCGGACAATAGTTTGCGATATAGCAGATGACGCCATGAGAAGCGAGTTCTAGATCACAAGGTGACGAAATGTTGAAAATGGCATGAATACTGAAAGAACCAGGAAAGCGAAATGGTCACGGTCAATTGGAAACATTAAAAATGCATTCATTTTTTTTTGTATATTAAATTGGCTTATTTCCACTTTGTAAGTCCAAAGACAATGTCCACCTACGCACAATTCTTCAATCAGTCGTATACCTCAGATTGGAGTACATAATTATTACCCCTTTTTTGTAGATAGTACGCCCTATAATTATGAAAATTAAAAATCAACAAACCCTGATTAAAAAAACAAACAAACGGGAAAAGAATAGAAAGATAACATTATTCATGTCATGTCCACTATGCCCCAAGAGTTTACACAGTGTGGAAGTTCCTCCATTGCATGATGAAGGTGAAGGAAATTATAAATCTAACCCTGCAGTAACTCCCGCATTCTATCATTTTCTTTCAAAGTGCCAACAACTGCGCGTACAAGTTCATTTCTCTAAGACGCAACACGTTTTAATGTGCAAGTGCCCAAATCAGTGATCATGAAGAACGAGAAAACATGATTACAAGTTTAAAAAAATAAATCGGAAAAAGCAATCAAGAATTGTCTTAACTCATACCTGTTTAACGTGGCTGAAAGACAAGACCAATTCGCTCTCTTAGGGTATACCTCGGTTAGTATAAAAAAGATCATCAATTATATACGTATTCAATGTTAATGATGTAAACTCACCCTCACACCTGCATTATCCGCACTCAACCCACCCCCTACTATACCAGTCATTGCCAGTACGATTGTATAACATAACAATCTATTGTTATCAATGCCATAATGGGTATAGGCTGGCCTGCCTGTCGCTTTGACAATGCAATATACTATAGGTTTTCCCGGCCAATTTTGCACTTTTGTCATTCCAATTCCTTATTGCTGTCTTCAATTTAGCAAGATTTAGCGTAGATGACAGTCATGTTCGGTATTTCAATTTTATGATCTCTTCATTCAAATTTATTTTGGAGCATTCAAATTACCTTTAACCTCATACTAATTGACACTTTTTCAATTCAAATTCATAAAGCAAGCACCATTTCGTTATTCGTTCATTAAATTTAGAATGATATAGTCACGCGATGACGTATATGCTGCACTCGTTCAGTCGAATTAATTTTTGGGCTTCCATTTTAACATCTTTTGCGGTCAATTTAGCACATATGTTTATGCTTTGGGTCTTTATTGTTTGGTAAGCATCATTACATTTCACATTTTCGAATTCAGTTGAAAGATTTTGGCAACAGTTCTTTTTTAATGTGCTTATTGAGTCTCCCATTCCGAAGATAGTGCATGTGGCAACAACTTATCTGGCAGTTGGCTGGCCTTTATTCCGAGTGTGTGGGTCAGTTCTACGAAGTCCTATAATTATTCTTTCTCTGTCTTCTTGAGATATACGTCTGTATTTAACTTGTGCTGTCATGACTGTAAGAAGATGAAAATAATTTGTAGACCTACAATGACATGTATGAAAGAAAAGGGGCGTTACAGATCAAGAAACTCGAGTTATATAGCTTGTATAGGGTCAAATATATGATACTTTTACTGCTTAACAGTGTGTGGATGAAACAAAAAGTCACACAGAAATACAAGTTCAAATGTTTTCGCTTTTCAAAAAAGAAATGACCTGACTTTAATTTGAATGAAAATGTTTGGAATTTGACAGCCTTTTTCGCGAAATTTAATAACTCAAATACCCTCTTCGGCGAGTGATGGCGAATTTGAATAAATTTGAATAAATTTGAGTATCAGCCAATTTGAATGCCTATTTTACGAATTCGAAAGCCACATGTGCAAATTCCATTGATTGAAATGCTAAATTGAACGCACAAGTTGCAATTTTGAAAGACAGACTGTGCAATAACGAAGGGTTTTGCTAAATTGAATGAACCTTCTATCAAATGCACTGACAAAAGTGCGAAATTGGCCGGGAAAACCTATATTAATATGTATCAATAGTAAATATAATATAGTAATATACATCTTCAGGCTTTAGTCAGTTCAAGTCATTTGCTCACTACCGACACCAGCCTTCTGTATTGAAATCCCACTAATACATTTTACCATAAATCAGTCATAATCGTTATTCCTCAATCTTGAGTAGCTTTTTATCAACATACCTTCCCATTGTGTTATCAGTCTGTAGTGTATATGCTAGTCAAAATATGTTTGGATGTATTGATTGTAGGCAGGCCGTACGTCTTATTATTTTTAAAAAAATGACTATTTCATTTGTAATGATTTTCAATACAGAAAAATCAATGTATAAATATGTAACAGTAGGGAACAACAAACAATTTTTGAATGCTGTTGTAAAATCATGATGGTTATATGCACGGTTACCTTTAGGTAATGAAATTATGATCAAATCAACATGCCATTTTTTGATCACTTTAATTCACTTATAGACGATGTAAGGGCAATCACAATAACGCAGTCATCAAGGACGCTCTACGTGCTGTACAATAACAAGCTTACTCAAATGTCGATCGATCCAGACGGGGAGGAGACGGATGTACTAGAACTCCCTGACGAACATGACAAGCCTGCTTATGCTTCATTACTTTACAACGGGTAAATATACCTTCTACAGTGCCCTGCCTTATTTATAACGATCGCGGTCCTCAAAACGGGGACGTAAATTGGGGGGGGGGGGGGGGGAGGAGGGGGATGACCTGTACAAACATACCCCTGAAATTTAAGAAAAAATGGAAGAAGAATAAATGTGATCGTATTAATATCGGCATACTGCATGACGTTCAGTCGAGGGCCTGCCTAGTGAGAGCTAATCAGGGGGGGGGGGGGGGGGGGTGTTTCATCAACGTTTGTCAGCGCTGACAATCACCATAGTAACAGTCATTGACCAGAGCATCTCATCCAAACAAAACCAAGGATTTTGCTGAAATTATCAGCGCTGACAAACGTTGATGAAACACCCCCAGAGCTTAACAAAAAAAAAAAAGAAAAAAAAAAAACCCACACAAACACACCATCATTTGAGATTGTTACAATTAAGAAAATCATGCATGTATGAGATGTTGGCGATGATATAGGTCGTTATCATACTCAGAGAGGGCGCTGTAAAGCTGATGCCCGGAGGAGTGATTTCAGACGTCCTGGTTTTTACGTAATTTCATCATTTTTTTTTTAATAATTTGGTGTTGTTTGATTTCATCGCAGACATGTTCGACAACTTCTCCAAAGCAAGCCTAAGTGAGCTTTGATAAGTAGCAGTTGGTTTTAGGCCTTTTCTAGACGCGTTTCGCTGTGACCGCCATGTCGTATGTCCGAACTGTTAACGCGTGTGTATGCTGCTGGTTGCGAATGGGCTAGTAACTACAAGCGTGACAGGTGTCGAGAGCCCTTCACCAAAGGACACACCGACGTACGATATCTTGGCAGCGAAAGGGTTAAAGATGACTGCTACGCACGGGTGCCTTCGTTACTCGAAGCAAGAGCTATTGGCATTACGTAACCAGCGATCTCCACTCAGACCTCATGTTTTCAAAGTAGTGAAAGAATGTGGCATTCTGAAAAAAACAAACAAACAAAGAGGACGTCGTGGTGGTTCACACATCCACAGGAGAATTCTTGTGAGAGTGACAAATCCCCGTGAGGATAAAAAATCACCCACTCTACTCAAAAGACCAAAATGAACAATATGCCCCATGAACGTCTCAAAACAACCTTTCGTGCTACCATCTTTCTTCATAACGAACGCTCAATCCCTTATTAACAATAAGTTCGATGAATTTGCTGTCATTGTGAAGCAACTTGGAGTAAATGTTATCGCTGTAAGTGAAACATGGTTCACTGACAGCATGCCTTACGAACAGCACGTCATTTCTGGTTACACCAGCTTCTTGAAAAACAGAACTTCGCAACGTGGATTTGGTGTAGCGCTTTTCCTCAATAATGACCTGTACTCTACACCTGTTAACGGCATAGCTGTTCCGGATGAACTAGATATTGTTTGGGCCCAGATACGCCCCCGTCGTCTTCCACGATCTCTCTCGTCCATCTTCATCGCAAAAGTGTACTCCCCCCCCCCCAAACGGGCAACATGGTGATTCCTTCATCACTCACCTGGTGGAAAGTATAGACACTATTCTAGTAAGCCATCCAGACGCCGGAATTGTCATACTGGGTGATGTGAATCGCCTTAATCTCACTTCACTTGTAAATGGACAAAACCTACGCCAAGTCGTTGACAAGGCAACAAGGAATGATGCCATTCTGGATAAGATCCTCACAAATATTCCGGACCTCTACAACCCTGTCAAACTGATAGCTCCACTAGGTCGCAGCGATCATAACGGGATTCTATGGGAACCCAACTGTACCCCTAGGAAACATGCCAATAAAACAAGACGAAAGGTTGTACGTCCTATGCGTGACTCTGATATCAGGCAGTTCGGTCGCTGGATCACCGGTAACAAGTGGTCGAGAATTATCGAAGAAAGCGGCGTTCAGCGGAAATAGATTTAATGATGAATTCAATGCAGCCATAGATTTGCACTTCCCCTTAAAATCAGTAAAGATCCACTGCAGAGATAAGTTGTGGGTAACATCGAAGGTCAAAAGCTTGATCCAAGACCGACAGCTAGTGTTCTAAAGCAAGTCTGCAGACTTGCGATGTTTGAGAAACAAGGTCCAAAGAGAAATATGCAAAGCAAAAAAGGAATACTACCAATCCCGCATACAGCGTCTCAAAATGAAAAACCCGCGTGCGTGGTATCAGTTCATCAAGGTCACGACCACCAATGAGCAGGTAGATACATCCATCGAGGTGCCAGGCAGACACCCCTCAGACCATCAAGAGATAGCAAATGCTATCAATGAACATTTTGTCAACATCTCGAGCAACACCCAAGCTCTTGACAACCGGAAACTACCTGAATATCGACCGTGTCTCCCTGGGGATATGCCGAAATTTCAACCTTGGAATGTCTACAATGAGATGAAAAGGGTCAAACTGGGAAAGAGCAATGGTCCTGATGGTATTTCTTCCAGGATTATGAAGGAATTTGCCTTAGAGCTGAGCATCCCGCTGGCTGATATCACCAGCGCTTCGTTCGAAGAAGGCTGCTTACCAATTCAATGGAAAAAGTCCATATTCCAAAAAGACTTCCACCGAAGTTTCCTGAGCTGCGCCCGATATCACTCACAGACTATTCGCGTGCAGACACATCTTGAATTATATTACTACTAAGATCGACACCCAACAATTTGGAAGTCGTCCAAAACTGTCGACAACGCACTTCTTGCTTAACTTGATGCAATTCCTTCACAGCAGTGCAGACAGCTCATGAACAGTCTCGACGATGGTGATGACAGACTTCACAAAAGCTTTTGATCTCGTCATTCACAATGTTGCTATCACAAAATTACATCAATTGGGCATGAGAGATTCATTAGTTCCTTGGATGTGCAGCTTTTTGACCGACCGTCAACAGATAACAAGATGCAAAGGTCAACTGTCAAACCTCCTGACTCCCAGTGGTGGCGTGCCACAGGGAGTCAGGCCCACTAGTATTCCTTGCAATGATCAACGATGCACTCCAGGAGACACCTCTAGTAGAGCGTTGGAAGTACGTAGATGACATAACCATTGCTGAGAATAGGAAAATCAACTCTGCAAGTGTAGTCCCGGACATCCTTAAGGAACTCAGTAGGTGGTGTGCCGAGACGGACATGAAACTCAACCTTTCGAAATGTAAAGTGATGCGTGTCGCGTTCACCAAAACACCATCCCCACCCTTCCAGCTCAAGCTGAACGACATCGTTCTGGAAGAAATATACGCCGTCAAGCTCCTTGGTGTTACTATCCAATGTAACCTCCGTTGGGATTCACATGTTGACGACATTGTCAAGCGAGCTGCGAGGAAGCTCTACGTACTCTGCGTCATGAAACGATACAGGGCGCCATCTGAAGACCTACTAACCATCTTCACTAGCTACATCAGACCAGTCCTAGAGTATTGTGTACCGGTATGGCACTCATCCATTACGAATAAACAAAGTAACGCAATCGAAATGGTTCAAAAAAGAGCGCTCCGTATAATCTTGGGTAATAGGTATGAATCATATGAGAAGGCCTGTGTGATGTGCAACATTACTTCACTCTGTGATAGAAGAGATGAGTTGTGTCTGAGGTTCGCTGCCTCACTCTATGCGAGATTTCCAGAGACTGGTTCCCGCCGACCCAGAGCAGCTACAGAGCCCTAAGACATCGCAACAAACTCAGGGAGATCAAGTGCAGGACTGAACGTTACAGGAACAGTGCAATGCCTTATTTGACAAGGATTCAAAACTCAGCTTGAGATCGGTTGCCTAAAGTTTTCAAGTGGTAATTTTGTTGTACAGGTTATTTTACTATTGCTTTGTGTTGACATAATATGCAGCATATAACTCACACCACAGGTAAATAACATAGAGGTATTTGTTAAGTTTGAAGACGTGTGCAGATTGATAAGTTACTGGCTGATAAGGTTGAATGCTAAAAGAATTTCATGTGATCATTATTTCATATATACCGTATTGTGATATATTTCTAATACAACACAATGTGAAGATTGAATATATATACATATAACAAGCAAAATATGTTCTTGGGAAATGATAACCAGTCAGTGTGATTTCTGATAGTTATAAGCTCTGAATTTTAAGCTGAAGCTTGTTTGTTTCAGTTTTTAATAGGTTTTTTGAATTGTCTGATTACATCTCCCTTTTTGTAACTTCTTAAACCTCTCTCTCTCTCCTCCCCTCCCTCACCCGCTCACTTTCTTTTTCTCTCCCTTTCTTTTCTCCAGTTACACATTATATTCTATAACATACACTGGCATTACGTGCATTACAAAAAAATTAGCAAAATGAGATATAAATTTGATTTCTTGTGATTTGAAGAGGTCTTTTCTGGTTTCTCTTTTTTTTTTGTAAGCCTCCGGAATCATTATCTAGCATTGTAATAATCAAAATCAGCAATGCAATGATTTTTTTTTTCACATGTAGTATGTTTTAATCAAAGTATGTCGTTATTGGGGCGGTAAGACCTCGTATCTGCAATGTCAAATATTTGGCATGCCGTGGTGGCCTTATTTGAGGTGGAGCAGCTGAAACTTGAACGGGACATCGATTGACCTATATATTGCCTGACCAATAGTGCGAGGAAGTAATTTTCTCCAAATTTTGAGATACAACGTCTTGTCGCCCCAGCGACCATAATGGTATTGTGATGTAGTTTTAATATAACATAATCTGAATTATAAACGCGGGATGGAAGTTTATTTTTCAGTAACCACAATTTGTTGTATATTTTATCTTCATATATTTTATGATAAATGGTTGTATATACATGTATATTCATAAATTTCGTATCAGGACAACTCCCCCGGAGGACAACTCCCCCGGGGACTACTCCCACCTGACAACTCCTCCGGAGGACCGCTCCCCCGGAGGACGTCTCCCCCGGAGGACCACTCCCCCGGAGGACGTCTCCCCCGGAGGACCACTCCCCCGGAGGACCGCTCCCCCGGAGGACCACTCCCCCGGAGGACCACTCCCCCGGAGGACAACTCCCACCTGACAACTGCCCCGGGGACATCTCCTGGGGGAAAATCCTATATTGAATAGAGATTTTTTGTCCTTGAAGTTAAAACTCAATTCATCTGTGTACAAACATTATTCTATCAATATAAAAGCCTGCTTAAAATTGGCGTTACCTTTGAAACACGTCCGTCTTTATAATAAAGTTTTTGAAATCTCAGCACAAGGTTTAACCATTATACACGCTACATGTAATGTCGAAAAAAAAGTAGAAGCGCTGGTCCATTTTATTAGTGAAAGTTACTGAAGAGTTAAACACATTGGCGGAAATAGGCTTTTGAGGGGAAACAGAGTTCGTTCCTTAGCATGTACCTGTTTTTCTTCATTATTTTATTGTATTTCAAGAAGTCCCTTCTCTGAGGATTTTCTTTTTCTTTTTGCAATTCATGATTGTGATAAGGAATGTGTTAATAGAAGTACCTTTTTATTGTGGTTATGATTTTTATCATTTTAACATCATTTACAATTCTTCATGTCGCAGAAATAATCGACAGAAAAAAAATGAATATTTTGTTCCTGAAGAGACTTGAACGTGAAAAATGGTAATATCTTCCAACAGCGCTGGGAAAGCACACCCGCACGGCCAACACAAATCTCTCAGCCACAAAGGTGGGATAATTCGAGTTTACTCAAAATACTTTATTGGAAAACGAGTTTTGTTGCTCTCTAAAAAAAAAATCCAAGTGGAAACATTCACTCTTGAAGGAGTGAATACAAAAAAGAGTGAATTTTGAGTGAAAATGTTCATTTTCACTCATTTTGGAGTGACCTCAGGAATCACTCGAAGATTTTGGCGTGGTCCCTGAGGTCACTCTAAAACGAGTGAAAATGAAAATTTTCATTCAAAATTCACTCCAATTTCACTCCAAATTCACTCTTTTTTTGTATTCACTCCTTCAAGAGTGAATATTTTCACTCGATTTTTTTAGAGAGTAGACACTATTTTATTTGATAAAGTTTGAACAAGGAAAACAAACAAAAAGCAAACTAAATATAACAGTATAATTATGTTACTCTGAATTATCAAGTCATACAATTTTTTTTATTAATATGACATGTGATATTTGGCCTAAATTGATCGAAACCTTTGTCAAGACTTGGGATAATCATGCACCAATTAAAAGTATCAGCCTGAGGGTTAAAAATAGGTATAATCCTTGGATCAATCATGAAATCATTGTTGCCATGTATGAACGTGATTTCTTAGAGTAAAGCAATTAATGATGCACCTTTCCTCCAGAAATAAAAACAAACAAATGTGGTGACAAGCGCTATCCGTTAGGCAAACACCGAATATTTTTCTACCATTTCTGCAAACTACCGAAATGATTGTAAGAAGCTTTTGAAAGAACTGCATAGAGCCACTGGGAACTCTAAATTTGCTAATAATGTTCAAAACGATCTTAAGTCCTGATGAGTTTAATAATTATTTTGTTCAGGTAGGAAAAACATGAACGACTGAAATTGAGAAACCCACCATAAAATTGAAATTGATGAAATACTTGAGGATGATTTCCTACGATACTTTTCAAGTTACCAAGTCATAGCAATTTAGATGTACTTAATACTGATTGTAATTATTACTTAAATTAGCCGAACCATCCACTGTCAGTATCCTTACTGTAATCATTAATCTTTCACTTAAATTAGGCCTTATTTTTGAAGATTGGAAGAATGTTCGTGTAAGACCCATTTATAAAGGATTTCTAAATCTTTCGATGTTTCGATGCTATAGCTCATGTCCATGACCTATTAACTCTGCAATGACAATATTATGGGGTCTGAGGTACAAAGCTTAATTATATCATAAGCTATTTGAGTGGCATAAAACAATGTGTTAAGTTTAAATGGTACATTATCTAATCCCATCTTTGTGTGTGTGTGGTGTGTGTGTGTGTGTGTGTGTGTGTGTGTGTGTTTTTGGGGAGCACTCAGTAAAAAGGGCACCATGTACTTGGAAAAGGGCACTTTTTTTTGGGGGGGGGGGGGGGGGGAGGGGGCTCCTTCCCGCCATTCCCCTCCCGTTCTTCTGCCCTAAAACTGTAAAGGAATACCCAGGGTGGAGTGCTTGGAGTGCTTGTCTTTTTCCTTACAGTCAGTAATGTTAAATGAATTTAAAACTTCCATGGAATCCAAATGCATGTTGCTTTCTTTTGATCTGTATAAACATAATCACATATCTGACGCCTTTGGAATATAAATTCGTGTCATATATTTTATATTATTTTTGCAAGCATTTTTGCCTTATCTGCTAAGCTCAACCCCTATAAAATCCTCCACACTCAGATTCCCGAGATAACATCAGCAGTCATTAACTGACAACCTGTTCTCACACAATGCAGCTCACAAAAATGTATATACAATTAGCACTTGCTATGTCAGGAATCCGAAAGTGACATAAGAAAAAAAAAGGGGGGGGGGGGGAGGTGTGCTGTGCTGTGGAGACGTCCTCCGGGGGAGTTGTCCTCCGGGGGAGTAGTCCTCCGGGGGAGACGTCCTCCGGGGGAGTTGTCAGGTGGGAGTAGTCCCCGGGGGAGTTGTCCTCCGGGGGAGCAGTCCTAGAACCCATAAATTTATATATTCATAACATTGTAATTTGTTTTAAAATGTAAATGAAGTGTATAATATTATTCTCAGTGTAATTTATTGATACGTATATAATTATTAATCTCATTCGGAAGTTGTGTTAGGTCTCAATTAACAGTTTTGAAATGCGCCATGAAACGTTTTCCGTTCTCCATCCCCTCCCTCTCCCCTCCCTCTCTTTCTCTTTCTCTCTATCTCTCTTTTCTCCAACTTCACACTAGGCCCTGCAACTGTCATGGGTTTTACGTGCATTATATACAGTGAGCAAAATTGTTGTGCATCTGATTTCAGTACTGGCGTTGGTTTGATCAAGGAGTTAAGCTCCTTGGTTTGATTTGATTTGTTTGTTTTTTGCATGTGTGTGTTTGTTTGCATTTTTTTGTTTGTGTGTGTGTGTAATAGATACACGTGTGGAGGTACATGACATGACCATTTTTATAAAGTTCAATTTCCATGTGCAATATTGTATCCCTGATATTTTTTTTTTTGTCCATTGTATCTTTTATTTTCTCTTCATATTTCTATGTTCTCACATTACTCATGTAAAATGTCTGTACTTCAGCCTGCGGGCTGCTGGAGATGTTTTCATTCGTTTACATTCATTCATTCAATGAATATGATTCTGAGTGCTGAAAAATAACCATTATGAAGGCGGACGATGTGAGCTCATGAAACTACTGCATGCCGAACATCCCGACTACAGTAAATCATTCCGTTCCACGCGATTCAATGCAGAGTGGTTGGGATGACCATGGAGCTACAAACGTTAGTAGCTGCATGGGATGATAAACGTCACAGATGTAATACACAGGTGCATGCATCATGACCACCATATTATTTTGACCTCATTGAACCACGTCTTTGTAATTCAGTCCGTTGAACTGCCGAAAAAGATTAGATATTCCTTCATAATAAGGGTCACAATTAATTGGCAACTTTGTTTGATTGGCTGGTGTGAGTGATTTGGAGAAGTTCATTGGCTTCGGAGGGAGACGGGAAGAGTACATCTTGCTGTAGGGGTGTTTTCCCCATCACCACGTAAAATATACGTGTGGTAGAGACTCGGATCGAATCGGCGAAGAGGGATCGTATCGGCGGCTATACGATCCCTCTTCGCCGACTTGCCGCGGCGAGGCAAAAATCCCGCCGATTGGATCCGGGAGATCCGGTATGGTGGCCAAATTCTGCCGATTTGTTCTGGCGGAACGAATATATTGTACGGATGGGATATACTGACACTGGCAGTTTTCTGTCGTTATATCGGAATTTCGCTATACAGTAACATGTAAGGAGTTGGGTTTTTATGAGTTATATCATAAAAATGAAATTTTACAGTACAAATGATGTCAAAATATCTGTTTTAGCGCAAGGTACCACAGAAAACGATCACATGATAACACACAGACATTGCAGACATGCTTTACAGTTATAGAAATAATTCACTAATGAAGTACGGTAATTACCTAAAAATTTCTGTACTTATTTTCTAAGATACTAATCTATACAATCCAGTGGATAATTTGGAAAACCTAGCAGAAACATTAGAAAAATATTATGATATTTGATAATTTTTCTCAAAAATTATGATGTTTTCAATATGAAATCGTACATTTTGCATCCATGCAAGATAGTGTTATACTGGATGATACTCATCAAAATATTTTTTGGTTAAAGATTTAAATTCAATTACTTGAAAACTGCGTATAACATGACATAAACACTAGAAATATAATATTTTTGAATAATTTCCCTAATAAAAATATAATAATAATTGGCCCAAGAACTAGAAATGCTTTAAACACCCTCAGTAGTTAAGGGGTTAGGCCAAAAAAAAAAAATTGTTTGTTTGCCCTTAACTGTCAAAACCCAAGAGGGTCGGTAGGTCGGTTTTTTTTGTTTTGTTTTTTTAATAAAGGGTACCCTTTTTTCCATGTCAATGCACTCAAAACTCCAAGAGATTCATTCAAATTTACGTCTTGCCAGGGCCCGCTACGCGAGGCAGAAACACTCACTGACAAACACTTATAACGTTCATCTTTGTTAAATTTTGCAAACAGCTCCAAAAAAGTATACCTTCCAGTGAGATGCTGGCAACTGAACTCCAAACAGTTTTGGTGCCATGACAGCTGGTAACGGATGCTGCAAAAGTAGCCATCTTGTGAAGGGCTGCACACTAACCCATTTTTTCTGCCGGTCCGACCTGTCTCTGTCGGACCGGTAAATGCCCCGTTTTACCATTTTTTACAGGCCCGAACAGAAAATTTACCGGTCAACAACGACAACATAAAAAACATTAAATGACTTGCAAACTTATTTTCTTGTTTTTTTATGGATGTACCCCCCCTCCCTCATGTACATTTTACAGACTAATATTTCTTTTTTAAAACTTGCATTATTTATTGCACAAGAAATTTAGAAATAAAGACAGGAAAAAATTAGAATGTTTGTTTGTGAATTAGTGTAAAATGATAATGAACAAAATCAGATTGTATCAAATGCGTTTGTGACTCTTTCTAAACATCAGCGCACGAACTTGCTGCGTAACCTGCTCTTGGTGGTCAGTTGGATTGCGATGATTTAATGAATTATTTTAGCTGTGATATTTTCTGATGCACGCGATACAAGGGGTTCTTTATTTTTCTCCCGATAATCTCTTCGCATTTGTGCATGATTTCTTGAAAGGTACACGACATGCAGGGCCGAATTCGCAATCCTTTTTGCACCCATTTCCACCTCAAATATTAGCGGGATTGTGACGATTTCATAAATTACTTCGGCTGTAATATTTTACGATGCACGCGCCAAAAGGGGTTGAAAATGCGTCCTTTATTTTTTCCCGATAAACTCTTCGAATTTCGTAAGTGCTTTCTTAAAAGATGTACCACACGGCCGAATTCATGATACTTTTTGCGCCTATTTCTACCTCAAATGTCAGCGGGATTGTGACGATTTCATAAATTACTTCGGATGTAATCTTTTGTGATGCACGCACCAGCTAGAATGGTTGAAAATGCGTTCTTTATTTTTCTCCCCATAATCTCTTCGCATTCCGTAAATGCGTTCTTAAAAGATATACGACACGGCCAAAAATCATGATTCTTTTTGCGCCTATTGTTTCCTCAAACTTCAACGGAATTGCGATGATTTTATGAATCATTATTCGGCTGTAATCTTTATGATGCAAGGGCCAAAAGGGGTTGAAAATGTGTCCTGTATTTTTCTCCCTATATTCTCTTCGCATTTCGTACATGCGTATACGACACGGCCGAATTTACGATCCTTTTAGCGCCTATTTCTACATCAAATATCAGCGGGATTGCGATATTTCGTTAATCATTTCGGCTGTAATCTTTTGTGATACATGCACCCAAGGGTTGAAAATGCGTTCTTTATTTTTCTCCCGATAATCTCTTCGCATTTGTGCATGCGTTTTCACTATACACTGCATGCAGGGCCGAATTCGAGATTCTTTTTGCGCCTATTATTGTTTATTCAAATTTCAACGGGATTGCGAAATTTTCATGAATTACTACTCGGCTGTAATCTATATGATGCAAGCGCCAAAAGGGGATGAAAATGTGTCCTTTATTTTTCTCCCGCTAATCTCTTCCCATTTCGTACTTAAAAGGTATACGACACGGCCGAATTCACGTTCCGTTTTGCGCCTATTTCTATCTCAAATATCAGCGGGTTTGTAGCGATTTCATTAATTACTTCGGATGTAATCTTTTGTAATGCACGCACCAGAAGGGTAAAAATGTGTTTTTTATTTTTCTCCCGATAATCTCGTCGCATTTGTGCATGCGTTTTGATATACTAAACCAACACTGCATGCAGGACTGAATTCAAGATCCTTTTTGCGCCTATTATTTCCTCAAATTTCAACGGGTTTGCGTTGATTTCATGAATTTTCATTCGGCTGTAATCTTTTATGATGCACGTACCAAATGTGTCCTTTATTTTTTTTTTCTCCTCTATAATCTCTTCGCATTTCGTACATGAGCTTTTGAAAGGTGTACGACGCGGCCGGCCGAATTCATGATCCTTTTTGGGACGATTTGTACCTCAAATATGTAAGCGGGACTGCGATGATTTCATGATTTTTTTTTCTCCCTAGTATTATCTCTTCATATTTTGTGCATGCGTTCTTAAAAAGTACACGGAAGGGCCGATTTCGTGATCCTTTTTGCGCCTATCTTCATTGTGAGATCATTCTGAACGAATGAAAATATTCATTTGTGAAATGACTGTGTAAAATGAAACTGAACGCAATCAGATCCATTTACTGTATCGCTGAATATCGAATATGTTTTTACTTCTCTAAAAATCGACACAAGTAAATTAGTTCTAACATGTCAACTGTCACGCTGCTGCGAAGCCGGGATCGGATCGTCAGTAAAATGACCCAGAAATGCGTGCGCTTCTAATTCTGTCTTGAATGCTTCTTGTCTGGCATATGACCGCCGATCGCAAGCAAACGAAAAGCAGTTACACTGTACATGCTTTGCATGTAATTGCATGGCATGGCAGTGCGTGAGCAGCGCCAAAGCGCAAGCTAGCGCGAATAACTGGTCGCCAGTGTGCAGCCCTGTACTAAGTGCATAACATGCATTGATTGGATTTCGTGCGCGTGCACGCATGTGAGCCAAAAAGGTAGCTACATTGTAACATGCAATGCATGATATAAAACGTAGCCTGTGGACCCGCGCGGCCCGAACACAATGATTACGACGGGCAGATGAGATGAAAAAAAAATATTTTTAGACTTTTTTAAATTCTTTCTCTAGCGTAAAATGGATAATTTTGGGTTTAAAACCATTCACAAATTTGTAGAATTTTTTTTTTTTTTTAAATTTGTGGAAAAAAATAAACTTGAAAGAGCAAAAAAAAAAAAACCAAAAAAAAACAAAAAAAAAAAACCGCGACCCGAAATTTCCGTGATTTTCGGTCGGTCGCGAAGGGCAAACAAACCATTTTTTTTTTTTTTTGGGGGGGGGGGGCCTTAAGAGAGAGCTTAAAAATGTTTGCACATTAATTTGTGCCCAGTTTGAAAACGGATGTATATAAATAGTGATGATTAATAATTCAGGTGTAGTTCGTTATTCAAGAGGTTTTCGTTAAGGTTCATTATTCCGAATTAGGCTCTTTATTTCGAAGGTTAGCTAATCAGAAGATTTATTATTCTGAGAGTTTGTATTTTCGAAAATGAAAAAGGGTTCGTTATTCAGAAGGCTTCCCGGTACTTACCTTTTTAGATAGCGCACAAAATAACGCACGTCTTTTCATTTTCGGATCAACGAAGCATTGGAATAAAGAACAGTATTTCATTTGAACGTTATACAAACCTTCTGAATATTGTATATTCCTATTATTTTCGGATGAATGAGACTTCGGTATAGCGCCATTAATCTTCGTAATTATGGAATCCTTTTTAAATGTTGGATAAAGGAACATCCAGCTATACAGAATTTGTGCATTTCGGATTAACGAGTCTTTGGGGCAACAGACTATCTCACTGGAGGAGACGTCTTCTCAACTGCCGCGACTGATCTGTCGCCGCAACAAATGCTACTCGATAGACCAAAGAAATGGCTGGCTCTTTCACCAACAAGGTGATTCTAGGGCGACTTCAGGACGTCTCCAAATAGAGTGACAATTTCCAGTTCTACAGTCGCGGAAATGTCGCCGGGACGTCTCCACGACGTCTTCTCATCCGCGCCCGCGACGTCTCCGTTACGTCGCCAGTTGGTATCCGCAAGGTCGCGGGGATGTCTCGGAGACCATCGCGGACAAAATTAGTTCCTGCGACTCGGCCGCGACTCAAGGACCGGATTATAAATAGAGACTGGAATATAAAGTCTCCTCACTACTCCCAGATGACCAGACAAGTCTTCAAGAGACATTATGGAGACGTCTCCGCGACTATCGAGACTTGAGTTTCGAGAATAGAGTTTTCGCCTGATAGTTTTTCACTCCAGTAGCAGAGTTTATCGATAAACTTAGTTATTCGTTCGATAAACAGAGTTTCTCGACTGATAGATTTAAGTTTTTCTGAATTATTGGGGAATGGAGCGCCATATACGTCTAGAGACAAGAGAATGTCGTCTAATTCCAGTATGCATGTTTTCATTGTATCTTGACATCATTTCGTACTTTTCAATCTGTTTCTCATTCAGTTTTCAGTGCTGTCTCTCGCGCTCTCTTAAATCACTATAGGCTCCTTGTGAATAAGTTTTCTCAGCTCTTTTGAAACCGACGGAGAAAATTTTGACTTTCGATTGACTGATTGATACTCTATAGGGATATAAAGTCATTAGGCCTAGCAGCTGCATGAGGTAAGTTTGTGGAAACCTCTGCAGAATAGGGCGGTGAGTTGGCTCAGTCGGTAGCGCGTCTGCCTCACGATCCTAAGGACCCGGGTTCAAACCCGAGTCTGGACTGAGCAATGTTGTGTGTAAACATACCGTTCCCTCTAGCAAGAGGCAAAACACTCTATCCCTCGGATAGGACATAAAGTGGAGATCCCGTGTATGAGAGAGTCACAGCTCATACACGTAAAAGATCCCGCTTCATTCATTCATCGCAAAGAGCAGGGTGTTCATCCAACTGGACCCCATGGAAGCCCAAACATGGAAGTGCCCAAATCAGTGATCCTGAAGAACGAGAAAACATGATTACAAGTCTAAAAAAATAAATCGGAAAAAGCAATCGAGAATTGTCTTAACTCATACCTGTTTAACGTGGCTGAAAGACAAGACCAATTCGCTCTTTTAGGGTATACCTTGGTTAGTATAAAAAAGATCATCATTTATATACGTATTCAATGTTGAAAAACACACCGTCACACCTGCATTATCTGCACTCAACTCATCCCCCTACTATACCAGTCATTGCCAGTACGATTGTATACCATAACAATCTATTGTTATTAATGCCATAATGGGTTTAGGCTGGCCTGCCTGTCACTTTGACAATGCAATATACTATAGGTTTTCCGGGCCAATTTTGCACTTTTGTCATTTGAATTCCTTATTGCTGTCTTCAATTTATCAAGATTTAGCGTAGATGACATGTTCGGTATTTCAATTTTATGATCTCTTCATTCAAATTTATTTTGGAGCATTCAAATTACCTTTAACCTCATAATAATTAACACTTTTTCAATTCAAATTCGTAAAACAAGCACCAATTCGTTATTCATTCATTCAATTTAGAATGATATAGTCACGCGATGACGTATATACTGCACTCGTTCATTCGAATTCATTGTTGTGTGTAAACATACCATCCCCTCTAGCAAGAGGCAAAACACTCTGTCCCTCGGATAGGACATAAAATGGAGATCCCGTGTATGAGAGAGTCACAACTCATACACGTAAAAGATCCCGCTCCATTCATTCATCGCAAAGAGCAGGGTGTTTAACCCGGTGAAGTGGTCCCACCTCACATCCAACTGGACCCCATGGAAGCTTAGCATAGCTGAATATGGGCTATCCAGCCATCTTCTCAGATGGAAATGAACAAACAATAAGATTTGGTTATGATTATTATGAATCCTTGAATTTAGGGCTGTAATGTGGCTCAGTCGGTAGCGCGTCTGCATGCCTCTAAAGATCCAAAGGACCTCTGTTCGATTCCCGAGTCTCACTGAGGAATGATGTGTGTAATCATATACCATCCCCTTTAGTTAAGAGGCAAAACCCTCTGTCCCCTCGTATAGGACATTATAGGCCATGGGGTGAGCTGTTTTTTTCGCTTGTTTCGTTCCGACAACTGCGGCACTAAAATTTCTCCACAGCTACGTGTAAACAAATAACCAAAAAGGCTACAGGAAAAAGTTCGACACAAACCCTCCTGCAGTATTTTGGTAATTTAGGGGGAAACAGTGAACTTTTTTGTCACTGAGGAGCTGAATATGTACACTTTGCCGTGTACGATATTCATTCGCGAACGATCATGTGATGTATGTTATCCAATCCGAATCGAGAATTATTGTTTACGAGTCAAAATGGCCGCCCCCTGTGAGCCTGTCGACGCGTCTACGTCGTCTGCTAGCTGCCGAAAATTAAGATAGACGAAACCTATTTTGTGTGCCAAAGAGTGGATCAAATTGAGTGGGGGAGACCGTGAAATCGCAGACCAGAACGAAGTGATTCAGCTGCTCAGGGGGACTGCTGCAACCTACATGTACATAGGATAATTTACAGGTTAGTTTACGTGCGTACAGTCGTAGCAGTCGACACTGCAGTGCAGTCTCATATGCGTAATGACTACAAGTACAACGTTAGCTATGTTATGAACGTTGCTTGTGTAATGGACGCTAATGTTGTAGCTTAGCCGTTAGCGTGTCTGTTACATTTGAGATAAATTATCTTGAATTTCACCTTGGCATGGCATAGCGCCGTTATAATGTAGCCTAGATGAATTTTACATGTTGTTCTATGTACAGCCCAGGTTGATGTAGCTGATCAGTGATATTGTTTTGTAAAAATCTTGACACACAGGACTGGATTGAAAAAGGTCTAAACTGCATGTAAATTTATATTTTCATAATCATGGCCATGGAATATTAATATTAAAAATCCGTCCTGTCTCTCTCACCCCGAAATCGGCGAATCCCCCCTCAAAACACACATTTAGCATCTCATTAAATTAACTTATTAATATTTGATATAAATAGGTCTAAAAAACCAACAATGACAATAATGACATAATTTCAACAATTAAACTCCCTAAAACTTATGATTACCATTATGTTGTGCCAAATTATAAAGCAGTGGCACTGGGTGGCGGTGATAGTGAAAGGCCAAGGATTACTAGTATTAATGATGATAAGGCAGTTGTATTCATAATTATGATAATTGATATTGCATGTGATCAGGTGCTGAAAGTTGTAGATGTCATTTAAAATCAGTAATTGCACTGCAAGTACAAGTTGAAGTAGTTGATGATGACAATGATCATGAGGTGTTAATGATTACCTGGCATAGTACTAGGGCCTATTGGTAATTACAAGATTCAAATATTGGCAGTCAATAGTCTACCGTACATTTAATGATATATTGAGTGTAATGTTCAACCCCTCCCCCTAGCGTTTAGCCTTTTTTCCCCCTAACAAAATCCAGCGGCTAATCATTGCTGTTCATTTCTCCATTGTATTAAATAGGATTCCATGAAACGTGCTACAAGAGGTTTATAGATAGCAAACGCCTGAATCTCGCTAGGAAACGAAAGCTGAAGGAGGAGCCTGGTCCGTCAGCAGGAGCATCTGTTTCCTCCCCTAAGACGCTCACATCAAGATCAAGATTTTCTTCTGGAAGCTCTTCAGGTTCTGCTGTGTTGCCTGTAAAATGCATCATTTGCAACAGAGTCAACCTGCTCATTACTTGCCAAGGGAAATAGGTCAATATGATTAATATTGAAGCATGAAAACATTGTCATGTTACTATAAGTTGTCCTTGATAAAATGGAGCAATATATATACACCACTGAAACATTCACACACATACACAAAGAACTTCAGTGCAAAGTTCAGAAACAACAGAATGTACTGTATATGCACCAATGCTTTGGTCAATGTGATTAATGTTCAAGAATTGACATCTTACCAAAGTTGTGCATGATAAAATGTCTTTGTAATACAGATTGCTTCCTGTATTTTGAATGCCAATGTTTATGCAACATGTTTTGACTCCTTGCCTCAGTATGTGATTGTTCGCCCTTTAGCAAACATTTCTGCCCACTATTATGATTTGATTAGGGTTGAATTATTCTAAGAACAAAGATGTTTTCCTAAGTGTGGTTTTTTTCATAAAACTGAATGACTACGATTAAAATTTGTTTCTCCCACTCTGGGGGAAAAAATATGTAACTATTATTAATACTGAAACAGAATGTTCATGTAGAAAGGTCAGTACAATGTAGGTGTGAGTACAAAATCAGTTTGCTAAAACTAATAAATACCAGCCAAATGAAAATTGTGCATAAGTTGAGTCAGGCTTGCACAGATCCTCTGATATTGGAAGTTAATTGCAATGTTATCATAATTTTTAATGCCAAACCTGTTTTACTCTCTCCAAGATTTTCAGGTACACATTGCCTCCAATACAGAATCCAGCAGTTTTCACTCGTGAATGGGTAAACTATAATATTGCCTTTATTTTATATATTGGCATTTTTCAAAACTTTTACACCCTTTCAAGGATATTTGGACCATGGAATGTTCCAGAAAATTTATTAAAACTAGAAAATTTGACTGATTATCATTTGGAGCTATCTTACATGAAAGGAGGTAGTGTCCCACCAACCTAATGATAGCATTGAAAACTTCAGGAAATCTTATGAAGATTAAATTTTCTAAAGTACTATAATATTTCATGAACAACGTGATTGCTATGTGATCTAAATATATTAAAGCTTCTTAAGAAGAAGAAAAGAAAAACATGTTTACTGATAAACAATATGATCTGTTTAATAGTAATGTCTCATGTGTGTAAATGAGTTTGTATGTGTGCGTGTGAGTGTATATAATATGTCAGCGTTTTTATGCACCTGTGTATGTGTAATACACTGATCAATACATGTTGATGTATTATATCATTGTGTGTGTTCATGTTTATGATGATCTTTTTTATGATGCTGATGTGATAAATGGCCAAGGCATGTAGAATAATATTGTAATACACTTGGGTATCTTCATAACTATGTGTGTGTGTGCATGTGAGGGTGTGTGTGTGTGTGTGTGTACAATAAGATTCTCCCACATGCACGCGGACACACACACAAACAAACGCTCTGATTTTTTTTTTTTTGCCTTGAATGATTAGTCATTGATTAATAACATGTCTTTGAACAGAATATAAGGCATTTGCCTTGACCTCTGATACACATCAGGAAAAGCTGAAACATGAGATATAATGCAACTATTAAACCAAAACTTCACTTTTTTTTTCTAGGTACTATATGGCTAAAAGCAGTGCTTTACAAAATGTGTATATGTATTTCAGCTTAGAAACACTATGGGAACTAGACAGCGGCTAGCAGCCCCATACGCATAACTGCGGCCAGCAGCCCCATACGCATAGCGTCATGGGGCTGTGAACTGTAGCATACAGGATCATGACGAATATTATATTGCGGACAAATATCAACTTAAAATCGGGAAAAAATCTTCAATTTGAAGACTTATTAATAAATTTGAAGTATTGATAACAGAGTTCGTGCAAGGTTTGCTTCTGCAAATAGTTCCTTTCTGTTCAAATTGATGACTAAATGTGACTCGGTCGAGAGGAAACTGGGAGAGCTACACTGAATTGACGGCCAGCGCATGCGCACACAGACATCATATCCCGTCAATGGATTCGAAATTTGTGCGCAGTGATGTGTGCGCCTGCGCTGACCGTCAATTCAGCGTAGCTCTCCCAGATTCCTCTCGACCTAGTCATATTAAGTCATCAATTTGAACAGAAAATGACTATTTGTAGAACCAAACCTTGCACGAACCCTGTTGTCAATACTTCAACCTTACTTGTAAGTCTTCAAATTGAAAATTTTTTGTTCGATTTAAGGTTGACGTTTGTCCGCAATACTAGCCTGTCATGATCCTAAATGCTACAATCCGCAGCCCCATTACGATATGTGTATTGGGCTGCTGGTCGCAGTTTATAAAATATGGATTTTCGCAAAAACTGCAGGATATTTCGAGGAGAACTTTTTACTGTATATTTAGGATGTACAAAACATCACATTTCCGCATTCAAAAAGTAGTGCCAGTGTTGCTGGAACGAAACCCATTTTCTAAGCGTCTTTTTCCGCTTCACCCCATGGCCTATTAAAATGAATGTCTCGTGTGTGACTTGGCCATTACTCACGCACGTAAAAGATCCAGGAAAAGATCCCACTCTCACACTTCACTTTCTCATCCCAACAAACTGGACCCCATGGAAGACCAGCTTGTATAGCACAGCTAAATATGGGCTATCCAGCCATCCATCTTCTCAGATGGAAAATTAAACAAAACCAGCAAACAAAGACAACAAAATTAGCTGGATATCACCCCATTTGATGTTGTTTACATATTTCTTCATTTAAACATTTTTAAAATTTTATGACAGATTCTGTGTTGTTGTTTTTTTTTCCCTGTTGTTGTTTTTTTCCCAGTAATGTGTACTGGACGAGACAGTTGACCAAAGTGATAAACTGTACTACCCTTCAAGACGAAACTAATTGCACTCCTCTGAGCACACCTGGTAGCACACACATCACTAGCATGGCTATCGACACAAGTTGTAAGTATCATCGTTGTAAGTTGTAAGTTGCATCGATCTTTTTAATCAAAGAGGGGCCCACACTCTACAAGCATTGTCTTTTTAGTGGGTCCCTCCGTTTTTTCACATAGTGCATATTGACAATTATTTCACTTTCGTTACCTCAGCACCTATTGCAATATATCGCCACTGTAAATTTTTCAATTATTGTTGTTTTTCTCTGTACAACTGTACATGCATTGTTTCTGTCACTGAAGAAAGTGAGATTTACGTTTATAATTTTATATCATTTTATTGTGGAAAAAGAAATAAATTTGAACTTGAACTTGAAGTAACATGTACATAAATTGCATTTAAAGTCAAGTTCGGTGGAGTAATGTTTCAGAATTAAATTCACATGTTAACATGCTTGAGCTGCAATAGTAAGACATTTACCTCTGTGAGCTGAAAGCCATGCGTTGCTTCTTTTACCTGCTATACATATTACATGTGAACTGTAATATTTCCATGCACGTACATAAATATTATGAAACTGCATCCGTATGTCTTGTTTGGATATGTAAATAATAATGATAATGATTAAAAAAGTGGAATTAAGGAAGAGAAGTGAACAAAGTGCTCAGGGGATGCCACTATTAAAAGTTTCACTGGTGTATGATTTTTCCTCTTTGTGTACAAACAAAACTTATCATTATTTTTTTTTTGGCTTGGCACAGCTTACCAATTATGACCTGAATTGATGTCAAATACTCACATGAGGTGGCTATTAGCTAAAGTGTCATAAAAAACCCCCACATGAAATAATGATTCAGAAAAGACTTTCAAAATTATTCATAGTTCGTGTTCCCCTTTTTTCTCTCAAGAAAAACATTAAAACACTTGTGGGATTTTCTGCTATTGTATCGATTGAATAGGAATAATTCACTGCTTCTGACCCCCCCCAAAAAAAAAAAATATCTACCGAAAAACACTTAAAACATGCAAATTGCATTGTACTAACAAAATTATGCTCCAAATGAATGCTCGTTTGTGAACTCTATGCGAGGGTCGTGTATCATACGTTGTTATTAAAATCTATGTCACAAATTTCAACGTTTTTGTCACTTTCCTCTCTCCTGAAAGACCTACCCTTAATATTCACAAGTTGTTAGCTCTTCAGTGTTTTCCTCCCACAAAATGTAAGCTTTTTATCGAAATTCATAAGCACCAGTGCTATTTATTAGCACCAAACTTGAATTATCTATGGCGTCACATGTCTGTAACAGCATTGTCTTGTATTGGTTCCAAACTTGCATGCGTTTTACAGTTTGTGTCTTCTAAAGTTTTGTGAAACAATTCATTCAATTTTGATTTGAATAAATAGTGGCAAATACATAATTATGATGTGACCATAAATATGTAATTTTGTATATTTTATAGTTCACATCTATGTAAGCATGTTCATAATTTCGCAAACCTGCGTTCTGTTTTCTAGCTGCTCGACTGCTCTATTGTGACGGGGTTACAACCAACGGAGCCTTCTACATTAACCTACCTCTAGGGAGCACAGGGCAAACTAAGATACCCGGAGTTGACATACAAAGTTCAGCCAGCAAAAGATACCTGAAGGTTGTAAGCATATTCAACGACACAGTGTACTGGCTGCGGCAGGACGGTGTGGTGGTTACCAGAGACTACGCTTCGCACCATCCGACTTCTGTGTTGCATCCCATTAGAGGGGATAAAATTGATAATGTAACCCCCGATTTGTGGAGAATGGTCATTGCTCACGATGACCCCATGTAATTCCACATTCTCGTCATGTCAAAGTCGTTCAACATTATAATAACAATCTCGTTTAATGCTGCTAAGATTTACGTAGTAAAAGATGATTTCTTTTTTCATCAAAGGGCTCACAAAACTAATATACTTCCTAAAGTTAGTGCAAATAATTTCGGGGATATTCGATAATGTTTAACTTTTTTTTTTTTTTTTTGGTCAAAAGATGGGCAAACAACCTGTTCATAATGAGTCTTATATTTTGTTTATACTTTTACACCACTTGAACTTTCAATATCAACCGAATACATTTTGAATTGTATATTCTTAACTAGGAGTAACTGTTTAAAAAAAGCTGTAAATTTTTAACTTTATGTATCACTTTATTTTGACTGTATTATAACCTTATATCAAGCTAGATCACCATCCTCTCCACGTTGCAGAAATAGAGTAAGTTTTCCCGACCAATTTCATAAAATTTGTAATCATTTTCACCTTATGTGCATTCAGATTCGTAGGTTTGAAGCGATGTGCCGCAGTGACTTTGGTCAAACGATTTCAGGTTTAATGCTTTCAAATTCGTTTTAGGAACCCAAATCAATGGTCATAAGTTCAAATTCCGATGTAAGCATTCATTTTAGTGTTTGGGCATGGTTTTTCAAGTTTATGCATTCAAATTACAGCGATGGGCTTGATAAGCACTTACAATCACTTTCAGTTTTGTTTTTGATCAAGCGATTTTCACAATTGAGCATTCAATTTTTCATTGCACATTATACGCGAAGTTGTTGTTGTTGTCGCGGCCTTATGTATTTCCTGTTTTATTCCGGCGTTGCTGGTTTGTCTATCTCCTCCCGAGCCGTCGGCTCCGGGCAGCTGCGACCGG
Source organism: Diadema setosum (assembly GCA_033980235.1). NCBI lineage: Eukaryota > Metazoa > Echinodermata > Echinoidea > Diadematoida > Diadematidae > Diadema > Diadema setosum. The sequence goes on from CM067078.1 coordinate 20,633,485, forward strand.
TGCCGTCGGCCGCAGGAGAGTATCCTGCATCGAATGGCGCGGGTTTCGTCCCCGCTCCGCCTCCGTGTCGACGTCGAGGACGAAAAAGAAAAATTAATTAGATAGATGCATAATGCATTTTTGTGCGTGACGAAAGAGCCGAGCGTTTTAATATTCACCAATCCTGCGCTGGACTCCTACTTTCTCGATAGTGCATCTTTTAGCTTGCAGAGACAGTGGGATACTAAAGATGATGGGTGCAGCGAAATCTCTGACATCTTCCGGCGGACACGCACGCACGCACACAATGTACTTAGTACTCTCGGGTGGGTTGTGGAGCCGGGAAATGTGCAAACGCCGGGAAATGTGCAAACGCCTGGAAATGTGCAAACGCCGGGAAATGTGCAAACGTCTTGCCGGGAAATGTGCAAATCTCTAAATTTCATCAACGGGAAATGTGCAAACGTGACGCCGGGAAATGTGCAAATGTTCAATTTTGCCGGGAAATGTGCAAAACGCCGCCGGGAAATGTGCAAACCATTCATTTCACCTATATTATGTAAAGATGGAAGAGAAACTCTCAATCAAAGCTGCGCACGAACCATTACCATCTTTACCACCTGTCTTAGCGACCATTTGTCTTTTTATGCCTCCGCCACGAAGTGGTGCCGGAGGCATGACGTTTTCGGGTTGTCCGTCCGTCCGTACGTACGTCCGTCCGCTTTCGTTTACGCGATAACTTGAGTAATATTGACTGGAATTTTACCAAACTTGGTCCAAGTATAAAGTACGATGGGGTAATTATTCGATAAGATTTTGGGTGAAATCGGCCTGAGGTCAGAGGTGAAAGGTCAAGGTCAAATCATGAGATTGTATCCGTTTACGTGATAACTCAAAACTGGATGAAGCAGCTTTCACCAAACTTGGTCCAAGGATGATGTATGATGGGACAATTAGTTGAATAGATTTTAGTGACATTGGCAAGAGGTCAAAGGTCAAAAGGTCAAGGTCAAATGATAAAAATGTTGCTATTTCCCCCATATCTATGCAATGCCCCAAAGTATTCAAATCTTTTCTTGAAACTTAGTGTAGACATGTACTACTGCGTAAAGATTCTCCAAAGAGAGTTTCATGTCATAAGGTCAAAGGTCAAAAGGTCAAAGGTTAGGTGAAAATGTTGCAATATCACTTTTCTCGCAAATGGTTCAATGTATCTTCATGGAACTTGGTGCATACGCATGTACTGACTGACAGGGATTATCTAGGGAATTTAGGGGTCGTGGGTCGATATTCAGGGGTCAAAGGTCAAGGTCAACTCCTCAAAATTTTACTATTTCTCTCATATACTAGTATATGCAATGCCTGCATTATTAGTTTTAAAACTTAAGTATACGTGCATTACCTAATGGAGATTCGCCGGGAAATTTCCAGCCAGAAGGTCAAAGGTCAAAGGTTAAGGGTCAAGGGCCAGGTTTCAATGCCCCTCCCCCTAAAAAAAAACAAAACAAAACAAAACAAACAAACAAAAACAAAAACTATTTTGTACTGTAATTACATTCTTTTTTCATACCTTGGAAATTACTCAATGCATAAACTTATAAAAGGGTTCGTCAGAAGTCAAGTAAAAATTCTCAATTCCCTAAATATGTGTACCTGCACTCTTAGACAATTATAGCAAACCCAGTTCAAGGAAAGTGAACATTCAAGATATTTCTGACAAACCTGTCATTTCATTATTTTGCCAGTTATGTGAAACTGTCATCACACATTGTGAAGACATTGTACTATACACCTATTGGGAGAATCATGCATTATGGCGGAGGCATCAGTCGCCATAGTGACATTTCTAGTTTTTTATTACATTTTCAGCATTTTCTTGCAAACCCTACAACGATTTTTCACCAGATTTCGCAGATAACATTTTAATGGTGATAATTATGATCATAATTTGTCAAAATGAGCCCCCCCCCCCACCAGTCCTAAGGGGGGGGGGGGGGGAGGAGTTGAAGCCTCAGAGTCACTATACCATGTATAAACGCTTGATTTTTTTTTTTCTTCATCTGTCGAACCGAAAAAGAAAGAGCTAAGTTAGTGCTATGAAGCCATTAATGACTAAAATTTCATGTTTGATTATGGTGGACCCAGGGGTGCCCTGATCGGGGGTGAGGGGGAGGAGGGGGATTTTCCACATTTTCAGCATTTCTCGAAAAATCTAGGACGGATTTTCACCCAACTTGTGAAATACAGTCATATTTATGGTAATATAGTCTTGATTTGTTAAAATCCCCCCCCCCCATCGCCGAAGGGGGGGGGGGGGATAAAGCTTCACTTTTAACATCCCAATCTTCTTCTGTCAAACTGAAAGAGCTAAGTTAGTGCTATGAAGACATTAACGTGATTAATGAATGAAATTTCATGTTTGATTATGGTGGGTCAAGGGGTGCTCAGATCGGGGGGGGGGGGAGGGTGATGGGTGGCGGGGGATATTCCACATTTTTAGCATCTTCTTGAAATATCTATGAGGGATTTTCCCCAAACTTGACAGATAGCAAGATTATGGTAATAACTATGATCTAAATTTGTTCAATCCCACTGCGGGGGGTTGAAGCTTCAACGTCCCTAAACTCTGGAATTTAATCTTCTTCTGTCAAACCGATAAAGATAGAGCTAAGTTAATGAAGCGTTAATGAATGAAATTTCATGTTTGGTTATGGCGCGGATCAAGGGGTCTCCAGATCGAGGGGGTGAGGGCAAAGAGAGGAATTTTCCACATTTTCAGCATCTTCTTAAAAAATCTACGACAGATTTTCACCAAAATTGGCAGATTGGCACTTAATTTGTTAAAATGAGCCCCCCTCCCATCCATTAACACACACACACACACTGCTTAAGGGGGGGGGGGGTTGAAGTGAAATTTTATTTCACGTTTGATTGTGGCGGATCGAGGGGTGTTTTTATCGGGGGAGGGGGGTTGAGGGGGAGGATGGTGATTTTCACATATTCTGCATCCTCTTGATAAATCTTTGACGGATTTCCACCGAACGTGGGAGATAGCATCTCTAGGGTAATAGAATCCCACTTTGTTCGAAGGGGCAACAAGTCCAAGTTGTTCCCCTTCCCCAAAGCTAGGGATAAGACCAGGGTAGCCCCCACGTCATCTAGTAAGCAGAAGTGAAAATTCATCAAAGTATAGATCTACCTTCTAAAAATGTGATAAGATTGGGTTCTATTACTCTTGGTTGTATGGAAAATTTCTTTGACAAGTATGTATTCCGGGTTTATTTTTTTTTCATATGTATAGGGTTTTCAGTAAAATTCTGAATTCCACCCGAACGACCCCACCCCCCTTTCAAGTTCAAGGGGCGGAGATGAGGTGGGGGGGGGGGGGGCTCCATCTCCTCCCACTTTAGGGGTTGGGGCAGTGCTCATTTCGACAAATTGAGGTCATATCACCAGATAAATACGCTACGCTACGTTTCAAGCTTGGCAAATATCTATTATATAAGGGTTTCAAGAAGAAGCTGAATATGTGACAAATCCGCCTCCGCCGCACTTAACATTAATATTCATGAATAAACTTACCATAACAGGCACCAGCACTCTATTAGCTCCATCATTTTTGTATAGAAGGTTTTTTTATTATTATTATTTCTTTTTTATTATCCGAAGGATGCGCCTTGAGTTTTCAGGAAAAAGACAAAAAATGTGAAAATTAAGCCTCCTTCCTACCCACTCACCTTTTTGAGCATCCCTTCATCTGTCATTGTAAACTTGAGCCTACATCATGCATTAACTGTATTTACAGTACTATCACCATAAAGATGCTATGGCCAAGTTTGGTGAAAATTCTTCATAGATTTTTCAAGAAGATGGAGAAAATTTTGAAAATCTCCCTCCCCCCCCCCTGGTTACAGCTCGTTATTCCGAAGGTTCGTTATTTCGAAGGCTCTTTATTCCTAAGATTCGTTATTCCGAAGGTTCATTGTTCCGAATTTCATTTACGGATTAACTAGTCTTCGGAATAACGAACCTCTAGGTATAGGGACTTTGCGTATTTCGGATTAACGACCCTTTGGAATAATGTACCTTCGGAACAGCGATCCTTCGGAATAACGAACAGCATCCCCTCCCCCTCACCCTCACCTACCCCCGATCAGAGCGAGCCTAGACCCGCCACAATCAAACATGAGATTTCAGTCATTAATGTCTTTACAGCACTAACTTCTTCGGTTCGACAGAAGTAAAAAAAAAAAAAAAAAAAAAAAAAAAATCAAGAGAATAAGGACTCTGAGGGTTCAACCCCCTCCCTCCTCGTCGGCAGGGGGGGGGGGGGAATTCAATTTAAAAAATTAAGATCGAATCACCATAAATATACTATCTGCCAAGTTTGGTAAAAATCCGTCATATATTTTACAAGACTGCAGAAAATGTAGAAAATCCCCCTCACACCCCTTATCAACGCACTCCTGGACCCGTCATAATCAAACCTGAAATTTTAGTAACTGTAGTGTCTTCATATAACGTAGTTCCATATTCTTCGGTTCAACAGAAGAAGATTACAGATTCCAGACTTTAGGGACCTAAAACTTCAACTCCTCCTCCCCCCCCCCCCTTTGGCGGTCGGAGGGGGTGGAGCTCATTTTACCATATAAGACCATATCATCGTAAAGATGGTATCTGCCAAGTTTGGTGAAAATCCTTCTTGGGATTTATCAAGAAGATGCAGTAAATGTGGACAATCCCCCTCCTCTCCGTCACTTCCCCTCCCCCCCCCCCCCCCCACCCCCAATCAGGGCACCCCTGGATCTGCCATAATCAAACATAAAATTTCAGTCATACAAGGCACTAACTTAGCTCTATCTTTTTTTTTGTTTTTTTGTTCGACAGAAAAAGATTTTTAAAAATCCAGAGTTTAGGCACTCTGAGGCTTCAACTCCCCCCCCCCCCCCCTTTTTCGGCCGGGGGTGGGAGGATTGGGGGCTAATTTCAATTCATAAAGATCATATCACCGTAACGAAGCTATCTGACAAGTTTCGTGAAAATCTGTCCTAGACTTTTCAAGAAGATACTGACAATGTAGAAAATCCCTCTCCTCCCCTCACCCCCTCCCCCGCGATCCGGACACCCCTGGATCCGTCATAATCAAACATGCAATTTCAGTCGTTAATGTCTTCATAGCACTATTGTAGTTTAGGGACTCTGAGGCTTCAATGGCCCCGTGCCCTGCATCCCTGGATCTGCCATTAAACGTGAACTCGATCCTGTCATCAATATCGTTAACCCTAAAGAGGGCCGGGGGCGGAATCCGCCCCCCCCCCCTCGACGTTTCGCGCTATAAATCTGTAACGCGAGAAGGCCTCGTCGCGAGGCTTCTTGACTTTCTTTGTTCAAGTCTCGCGCAACTTTTGAGACCAAATTTGCAACGTCCGCGCATACTTTTGCGAAGCCACGCCCATTTTTGTAACGGAATGTCACCCCAAAACGGGCACAATTTTGTGATTTTGTGTACATTTCCTATGAAAAACAATGTTCTGTCATGAAAGTCAGAAAAACCTGATTATTTTTACAATTAATCACTTTCATTTATTAATTTTGTGCTAATTATGGTAGAAGAGTGGTCAGTGACAATTTCCAATGAAAAAACAAAGAAAAAACAAAAGTTTAAAAACATAGAAATACATAAGAAAACAATGAAGTACATAAGAATTGAAATGAGTTTTGGAAGTTTTTATGGTGTTCAATTGTTGAATATGCAAAAACAGATTTACAGACCAAAAATTAGACTCTCAATGCTTTTAATTAGGCTATCATCTTGAGCTTAGTTTGCATGATTAATTAATTAAAATTAGAAATTGATTGTTTCAAAAAATCTTATGACACAATCTTGTAGATTATGACGTGGGTCTCACGCATGCGAAATTTCATCGCGATCGCACCACCAATGGCTGAGATCTCATGGGGGGGGGGGGGCGGAATCCATCCCCCCCCCCCTCCCCGGTGTAAGCATAGCCAAAAAAGCCCGGTCCCTTTAGGGTTAAAGAACCATCCTAGCTCATTCTTATTTGGTTATATAATACAAGAAGAATTTCGATAATACCGTAGTTCTGGGACTTAATTGAGCCCCCCCCCCTCCCCTTTTTCGGGGGGGGGGGGGGGTGGCTTCTACATAAACAAATTGAGATCCCATTGCCGTAATCGTGCTACCTGCCAATTTTTTTGAAAATCTGTCAAGGATTTCATTAAGAAAATCGAAATGGTGGAAGTTCATGAGCAGTCTTGATATGGAGTTTATCTACTATATTTATGCACAATATCGCTAAAGTAAATGATTGGCACATTTCCCGGCGACGTTTTGCACATTTCCCGGCAAAATTGAACTTTTGCACATTTCCCGGCGTCATGTTTGCACATTTCCCGTTGATGAAATTTGCACATTTCCCGGCGAGATGTTTGCACATTTCCCGGCGTTTGCACATTTCCTGGCAAGACGTTTGCACATTTCCCGGCGTTTGCACATTTCCCGGCGAGACGTTTGCACAATTCCCGGCGTTTGCACATTTCCCGGCGTTTGCACATTTCCCGGCTCCACATGGGTACGGTATGCCAGTGTGTGGCGTGCGCCTCTGTATGTATTGACGATGGTTACACGAAACACTATCTGCTTGCGCGTGATATGGACTCTCATATGGTATAATACACGGCGCGGTCATACTGTTGTGTAGCGGTGTTTAGCTACTCGGGATCGGTATGTTCATTGATTAATATAGAGGCACCAAGTCCAGATATGCACAAGAAGACGCAAGAGAAACATAGGCTCCGGAGACTGGATTTGTCTTTCAGAGTATATTTATTTCTTGAGTTTATAAGTTTATAACTCAAGACTCCAAAAGTTTACAAGTGCAAGTCGCCTTTACAATAATATCAGAGAGCAATCCGAAGGTGGCATGTTCCCATGGTGGATGTTGAATCCGAACTCCTTAAGTCTTCTTCAAGACATGATCCAATTCTCTGATCATACATTCAGTCACGAGGATTACACTGGTGGTCCATGTGAGGCTCGAACTCACGACCTTCGCGTTATCAGCACGATCGTTAATATTTATGAGAGGTACACATCACAGTAAAAATGAGTGGCGACGCAGTTCATTTGAGTTTCCATGTGCACTTTATTTGAGAGGCGCTTTGGAGGCGATCCTCTCTCTTATAGCGTCAGAATCCAAGTCTTGTTCTCTGTATGTTATACAACTTCATGTCCACTTCATACATTCAATCATGAGTATTAGTTTACTATTACACTGTTGCTTACTGGTTACACTGTTGTGACACACTATGAATGGGTGAATGGGGGTGAAGTCTTCATGTTAAAGAGGGGTTTTAATGGGGCAAAACTTTGGTTGTTATAGGAACAAAGGCGGGACTAGTTTTATTAAGGAGGTAGTATTCTTGGATTTGGAATGAACAACAATTCTAAGTAATCAATGGGGGAACGGCAGGATGTTTAGGTTTGGCTTAGCCTGGTCGTAAATTAGATGGGGCTAGAAGTACTCAAGGGATGATGAAGGTCGATGACTCACTAGATGAGGAGAGCATTGGTAGGGGTCATTGACTGGTGGAGGTGAACTGGTATATGGGAAGAGGTAGTCATGACTTTGTGTATCATTACACAACATCCCTTTTGTTTGGAAATTAAGACTCCTCTCTTCTTCTTTTTTGGAGGGGGAATGTGTTTACACACAATAATTCAGTATATACTGGGTGACAAAATTAAAGGCGATTGACCATGTACAAAACATGCTTGTGAAACCGTTTATCATTGTTCCAGACTCTTTCATACTTTCTCTCTAGCTCAAATCCTTACAATAATAATTTACAGTCAAATCAATTAGACCACTTACTGTATATGAAATGCACGATGAAGACATTTAAGTTCTTCTTTAAGTTCTGCTTAAAAGACTTAGTCGTACCAAGGGAGTATGATACATAATATATGATTTTACCACTGAGTAAACTTTCCTTGTCTTGTGTGTATTTTGGGAACTATTCAAGTTACCAAGTCAAAGAACACTTCATTTTATTCAATAATGTCCATACCCATCTTAAGATATAAAAAAGGAAACAAATTAAATTGTGCAGACTTATGTACTATAGTAATACATGTATTTACACAATGTTGTGCAGACTTATGCACTGTAGACAAATCATTAATGTGATCTTGCCTATCATAAAACAATGGCAATTCATGTAACACAAAACAAAGTAAAAACAATTCACTGGTCATTATTCTGTGCAGTGTGATAAACAATCTGATCCAAATGACAACCTTGAGTGCTTGTATCTAATGCACTATCCATACATATGTCTTCGTAATAAAATCATTGGGAAGATAATAGGAACGCTCAAGGAATGAAAGTCAAGTCTATGATCCAGGCAAAATGTCATTCAATTTTGAAGGACTATCATAGAATGTCATGGCTTACAAACCTTTCCTATTTAAGCATAAATGCAAATTTCCCAATTGATAAGAAGTAAAACATGAAATGAACGAGGGAACAAGCACTTTCAAGCTTGCTTTAATTCTAACAAGTATAATCTCAACTTGCAAGTAAATGAATGTTCACTTAATGAAACAGTCGTTCATGACAAGTACTTTCAAACTTGTATGTATTCATGTCACATGTATATTACTAGAAACAATCAAATTGAGTCAAATGTCATCCATCAATCCACGTTTAACTATTTGACCAAATCTTTCACAAAAAGAGTATGCTGAAATAACTTCAAATTTTATGGAACATGCCACTGAATATTTCATTAATATGGTGGAAGGTCAACAGGTATACTCAAGGTATTCATAGCGTCTATGTTAAAAGGGGCCCATGTACTTCATATTGAAGAATCAACATAGAATAAATTCACTATCAATCCTATCCTGTTAAGTAAGGGTTTACTTCCATTCTCTTCCATACTAATGTCGAATTGACGAACGACTGAACAAGTACTTTCAAACTTGTTAATATCATAAACGAGTGCACATTCAAGCTCGTTACACATCAAATTGATGCCATTATCGTTCAAAACTGAGCATACTGTCTTGCAAAAGATTATCGAAGTCAGCATTTAATGGATAGGATGACTATCCTAACATAGCCTATGTTTCACACTAAAAGGAAGTTATATAACATAAGAACATAACATAACATATGATTTTTTTTTTGATAGTTCGCCTGGAACTCTATATGCTACTAGAAAAAAAAAAGGATACATGAGACTATTTACATGATATACAATCATCACGAGAATTGGTCAGTCTTCTATTATTGTTTTCTCTAATTTGGTCTGTATAGTTAGTACTCTTGTACTATCCTTTGTCCAACCTCTAAGTTAAGTTGTATTAATATTGCCCGAGGAGGCAGTCATGAACTGGTCAACTTGTCTTTTGCCATGAAACGTGATAAAATAAATGCTTGGGCTGCATGGGATGTGCAGCTTTCATTTTTTTTTTTTTTGGGTTTTTTTTTTTTTTTTTGTTAGTGCGAGATCTTGTCGACTTCATACTATTATTGTTTTGTTTGAGCTGTCCAGCTACAATATCATGTTATTTATGGTCAGGAGTGTTAGGGGTGAACAGTTCAAGTACTGTTTCTTCTTGGGCAATGGTCCTTGGGGGCACATTTCATTTAATTCTGTCTGTCGTGAAGTCTGGGTTCAGTGGAAACGTAATTGGGTCTGTTAGTTTTATGGTAGGACACATTTTACGTCATTGTTACATGGTATTTACATGGTACAAGGGCATAAAGGTGGGATTTCACGGAGCACGCGAACGATTTGCGAAGGACGCGAATGACAAAATCCAACATTCGGAAAAGTTTTTCTCCGAATGTTTTCCGACAATGAAGCCGAAAACTATTCTTGCGCAATTTGTGCGAAGTTTTCACGACGTATGTGCGAATGTCGTGTGTATCATTACTAAAGTTCAGCACGTTACGTACACGAAGAACACGCGACGGAAATGCGAACAACGAAACATTTTCAATAATCATGGGAGAAAATGTACCCAAGGAGAGGTGGAAGCTGTCCTGAGTTGAATTTTTTCTTTCCTCTATTTCTCCTTTCTTTTTCTCTCATTTTTCCTATAGTGTGATTGCCTACATTTTTTTTCCTGGGACGTATCTCCACTAGTAAAGCATATGATCTTTTTTTTTTTTTTTTTTTTTTTTTTTGCAGTTCCTCCAACACATAATATTTATACTTCAAATGAAATTTTACATACTTTAGATTAATTTTAACTGTATTCTGCGATTTTTTTTTGTATTTCAAACATTTCTTTCTCTTTGCTAGTCTTTAATTTCTTTTGTTACTATAGTTGTTAATAATTGTTTGATGTTTAGGTGTATGCTACGATTTTTATTTGTAGAAAACGTATAGGTCATACATCCCCCAAACGTGCGCTAAACGTTCGCGAGAATGTCTCAAAAGGTACGCGAACAGTTTGCGATTACGTCGTAAAATGATCGCAAAAACTTCGCAGATTTCGCGTAACGTACGCGAGACATTCTCCAAAGTTTCGGAGTCTGTTTGGGGTTTCACGAACATTTTGCGAACATCACGCGTGTCTTGCGAAGGTCTTACGCATATGACGAGGCTTTAAAGACACTTTCGAGAACAATTCACGAGCAAATTACGACCAAGTGTGCGGAAAAGGTTCGCAGAAAATATCAAACTTTTTTGAAATTCTCGCCGAAGTAAAAACGACATTCGCGAACAATTGACGACGCTTCCGAACCCTCACGTTCGTTTGGCGATCTTTTGCAGACCAAAATGCGAATGCTGGATTTTGCCATTCGCGTCCTTCGCAAATCGTTCGCGTGCTCCGTGAAATCCCACCCTTACGTACAGTGACGTTCGCCATTGGCATTGGCGTGCCCTAATGAAAACAACGAATGCTGCTATGTTATTGTATTTTGCACAACTGCAGGATACTATGCAGCTCAGGTACGTCATTTAGTTTACTCTCAAGTCGGGTATCATTTTACTCAGACTGTTTAGGACGGTTAAATATCCACTTAAATTTTGTCCTTGCCGATGGTATCCTTCCATATCAGATTACACGCGCCGCTGTCCATTTGTTTATACTGCAGAGCTGCTGTAAACATGAACATTCATAAGATGAGCGGACGTAGAGGAAACCCTCGATTTTCCGACCGCTTTTTTTTTTTTTAATTTCCAAGTGGAAATAAAATGGGTAGTTCTATGGTCCATCACACCAAGTTTTGGTGATAGAAATAAAAAAAGAGGGAGCATATGAAGACAAAAAAATTCTTCTTTCTCCCATAACGTGGGAAAAGAGTTAAAGAAAAAATACGAGGCCCTGCATGAGATCCATGGATTCCAACAGGTGCCTACTTATTAAACCTAATGACTGATTATGATCTCCCCCTCCACAAATAATAATGGAGATTATAGTGGTAATATAATAATGATGATGATGATAATAATAATAATAATAATAATAATAATAATAATAATAATAATAATAATAATAATAATAATATAATGGTTATAACAATAAAATGATGATAATAATAATAATGGTGATATTCATAATAATAATAATAATAATAATAATAATAATAATAATAATAATGGTGATATTCATAATAATAATAATAACAATAATGATAATAATGATGATAAAATGTACCTGTGTCTGAAGCAGATAAACGGGTGCTTCTATGATCTATCAAACCAAGGTTTGGTTATAAAAACAAAAAGAAGAGAGCAAATGAAGACGAAAATATTTTATTTCTTTCAGCATAATAGCAACAAAAACACAACTGGGGTAGTCCTGCTCAGCACAAGATTACGTATGTTAGTGCAGTGAAGCAGTTTTGGACAGTTTGCGCATGACTGTCTTCAGAAAAGCTTTTTATCAAGAGCAGAAAAATGGGGGAAAGAGATTTTTACAATTCTTAACAAATTAACATTTCCGCCTCCCTATGTTGATCATCCCTATATTATGACTCACTCTCTCCTCTCCCCTAAATAATAATGATAATGTTAGTAACAATAAAAATGATAATGATAATAACAATAATACACTGAAATAATGATGATAAGAGAATAGGCCAATGCAAATGAATGGGGAGGGGTGCTATGATCCATAACTAAGAGTGGGCGGAAGAGACGCAAACAGGTACTGGATGTTTTAATGTTTAAAATGAAATATCAATGATAATGAAGCTATTTGAAATAAGTAACCTTGAAAGTAACTTTTGACATGACGCACAAAAAGATTCACTATCCTTGACCGATAAACTTTTTTTTTCTTAATTCCCTTGAGTCATCCCCATGTCAATGAATTATATAAAATAATAATGAAACCGAATGACTATGATCTCCCCTCCCTCAAAATAATAATAATGATAATAATAATAATAATAATAATAATAATAATAATAATAATAATAATAATAATAATAATAATAATCACAATCATAATCATAGGCCCTAATCAATGATCATAATGATGATAAAAACAATAAACAGTATCAATGAGATAAACAGGCGGTTCTAGATCCATCAACCCAAGTTTTGATTATGAAAACAGAAATGAGGGAGCAAATGAAGACGAAAATATTCTTTGTGTATTTCTTCTCTCATAACGTGGTTGAAGAAATAGTACAGAAAGAATACGAAGCCCTGAGACCCGTGGATTTCCACGGGTATCTTATACTTATAAAAGCTAATGACTATGATCACAATAATAATATAACAGTAGGGGCATAAGAATAATGATATGATAATAATAATGATGATGTTTAGTCTGAAGCAGATAAACGGATGGTTCTATCATATATCAAACCAAGGTTTTGGTGATTAAAAACAAAAAGGAGGGAGCAATTGAAGACGCAAAATTTTCTCTCATAACGTGGGAAAAGAAATAGGAATGAAAAAAGAAATGCGATGCCTTGAGACCAGCCGTGGATTCCCTCGGGTGCCTGCATGGGTGTAAGAGCAGGGGGTATAATTAATATCAGAGTCATAGTGTCAATAGTATCTCCCCGTTCAAACGGGAAGAATCTGTGGGCAGAACTTTCGGAGAATCTCATAAGCGTTTTGTGGTGATTTTTCCCTGAATGTTTGTTTGTTTGTTTGTTCTGCGAGGGTGAAAATGTGTTTGGGGGGATGGTGGTCATGGGTAGAAGAGAGCACAAGTAACGAAAGAATTAGAAAACTATTCTTTTTATTTCATCAATAAAAATGTGCAAAATCGTATATATGAGAGAAAAAAATAAAACCCCTCAGACCCGTGATTTCCACGGGTGCTGCTGGTTATTTGATAATAAGCAAGAGTGACCATGATGTCCAGCTAATTACTGAATGTGACTTGAACTTTTTATCTTCAATTTTATCATGATCAGCATTTATTTATTTGAACGTCAAATTATTTTTCTTTGCTAAACATGTTATGTATGAAAATTCAATATAAAATCCTCTTTTTGTCATGTCATCACATGGCTTTCTCTATTTCTAATCGACATCTTTATATCCATTAAGATCATCATCTTGTGAATACAATCTTTATTTGATATCTTTATTCTAATTATGGTCATCACACTGGCTTGTGATCCTCATTTCACGTGCTTATTTGCATCATTATTGTGGCCCGCATGGAGACAATTTTAACATTCAATTTAAAACGCAGTACAAGTAATGTACTTAATGTGCTCAATCAAGGACATCGTACAGGGTTTGACTTAAATCCTCCTTATGTAAACTTGTTTGCCAATATGCGAATATGAATACTCGTAAAGACCAAGCGACAGGTGGAGATGAGGTTGAATAGGGCCAAACCACTGTCGAAAATGTATGCGCATTCAATGAATTAGTATACGCAAATGCGGAATCGGTTGCCATAATTTTGAACGAAGATAAGCAATTTTGAATGACAATATTAGGCAAATTTTTGACGGAAATTTGACGAATCTGATGAATGAGCAAATTTAACAAAAATGTGTACTTCTAATACTGAGTATGAAATTGAATGCCAAAAACAACCGAATTGGCCCGGGAAACCTATTTTACCTTTATTTGCATTTATTCAACGGTTGCTGATATGAGCCAGGTAGACAGTGGGGAAGTTTGAGTGTTTATCCTTCTCATTGACTTTAGTTACTAGTATAAGACACATTACTTGACTGCCAATCAAGTTAAAGTGTTTCGCTTGAATTTCAAGTGCATGAACTCTTGACATCCGTCGTCACAGCTGTGATCAATCCGTCTGGACTCTCCCTCGCTCTCCGTTTCTCCGTATGGCGCCATCACTCGACTTGACGAGTAAAGGTGTAGCAGCTCGAAAAAAAGATATCTATTTATATCATAATAAGAGTCCAAGAATCTAGACTATGGGCCTACAGCGGATTTGCTTTAGACCATCAACTAAATGTAAATCATGGATTTGATTCAGCTTTCATCCAATAATTCGGGACATGTCTCAGTCACTCTCCGTACAATATGTAAACAATACGCACCGCGCGGAACACGTATTTTGATTGTACTACAGTATTCATCGTCGCTGAAACTGGTAAAAAGTCCTGTCATAATATTTGATACGGGCAGAATAATTTGGAGACGATTTCCACAGTATGTGAAAAAGATGAACACCCGCCAGCGTTTTTCGGAAATCATTACGAAAGTATCTCTTATCATATGATGTACAATGATCCCCTATGAAAACCTGTAAATATGTACATGTGACATTGCTTCTGTGAATATCATATATATATATATATATACATACATATTATATAGTTCATTGAAAGGACTGGCCTCGAATAGCCTGCATGCTTTTGCCGGTTCTTTTTTGTTCTTTTTTTTTTGCCGAAATTGTACGTTAGCTATAGGCTGTTTTGATTATGTTGACGATGTTTGTTTGGTAAACAAATTTTATTTTATTTTATTTTGTTTTATTTTATTTTGTTTTATTTTATTTTAATTTGTTTCATTTTATTTCATTTTATTTTATTTCATTTCATTTCATTTATGGATAATCACATCACGAGTCTCTAGCTCTTCTGGGTTCGCTTCTGTAAATTACTCAATTTTGATTGATTAGGATAAGTTCAATATTATCTTCAACAGTGTATAGTTTCTCTTTTTTAATCTCGTGCAGGTATTTTGTCAATTTAATAGTGTGCATTGCTTTCAGAAAGAAACTTGGTTGAATGTAAACTGTTTGTAACTCTATTTAAATACTTCCGGCAGTGAGAGTGATATTTGCTCGAAAATGTGTCACCTTTAATAAAGTCATGCATAATAATGCTATTACTGACCTGATGATTTGCTGATTTTTAAGTATAAATCACGTACATTAAAGGGAAGATAAACCCCAAGAACAATGTGGATTGAGTAAAAGCAGTAACATTAGTAGAACACATCAAAGAAAGTTTGAGGAAAATCGGACAATCGATGCAAAAGTTATGAATTTTTAAAGTTTTGGTGTTGGAACCGCTGGATGGGGAGACTACTAGAGGATATGACGTATGAGTGGACAACAATTCAAAGAAAATATAAAGGAAATTCAACAAAAATTCACTTTTCTAGAATTATGAAAGAGCAGTGGACCAACCGCTTTCAGAAAGCAAGGGGAATAATTGCTACCCTTAACATATGTCTATATCAAGTTGATGGAATTTGTAATTTTCATGAAAAATTGATTTTTGTAGTATTTTCTTTATATTTTCTTGGTATTGTTGTCCACTCATACATCATAACCTCCAGTAGTCTCCTCATCCAGCGGTTCCAACATCAACGCTTTAAAAATTCATAACTTTTGCATCGATTGTCCGATTTTCTTCAAACTTTCACTGATGTGTTCTAATAATGTTGCTGCTTTCACTCAATCCACATTGTTCTTGGGGTTTATCTTCCCTTTAAGACTATAATTGTTTATATATTACATATATGCATATATATATATATATACATATATGTTGTCGTTGTTTGTGTGTGTATAATTATGTGTGTGTGGTTGTTGGACTCCTGCTCGCCTGTAAAACGCTCGGTTGTCATAAACGTAGTAACTGCACCATAATGATTTTTTTTTTTTGTCTCTGTTAAAGGTAGGAGCTGAAGGACATTGACCAAAAATATATAAATGATAAACTCAATCTATCAATTTGATTACAGTTAGTCATTAACACTATCAATAAAACCCCAAAGGCCAAAGTACCTCTGATAAATCATATAAAGTTAAAAATGACATACTACATTTACTGTCACAAGTGACAAAAACAAACTCTAGTTTAATAAAAACATTCGATTTTGAGCCAGCTGATTAGTCACATTTCATTGTTGTTTGTGTGGGATATTCTGTCAGTTCTTGTTTAATTGAGAAGTGGAATTAAAGGGGATGGCTAGTAACTAAACAATGGCCATACTAGCCATCCCCTTTAAGTCAAAATGTTAACACAGTAAGGATCTCATCAAGTGCAGCTGAATTCGTGGCTCATCTTCTCCGATAAGTTTAGCAACAGACAGAGGAAAAAAGAAAGGAACAGCCTGTGTGTTAGTATATATACTTAGCACTTACGTCCGTGGATAGCAGCAAGGCAACTGGCTTGGAGGTGTGTACTTAAAAACTTGACTTGATTGTAGATATATGCTCGTATACTTGTGTATTTATATGCCTTTTTTTCACTGAGTTCTTATGTTTTCTTTTTCTTTTTCTGATTTGAAAATCAGTTCAAATTGGTAACATTTTTGTTAATATTGCTGCTTCTTTCATTTTATTTGAATTTGGATTTGATAGAAAATTCTTTCCTTCATCAATCTTAGCCTTTATTGATCTTTTGGGCTTCAAGAAGTATTACAGAGATCATAGTTTTGTTTTTGCAATTTGATTCATGCGTTTTATTGTATAAATTTGTCTTTTGTTCTTATTGTATTGAAGAGCATTTAGGCATGAATGACAACTTGTTTAATTTTTGCAATTTTTTGCGTTTGTGCCTTGGGAGGGAAAAACAAAGGTGTTCATTTATGCGTAAAGCTCTCTCTGTTATTGACCTTCCAGGTTGAAAACCAATTAAATTATTTTCATATGGCATATAATACATGAACTTTTAGCCAAATATTCTATGATTATAACCTTGAAAAAGTACTTACTTTTTTTTTTTGCCGAGTGTACATATGCACACTTTCTAGTCATGATAAACTCTCATATTTTGTATCTTGCGTGTTTGTACTTTTTTCCTTAGTTTATGTATAGATGTCGAGTGAAGTATGAAAATGGAAAAACTGGAACCGATCACCGTGTTTCGAGTGTAAAACCATTGCAGTTTCAGTAATTTAAAAGAAAAATAAATAGAGTTAGCTTTGATGGAAGTCCTTTTCTGCCCTCGTTTAATATCAAATTTTTGGACCTACGTGCACGTTACCAGTCTACTTCGTCATCTTTTCTATACTGGTACCAACACGCGGACTACAAGTATGATGTGTGTGTGTGTGTGTGTGTGTGTGTGTGTGTGTCTGTTATATGTTCATATCATTTACGGAAAGTTGAAATTGAACATGCCTAAGTAGGAATTCCAGGCCAGTTATAAGTTAGTCTGATAAGAAAGACTAAAATGTTACGAGTACAAGAGTGCAAATTTGACCAAAGTCGGATAAAACTTAGGGAAGTTGTGAAATTGTGAAGTTTCGTTAATTTTTGCAGAACAGTTCTTGAGCGGTTGACATGAAGTAAGCTAACAATGTCATTATCTCACAATTTTTTTTCACTGTTTATCGTGTACAAAAGTTATGAAAATGTAATGTTTCTGTTGAAGTGTGTAATATGCTGCTATTTCTGCATAACTTCAGAATAATGATCATCAATTCAGTATATCAGGATTTGAAACATATGGGAAGTAATTACGTTTGAATGAAATACTGGAAATTTCAAAATTGTATGTACAAATTATATTGTAAGTTGTGAAGGAATGACATCATCACTTCAATATTTGCATATTCATATTGACCGTTCAAGAACTGTTTCCTGAAAAATTAGCGAAACTTCAAAATGTCATAGCTTTCTTATTTTTCATCCAAATTTTGATCACATTTTCACTGTTATTCTAAAAGAATTTTACTCCTTCCTTTCAGGTTAACTTGCAACTGCATTGGAATCCCCCTTTAATTTTACTTAAAAGAAACCAAAACCTAAATGATTATAAATGTGGACTGAGTGAAAGCATGATATAACACATTAATGAAAGTTTGAGAATCGGAAATCAAGTTACATAAATTTTATTTTTTTTTATTTTTTTTTTTTTTGGTGCCGTCATCGCTGGCTAGCAAGAATTCTACAGTTAATGACGTCATACATGGACAATAATATTAAGAAAATACACAGAAAATTACACAAAAATTTCATTTTTCATAAGAAAAAAAATATTCCATTGACTTGTTACTGACCTAAATATGTTAGGAGAACGTTATTCCCTCTGTTTTCCAAAGAAGGTAAGTCCAGTGCTCTTTCATTACGCTAGAAATGTGAAGAGATTTATCATATTCAATTTTCTCTCTTATTTTATTTTTTATTGTTTCCCACACATGACGTGTGACCTGTATGGTAGTGACTACTGTAACTGTAGTAGTATTTTACAGGGCCAGCGGAGCGTTTTCAAAAGTGTGGGGGGGGGGGCACTTCCGGGTTTCTTCAGCTGACAAGCAAAAAAAAAAAAAAAAATTACCGCGCTCACACTTTAAAGGGTGTGTACAGTTCTGGTCGAGGTGAAGATTTAGCTTTTAACGTTTTGTGAGATATTCAGAAACCACTCTATGAGATGTCAAAGAGCATGCAGTTCTAAGGGGTATCAAAAGTTTATTCGATGAAAATCGGTTTTGAAATGGCTGAGATATCCCAAAACAAGGTGAAACAAAGAGATACTAATAAAGTTGGGGCATGTCGCCTTTTATTATTAGCACTTTTTTGGATATCTCAGCCATTTGAAAACCAATTTTCATCAAATAAGCGTTGAATCCTTCTTAAAATTACATGCTCTTTCACATTTCATAAGAGGCTTTTCATTATCTCACTTAGGAATGTTCAAAACATGAATCCCTACCTCAACCAGTACTGTACAATCCCTTTAAGATCTCTTTCTATTTCTTTTTAGTCCCACTTACGTACTTCCGGGTTAAAAAAAAAGTGGGGGGGGGGGAGCCAAAGCGATGACACCTTATGTATTCCTTTGTGTGGTTCAAAAAAAAAAGTGGGGGAGGGGCCCCCTCCCCCCTGCCCTCCACCCTTGGTGCATGGCTCAGATGGTGACATGTAACTAATAACATTCACAGCATGCAGAGTTGTCTTCATTCTTAACACAACACTCTCATAACTATACTGTCGCCTCTATCACCGGTATAATAACATCTTGATCAAGCATTATTACTTCCTTAATGGTCCCTTGACACTGCCGTTTCCAAGTTGTTTGCAGTCTGTGGTGTTGTTCTAAAAATAGTACCTACAGGGGGTATTTATATAGAGCGCTTTTATATTCATATGTTATCTTAATTACTCACTACACATTAGCTGTAGCATGAAATTTCTGAAAAATCTTCATTACTTTTCATTTCCATCTGCAATTTTTCTTTTTATTTTTCATTAATGACTTTGGTATTTCACAATCTACCATTCTTTGCCACTTTCACAAATGCCTTATTTCTTTGATAGATTAAGCAGTCCTATAGGTAGCGCTAAAACTTGTAAAAACGTACCGCAAAAATCAGAAATAAATGTAATTTCATAAAGTTCTTCCGCGTATGTTGTGTTATACATACAGCTTCCAAACTGCCAAATATTAGTTAGGGATCGGGCATTTTTTTCTTTTTCTGTATTCTTAGATTCCTACGTTTACAACATTGAGACGATTGACACGAGGGAATAAACTTGTGATCACTATAGATACCTTCATAGGATTATAAACATAAAAGAATGTGCAAATTCAATGTACTCTGATCACTTCAGGGCGTAGTGCTTATTTGAAAAAAAGAAAAATTGAGATCTTACTTCCCGTAAAGATTCTGCCTGTCATTATGTTGACTCGTCAAAGAAAACGCTGAGAATATTACAATGGTCGCCACTCTCCCTCTCCTCAGGCAGTTGTCAGGTGTTCCAAGGGCCCATGGATCCGCCATGAACAAACTCAAAACTACAGTGATCAATGTAGTCATACTGACATAGCACTACCTTTGCTCTATTACCACGATCACTTCTGGTTTTAGAGGAGAAGATTTTTGGGATGGGGGAGGGGTGGGCGCTCTATTTCAAGTGAGATCATATTCAACCTATTAGCGATGCTAACTAACAAGTTTGGTGAAATTCCCTCAAGGGGTTTTCGAGGAGAACCTGAAAGTTTAATAAAAAAAAACAGAGATAAGAATAAAAAAGAAATAATACGCAAGACGGACCCCGGACGATGAAAATTGCAATAGCTCACTTGTTAAAGCTTTTGGCGTAAGTGAGCCTAAAAACTGTGAATACATCAATAATATTGTCCCAAAGAAATATATTTTCCTTTCCCTCATTTTCCCCGAGGCTTTCCTTACGGACAGTCCAGACTCCCATATTGGAAAAGGAAGGGGTGTAACAGTTTTGGGGAAATTGTACTCGATCGACTATGGTGTTATAGCGCTGTGGGACGAGGGTGGCAGGTAGCAGAATAACACTTCACCGAAGTGATGCTTTATTTGTATTTCAGAAGGCTTACGGTTATTTAAGTGACTTAATTTGTTCTCACATAAAGGTGGATTTCTTCAAATTGACTAAAATGCATGAATTCAGTTTATCATCTTTTACTTCATCTTCTCTAGTGATGCTAATATTTATGAATGTTTAAGCATACATACATATTTGTCTAACAATTAATCAATGCACATCTAATATCTTTACAGAGAATGTATAAACAATCTTTCTGTGATGAAAGGTATGCTTTATGTCGCTCTTAGTATACTAGACACGAATGGGGTATGAACAATAAAGGCAATTCGCATATAGTATATTTGAGTGTTTGTCTCCACCAATGATTAAGATGATATCGCTAGTGATGAAAACAGGAATAGTAAAGCAATGTTATACAAAGAATTGATGAATCAAATCAAATCGAATCAAATCAAATATCTATCTAACCATAATAAGCACTTTTTCTCTACATGCGTCATCATGCATAAAAAAAGTAAATATAGCTCCTCTCTGCTTGCCACTGACTCCTCCATCACACAAGCGGTGTGCTCTTCGTGAGCTTTTGCCTCACTGTCGTTTGAAGAGAGCGTAAGATGCTCACGGCATTTTCTCGAAATATGGTATCGCGGGAAAAGTAAATTATCGGGTTTGTCATTGCGCTAACGCAAAAAAGAAAGAAGGCGCAATCGTCTGCAGTGACGTACCAGCGGTCGCTTGTGATGTACCGCGCCGCGCCGAGAAAGCCAGCCAGAGGCATGAAGCAGACGAGAAAAGAAGAAACCATCAACAGAGTGATCTTTGTTGCCTTGACGTGGCGGAAACTGTTCCCGCGTTTCCGGGGGGCGCCTGGTACTCTCATGGCGTCTTCCACGATGGCGATACGATTCGCTTGCCTGATAGCGATTAACAGAATGCGGATGTTGAGAACCATGAGAAAAGCTCCGACGATTAGTATGGAGATGAGAACCAATAGGTCGAACACCATCGAAATATTGCTAGAGCTGCTCCGTTCGCCAAGACAGTAGGAATAGATGAAGTCTTTCGCAGACCAATGACTGTCCACACTGATTCTCGCCACGGCGTAAGTCAGCGTTAAAGCCCAGGCTACAGATAATGCGATACCAATCCTCCGATTTGTAACGATGCTCTCGTACCGCAGCGGCCTTGTCACCGCAATGTAACGGTCCAGGCTAACTAAAAGTAAATGTGTCAGAGATCCGTTAACGAAGACGTAGCTCCAAAGGTAAAAGTACTCAGCACTGCTGAGAGAGCAAGTTACCTCATTGCGAACGGTTCGTACATAGAGCTCGAGTGGCATGGAAACACAAGCACTTATGAGATCGTTCAAGGCCAAACTTAGGAGAATAAAATAATTTGGTTTTCTCAACTGTCGCCGGCTAAGGATGGGAAGGATAACCATGCCATTTCCGAACGCAATAATCAAGATTAATGGTACAACCACGAGAACCACTATAATCCTGTGCAAATACGAATTGTGGAAGCTATTCCGTGGCAGATTGTTCTTTTGGAAAAAATCCATCGTGCTTTCTTGATTTTTGTCTTGAAAGTAAAATCGATTCCGATGGAAAACGAAGAGCATGGGCCGCGGTGGATGGAAAGTGCTCCGCCAAGATTAACCTCTAGATGGGATATTATTGGTTTGAAATGTGGCCAACATTTTTGATCTGTTCCAGTTCACTCATGTCACTGTCACATTTGGTCATCCATTGTAAAGATGCAATATTGTCTTCTTTCTGGAGACTTCTCTCATCAAATCATATGAAACATACTTCGCGGTACTAAATATGCGCTCGAAATTCTGTTTACACATCGATGCATCGATTGACAGAGTAAGATCGATGGTGGTGTGACGTAGGCGTGGCTTTATAAAACAGGTCCATCCATGGCAGTCGCTTTGCTTATATCTTGTTTTCCAACATATTGAATTAATTTGCTAAACTTTAGAGTCAGACTTGACATTTATAACTCACTTTATAGGAATATACTTGTATTCATATTCTGTCAAAAGCTTACTTTGACAAGGAGATCTATCAAGTGAGAGCTGTATGTGGAGATGGATTGACGAGGTTTCGAAGTGAAAAAAAAAATCTCAAGAGTCGTATATGAGGACATATGATTTTCTCTTGACCCGGTTTCTTCACAAGGAATGTTGAAAATTATAAGAGTCACTCCACAGTCTGTCGTATACTTGACTCGGTGATATATGGCTACACAACAAATACTGGATACGGCGTACCAAGACAGCAAAATATGAGCAGCACTTCAACAATCTTTAGGCCATCAGCAAGGAAATACTTCTGAGACGATGATCACTTGTTTGATTAAATCATGGGTCGATCCTCTATGTCTCATTCATTCTCGATGTGGCATCTGCACAAGAGTTATTATATTCCATGGTGCGAGTGTAGACCGTAACGCCGTGATGCACATTTTGTTTAGGAGTAGATTAACATCTTCAAAAGTCATTGTGACTCTCGCAGTCAAATACAGATCTAGCTCGAGTGCAAAGAGCAGGAGAAGATGTAAAGGGTTCCACGAACCACTGAAATGACAGAAATAGGAGCGATCTCGGAAACAGGATTTTATACGCCTTCGAGAGTGAGTGAGTGGTGAGTGACTACTTCGTCTGACAAGGATGGATGAACAGTCAACATTTTACATGGTTTTCGTCCACTGTACGGCTTCGGTATACTTCCATTTATAATAATAGATACCTGTCATGCCTGTGTCGTATGTGTGTAAACGGTTTTGATGAAAACTGTGTGTTAGAGGGGCTAATTTGTATTCCAGGCACGATCGAATTCTCGACTGCCTAAATCAATCAAGAGGAAGAATGGAATGACGGGGGGGGGGGAGGGGTAAGTACTGAATTACTATCCTCTAATGACACACCCAATAATAAAAAGGTTTACCTATATGATTAACATGGCGAACGGTGCATGACAATTAATATTTTTTTTTTTTGCAAGAAAGACACAAAAGAGCAATAAAAATAAGAAAAAAGCACGTAAAGCCATCACCTTCAAACAATAGCTGGTGAACACTTGTCTGTCTTAACAGAGCAATTAATATGTGATAGAGCAGGAAGAAAGAAATGTCGATTGTTCACTTTAATTAACATAAAAAACATTTGTGGAATACGATATTATTATGCGATAAAAATGGCAGAAGCACCGATGAATACAGTAAAACCCTTACACGTATCTACTCATACTTACCCTAAACATCCATGTACACATCCATTGATCAGTAGACCTACTGTAAACTTTGTTTTTTAAGAGTCCAATATTTGATTTTTTTTGAAATCAAAAATTTATTCCATATCATAATTATTACACTTAATTTCATTCCTTTGATCTGCTATGATTTTAGCAGTATCAAACTTATTATGATGCAATAAGAATCAGAGACCATGTACACATGAATATTTGTGTGCTTTAAAGAAACAATTCTGTCGAAATTTTAGTAGAAAGCTTAATACATATAGAATCATAATATATGTCTCCTGCGATATGAGTGTGAATATATACACTGTTTTTAAACTTTATACACTTTGATTTTAAGACTTTGTGATGAGCATGCTGATCATTTCCTATCAGTCACTTACAAGCAAATTAATGTGGATACGAATTTCCCCGGGAACAGCGCGATAATTAGAGCATATATCCGGTTTCAGTTCAAACAAAGTGCCTCAGTTATTGAAACTAAACTTAATGAACAAAGCGCAACTCTGTTCTCCTATCTAATTGGGACAAATCGCGTATCTAAAAATAAAGTAAAAATTTATATTAGTGCGACTCAACTATCACTGCGCTTAACTGACACGCTTGATATTTCAATTGACAATACTATACGTGCCCGCTCCGGAAGGAAAACGTGCCTCAGAACCATGCACGTTGATCATTTTCCACAAATGAGCCAAGACATTTAATGGGATATTCTGGATCACTTAAAAGCAACTCTGAAAAGAAAGAGTGAAGTAATTTTTACAGTACTTCAGTGAAAACTGAAACTAAACCGGATATGAATTTTCACAAAGAAGTTCCTGAACAGTCAATATGAATACGGAAATGAATGAGTGAACTAGCGATGTCATTTTCTACTTGTCATATCATTATAGTTTTGTATAAAGTAAAATCTTGAAATTTCCTGTCGGGCCTTTTTTCCCTCTTGTTCTAACGTACTTATGCTTCAGACTCAAATCATTATGTGTCTAACTGAAACTATTCAGCGACCTCCCTAATTTGTATCTAGCTGATTCTACTGAAATTTTCACTGCTCTGCTGATAATATCAAGCTTTTCTTTTTAACCAAACTTATAACTGGTCCGGAACTCCCCTTCAATGCATGTTATCCGCTGCGTGTGGTTATACAAACGTATACATGGTATACGCACACAATTGCACACGCACACATACAGTAAAATTTGAATGCTCTCCCGTATAATTGCTTTCTTTGTACAGTTTAATGAACAAACATGGTCTATGATATGATATAAAAAGTGAAGAACTACACCACTGCTAGCAGAAGTTTATAGCATACTTGATGGTTGCATATAATAAGAGTTTTTATACTCTGAATTCAACGTGGTACAATGTAAAATGAATTATAAAAGCATATTATTGCAGTGCAAAAATGAGAGAGACAGTAATTTTTTTATAGTACAATGATCAATTGTAAAATCATAAAATTGTAAAATTCCCTCATTACGTCAAAAAGCGGAGTGACTTTAAAGCTGCATTTATTAGATTTTGCGTACCGAGAAACACGGTTTTGCAAAAATTGGCGTTGAAACATCTTTTTGAAACAAGGAATTGACAGCCAGGAGCGTTTATTAAAGTTTATCCAGAGCGTATTTCTGGCTCGCTCGGACTGCGCCGTTGTGTATTTATGTATGTTATATATATATATATATATATATATATATATATATATATATATATATATATAAATATGTATATATGTATATATATATTTATATATATATATATATATATATATATATATATATATATATATATATATATCTGTGTGCGTGTGTGTGTGCGTGTTGTTGTTGTTGTTATTGTTGTTGTTGCATGCGAGTGTTTGTGTGTGTAATACAGTAAACTCCGCATGAGTCACAGTCCCATTCTTCTATTCGTTTCTATATTTTCCTTTGCTATTATCCGTTTTATGTACACCTATTAACACTAAGGTCAAATGATTATAGTCTATCAAAAGTTGTCATTTTAGTTTTTATGAATTATGTTTCAGCGAAAATTAGATAAGATGATTTTATGTCATAATCGGCTTTATCCTCCAATATTTTGACCATCTCTTGCATTTCAAAGAATAGCACCACATCAAATCCACCTTAAAGGGGCTGTACAGTACTTGTTGAGGTGGGGATTCATGTTTTTTTACATTCTTAAGTGAGATAATGAGAAACCTCTTTTGAAATATGAAAGAGCATGTAATTTTAAGAAGAATTCAACGTTTATTTGATGAAAATCGGTTTTCAAATGGCTGAGATATCCAAAAAAATTGATAATAATAAAAGACTACATGCCACAACTTTATTAGGATCTCTTTGTTTCACCTTGTTTTTGGATATTTCGGCCACTTCAAAACCGATTTTCATCAAATAAACTTTTGATACCCCTTAGAATTGCATGCTCTTTGACATCGCAGAGCCTCAGTGATTTCTGAATATCTCGCAAAATGTTAAAACTAAATTCTCACCTCGACCAGAACTGTACACACCCTTTAAAACATGTAGGTTTCTCCGATGGAATTTTGATTTCTGCTCTTCAATTATCCGTTTTATGTTTATACACCTTCTGACAATTAGATAAGACAAGATGATTTCATGTCTTAATCGGCTTTATCCTCTGATATTTTGACCATCTCTTGCATTTTACAGAATAGCACCACATCAAACCCATCTTAAAAACAGGTGTTTCTTCGATGTAATTTTTATTTCTGCTCTTCAATGAATTCAGTACATCGATCTTGGGAATATTTTCATACAAAGCTAAATTTTAGGAAATATGTGCAAACAATGGTCGCACACACACACAAAGTTTACGTCTTACACTTCTACCACAGTGTGACTAGAGTATTCACAATAAGCCTCCAAAATACCCTTTCTATATATCACATTCTCCCCATGCTCAGATAATCACTTTGAATTTTTTATACCGATCTTTTCTCATGTAAACAGTGATAGTAAAGATAATTCTAAACCAAACACGACTGCGGAGGGATCCTGCTCGAGACTGGCGAAGTTCGTTATTTAAATAGGACCTGGTTCGTTAGTCTGAAAATGAAATACGGTTCGTTATTACGAAACGCAGAAACTGCCAATACCTATATGATTATTCGTTAATTCGAAAACGAAAAAGGGTTCTTTGATCCGAACTTTTGTGGCGTTATTTCGGAGGTTCATTATTCCGAGTGTTTGTAATTCCATAACTGAAATAATTATTCGTAATCCTAATGGTTCGTTCATCCGAAAATGAAATAAGGTTCGTTCTTCCGAGCATTCGGAATTGTGGATCTTATTTCGTTTTCGGATTAAAGAACTTTCGGAATAATGAACTTTTTTTTTCTTTGTAATAACGGATTAAGAACCTTCGGAAAAACGAACCTTTTTTTTTTCTTTTTCAGGATTATGAGAATAAACAACCTTCAGAATAACAAATTTCAGTTCAATTTCGGATACACGAACCTTCGGAATAACGAACTTCCGGAACAACGTATGTAAACTGAAACCTCTCGAGATCTCCATTTTGAAAATCCATACGCGTAGTCACTGTATCACAGCCCCACTATGTCGTTATCATATTGTTACTGTTACATTATACAGTTGTAATTCTTGTCCTAAATGCTATCACTAATGGCAAATATGAGAAAACAGCGACCACAGTGAGATCAATAACAGAGAATCTGCTGGAGATGAAAGGTAACATAACCATGACCACGTCCCAACCAACTATAACATTCTAACAAACCAAGGAGATTCGAGAAATGGAGTCACAACAGTCTTATTCGCTTTGATCCCATGCTCGAAGCCACCACTCAAATATATTTGAAGTATGTGTCAAACTGGATCTGCCCCCCCCCCCCCAGATAGGAAGAAAATTGATTCACGTCTCATTGCATAATGACCAGCCACGGTCTAAGGAAGATAAGATATGTCTTTATGATGGTAATTACTTTTCGCCATCCCTACTTACAAACGATGGGCGGTAGACAATGGTAAAGGCACGGGGTGCGCGAAGAGAAATTGCTCAAATATTGCTGAAATAGATATCAAAATTACTCGACTGTACGTGTCTGTACGCTAATCTGACATATTAATTTATAAAGAACTATATTTGAACGTGAAACATATTAGTTTCATTTGGCGGATATAATTAGAAAAGTGATAAAACCGGCTTTCCACGAGGGTAAACTTTCAAACACTTTCACAAAATACAGCTCAGATTTACACTTTTGCACATATTTTCGAACGGAATTGACTTTTGTTTTATATGCGTTATCATTAGGTGAAATTTCATTGCATTTGATATGTAAATGAGCAGCATATACCCGATATTATGTTACCGTTAAAAATGAACCTTCAGATTGCTCAGAAAGATGGCGGCTTCAAGCATCGAACATCAAAGGCACAAATGCACCTGTGGAATTCTTTTGTCCATCGATAGAAAACTGACAGCTGATTGAATAATTATAGTCAGTTGTACCTCCATCTCTCGAACCTCCTTGAACAAAGTAAAATATAGCGTAATGTTCATTACTGTATGTAAGTATATATCACTGACGCCCTCCGATCGAAAACTCTTTGCAAGTCATCAAGTTCCCTGCCTTCAACTCGTTTAAATTACGGTCAAGTAAAATGATGATGATGATGATGATGATGATGATGATGACTATGATGATATTAATGATGATGACTATGATGATATTAATGATAGTAATAGAAGTAATAATAATGATTTCGATATAAACATCATATATTATGAAAAACAATGACATGACAATGATCATGGTAATTATAATATTTCACATTTTTACCTTCCTTAATACAAAACTTTAAGTGCCTTATAAAATTACAACCATAAATTAAAACAATTATGATGTTAATGTAATTAAAAAATGATTGCAATAATTTCTTTAAAATAACTAAAAGGACTTACTAGATTGTATCTAAGCATTCTTCTTCCTCCTTTCATTTACTCTATATAGAAATTTCGTCAGCTCTTGAAACAAAGACAAGTATTGACTACTTTCCTCAACACTTGACGAGTCAGGTAATATTTAAGGAATTATCAAACTTCCTCTTTTCGTGTTCCTGGTTTTTCTTCTGAAATGCATCCCGTGCATAGCAAGTATTATTATCATCATTATCGTCATTCTCGTTATTACAGTCACAGCCCCATAAAAGAAAGAACACACGGAAAAAAAAAAAACATCAGAAAATGTTTAAAATGTTTGTTTGGAACAAGTCAACGGCTTACTGTTGCTTACGTAAAGAATGGTAGAGAGGTTATTATAGCGATCTTAAAGGTCAAATGTGTTATACGTAAAATATGGTACAGATGTCACACCACATATTAAGTACATGACATTGTGTAAAAAAAAAGAAAGAAGAAAATCCAAAGTGAACAAAGTTACCAGTGAAACTAAAAAAAAAAAAAATATGCACCGACAAATGATACGTCAAATACCATTGAATTCAACAGAATACAACATTAATGACAATGATTATACCAAATTTGAGGGATAAACTCTCTTACTTTGAGGCAAAAGTCGGGATGGTATAAATCATGTATACGCTACCAACTCCTTCTGACATAATGATAGTCATAATGTAGTATAGTCCTAATTGAAACTGCGTTAAGATATGTACTTAAACACAGAACAATGCTCTCGTAAAATATAGATAGTGACAACATGTCAAAGAATCTAATCGCATAACATTAAACGGTTTTTCTCTTGTTTCTATGGGCACTAAAATCATCATTTACTAGATGTCTCTTTACAAGTTATCTTTTAAGATTAAAGCATGAATGAAAAAAAAAATGTAGCCCTACTGGTAAGAACGTTCCATTATTACCAAAAAGTATTAGTAGATGTGAAGCTTTATCATATTGGAATCTATAAATGTTGATAGATAATACGAGTTAGGAAATGGGGATCACTCGAAAATTATTAGATGAATGATATACACTGCGTATACATTACTTGGCTGATTACTTGAAAAAGGGGGTGCATTTGCTCAATAGCACGGTGATCTCAGTGTGCAAAACGTTTGTGCGCAGCAGTGAAAGGTTTGAAAAACCTGGAAATTTAGCAACGCCAAAAGGACACCGAGGTGCCTGCTTCCAGCATAATCTATCATGTTTCTTTTTTTTTTTCAATCCTGACTTCTCCTTCTTCTGCTACTA
The DNA here is from genome assembly GCA_033980235.1 of Diadema setosum. Taxonomy (NCBI): domain Eukaryota; kingdom Metazoa; phylum Echinodermata; class Echinoidea; order Diadematoida; family Diadematidae; genus Diadema; species Diadema setosum. Next base: position 20,663,638 of record CM067078.1, read on the forward strand.
TATACCACCGAAAGCTTGAATTGGTAGCTGGACTAGCAAAAGGCTAGTCCAGACGGCGCCCGTCTGGATTAGCATATTTGTTAGTCCGTCCTGCTTGACTAGCATTTATGCTGGTCCAGCAAACAGACAGAGTAGTATCCTACTTCTACCACACGTGCTAATATTATTACTTTCAGGGGCTGACGTAGATGCAATAGAAAGGCAACACGTTAAAACGTTGTGTGTATAGTTTTTCTTCAGTAATGCAAATGTCAGACGAGTTAATGATAATTGAACGGGCTGTAAGGACTTTCCCCACTTCGTATGAACTCTCCATATGATGTTTTGTAGGAGAAACCTGAAACCTAACGCGTGTCTGTGTCCGTCAAATAAATGTTCCTAATACCCCGACAGGTGAGATAGGCCGTTGCCTGGCGACGGAAACTGGGCACCCACACAGAGTAGATGAAAGGGTTCATGGTACAGGCATTCATAAAGGCAGCTTTGACTAAGACCTTGTAAGCAACAGTGTTGGTGAAGTTTCCACTCAAAACGCCCAGATTATACAGCAGATAGCAGATCTGGTCCGGCGTCCAAAGAACAAAAAAGGTGACGAAAATGACTGTGAACATTGTGGTCAGCCGACGATGTATTGTCTGTGCGTCTTGGGAGATGCTTGCATCGCTTGGATTCTGCGAGTACTGGCGCAGTTTGAGGATGCTTTGAAGGTTGGTGTATAACATTACGCAGAGTGGTCCGAGATATTCGAAGATGAACAGAAAGACGCCAAACACTTTCCTTGATCTAGCAGAAGGGAAAATGAGAAAGCACCTGCCACACTCATCCATATCACGAAATACAAACGTGAAGAGGTTGATCAACACTGCAGCTAGCCATATCAGAGGAAAAGCAAACTTCTCGTAGCTATGTTTTGCCCAGATTCGATACGAATAAGGATAGGCGATGGCTAGATATCTTTCAATGGAGATCGTGGTCAATGTGTAGACCGATGCCATGAAGCAAACCCAAGCCAAAGACTTTGGTTCGATCACCCGGCAGTAGAATTCGCCAGCGGGCGTGGGTGGTACGTTGACGTACTCCGGTAGAGGGATGTAGAAGAACGCAGTAAGTAGATCAGCGACAGCCAGACCGATGATAAGACGGTTCGCTGATGTCCCACCGACACGGGCCCCGCCTAGACGACTCTGGATGAGAATGACGAAACTATTTCCCACAATGGCTATGACAATAAGTACGAAGGCCACATAATCATACCAGAAAAAGGAGATATTTTCTATCAAAATCCACGGTACTGCATTTGTAATATTTACGCAAGACATTTCTATTGCAGTCTTTAGATCAATGTGTAAGGCGTGAAAGGGATATGCTCCGGATGTTTTAACAGAATTTTCTGAGCGACACAAATAACCAGCTAGCTTTTGAATGGATAATCACCTGCTGTTAGATGTATCTACGATTTAATGAGGAGCGATATACGATGATGTCGGTATTTATATAGGCAATAGCAAGCCTTTGAAGCTCATAAAATTTCTGCATCGGTGTAAGCCTTTTGTCCTAACTTAAATTTGATATCCTGTGGCGCAGGCGCAGCATTGGTTTGACAGAGCAATTACTTTCTCGGGTTACATTTTACGAATGTCTCTATAAAGAAATATCGTCACCTGAACACGGACGAGGAATATTGGCCATGTTCCTCGATCCATCAACACTTGACGAGTCAATTAACATTGAAGAAATCATCAAATAGTTACCCCCTTTTCATGTTCCAGATTTTCTTACTGAAATGCATTACAAATGTTATAATCATACTCATTACTGGCACAGCCAAAACAAATCAAAGACGAGACATGTTTGCATGAAGGTCGTAAAATTAGAAAGTTATACATTGTTGCAAGTAAAGTGTTAGATATATGTTGGGGTACACAAAGATCCTGACCTTAATCGAAAGGAACATAATATATCATGACATTTTATACCCGTTATGGGCTTTCTCTGTTAGTTTCCCATCTCTTTGGAATAAACTCCCTGTCTATAATCGTAATGCGGAAAGTGTTGATAAGTTCAAATCACTGTTGACAACCTATCCGTTTACTCAATCCTGTTTTGTTGTTGTTGTTGTTGTTGTTATATCATTTGTACATAATGCTGTATCTTACCTCAATATGACCACTATATGACATCATTATATTGTTACTGTTGTATGATACAACTATCATTCTTGTCCTGTAAGATGCTACCAATAAACCTATGGTAAAGATGATTAGAAGACAGCAATTACAATGAGATTAATAACAGGGAATCTGCTGGAGATGAAAGGTAACATGACCATGACCACGTCCTAACCAACTATGAGATTCGTGACAAAGTAAAATATAGCGTAATGTTCAATTACGGTATGTAAGTATACATCACTGACGCCCTCCACACTAAAACTCTTTGCAAGTCATCAAAATGTATTAGTTCCCTGCTTTCAACTCGTTTAAATTACGGTCAAGTGAAATGATGATGACTATGATGATAATAATGATAACAATAGCAGTAATAATAATAATTTCGATATAAATATCATATGTGAAAAGAATGACTGACAATGATAATGGTAATGATAATATTTCACATTTTTACCTTCCTTAACAGCTGCTTAATACAAAGTTTTAAGCGCCTTACAAAATTACAATCATGAATTATAACATGGATAAATCTTATTTTTTAAACATGATGGCAATAATTTCTTTTAAATAACTAAAAGGACTTACTAGATTGTATCTAAGCATTCTTCTTCATCCTTTCATTTACTCTATATAGAAATTTCGTCACCTCTCGAAACAAAGTAAAGTATTGACTACTTAATTTCCTCAACACTTGACGAGTCAAGGAACATTGAAGAAATTATCAAATTTTCTCTTTTCGTGTTCCTGGTTTTCCTTTTGCAGTGCATCACGTGCACAGCAAGTTTTATTATCATCATTATCGTCATTCATGTTATACCAGTCACAGCCAAAAAAAAGAACAAAACAAAACAAAACTAAAAACAACCACTAGAAAATATTTGGAACAAGTCAACGGTTTACTGCTACACACGTCTGTTGAGAATGATAAGGGCGTTAAGTTGCCACTAAACCCATAGTGTTCAAGACAACTTAACGCCCTTCTCATTCTCAACAGACAAAACAGTGGTATAAGAGGTTAATAATAATAACAATAATAATAATAATAATAATAATAATAATAATAATAATAATAAAAATTCACAACATTTATATGGCACATTATCACATGAAATGTCTCTAAGCGCTAGCGGTTATCATATCGATCTTAATAATGGTCTAAGGTGCTATACATATAAATAACGAACAAATGTCACACAACATTGTAAAGTACGTAATCATGTCAAAAAAAAAAAAGAAAATCGAAAGTGATTAAAGTCATCAGTAAATTTTGAAAATCATGCACAGACGGATGATACGCGAAACACCTTTGAATTCAACAGAATATAACATTCATGACAATTGTCACTGATGATTAAAAGTCTGAAACTACTCGATGTGAGCAAGATAAGTCATTATCATATCAAATTTGAAGGATAGATACACTCCTACTTTGAGATAAAAGTCGGGATGGTATAAATCATGTATAGGCTATCCACTCCTTCTGACATAATTACAGTCATAATGTAGTAGTCCTAATTGAAACTACGTTAAAACATGTACTTGAACACAGAACAATGCTCTCGTAAAATATAGATAACGAAAACATGTAGCAGAATCTAATCGGATAACATTAATCAGTTTTCGCTTGTTTCTATGGGCACTAAAATCATCATTTACCAATTGTCTTTTTACAAGATCACGTATTATCTTTTCAGATTAAAGCAAGAATGAAATAAAAAAATATAGGCCTATTGGTAACAACGTTCCATTATTACCAAAAAGTATTAGTGGATGTGAAGTTTTATCATATAGGAATCTATAAATGTTAATAGATGATACGAGTTTTATATAAGTGATACGGTCAAGTTCACACAAATGAATGCAAGGCGGTCTCAGTGAATTGAAATGAACAAATCTTCCGGGTTTTTTATTAGGAAATCATTTAACAATCAGTTTCCAACCGGAATAACAAAATTGTTGTTTAACACATTGCAGCGAAATCAACCATAACAATGAAAGATAGACGGGATCGTTTCAACTAAGAAAACATAAGTTCAGATTGTGTAATACCTGGCCAGGGTTTCACCCTAAGAGAGTCAACGTCGGGGCCCAACTCATCTGCGACGTGGCGGGGAGACGACGTCAGACGCTACCACGTGGAGAACGCGTCAATACACGGGACGTCGTCCGATCACCGGGCGACGCTATCTCAGCACAGTTTGCAGCGCTGTGACTATGCCAGACAGAAGGGCGTTGGCCGCTGGGTGCGCGTGGTCCCTCACAGCGTCTCGGCGCCCTGTATCGACCTCGGCGCGGCTCCCCCTAGTCACCGTGCAGCAATCACAGGTGGGCGTTGGCTCAAGACCGTCTGGTGGTTCACCTGGAAATCGACGAAAGAAAACGGGCTAGAGGCAAATCGGCATGTCCTGGTTTATCTCGCCTCTTAGCACTTAAAATTCACTTAGCAGAGCACGTTCCTTGGGGAAAGCAATTCCTCCCAAGATTGTAGACGGGAACGCCGAGAAAGTGATAACGGTCCTCTCTAACCGGAGTCCGATTGTCGACTGACACGACCAATGTATTTTTAACATGAACATTATTACATACATGGAAAATTCCGTCAGGCACGCCCAGCTTAATATATTCATAACATTAAACTCAACCTGGGCGAAGTGTGTAAAGGCTGCGGTTCAAAACGAATGACTAAAAAGGAGATTACGTAACTGGTGGCGTTTACAAACATTCGCGATCGTGCACGTGTGATCGCATACACATGATCATAAAACCTGAAAACCACATTGTTAAATGATTACATGGGCAAATTCGTAACAATAAGTAAATGGGGATCACTCGAAAATTAATAGATGAATGATATACACCGTCACAAATACATTAATTGGCTGAGAAGTATAATGCGGCGGGGACATTTGCTCAATAGCACGGTGAGCTCGGTGTGCAAAGCGTTTTGCGCTGCAGTGAAAGGTTTGAAAAATTTGGAAATTCAGCAACGCCAAAAGGACACCGAGGTGCCTGCTTCCAGCATAATCTATCATGTTGTTTTTTTCTATCTTATTCTGACTTCTTCTTCTACTACTATACACGTGCACAGAAAACTTAAATTGGTAGCTGGACTAGCAAAAGGCTATTCCAGACGGTGCCCGTCTGGATTAGCATTTCTGTTAGTCCGTCCTGCTGGACTAGCATTTATGCTAGTCTAGCAGACAGACAGACTACTGCAAGTTTTCAGTGTGTATACTCCTACTCATCCTCCTCCTACTACTACTATACCAATATTACTACATTCAGGGACTGGTGTAGATGCGAGAAAGGCAACACGTTAAAACGTTGTGTTTATATTTATCTTCAGTAATGCAAATGTCAGAAGAAATGATGATTGAACGGACTGCAAGGGCTTTCCCCACTTCGTATGAACTCCCCAAGGGATGCATGAAACATGGAGCTTAACGCGTGTCTGTGTCCGTCAAATAAATGTTCGCAATACCCCGACAGGTGAGATAGGCCGTTGCCTGGCGACGGAAACTGGGCACCCACACAGAGTAGATGAAAGGGTTCATGGTACAGGCATTCATAAAGGCAGCCTTGACCAATACCTTGTAAGCGACAGTATTGGTGAAGCTACCACTCAGAACGTCCAGATTATACAGCAGATAGCAGATCTGATCCACAGAACAAAAAAGGTGACAAAGATGACTGCGAACATTGTGGTCAGCCGGCGTACGTCTTGGGAGAGCGCCGGCGTGCGTCTTGGGAGAGCGTAGCCTTGCTTGCACCGTGTAATCCCAGTTGGCGCAGCTTGAGGATGCTTTGAAGGTTGGTGTAGGACATTATACAGAGTGGTCCGAGATATTCGAAGATGAACAGAAACAAGCCAAACACTGTCCTTGATCTAACGGAGGGGAAATTGAAAAAAACACCGGCCACACTCATCAATATCGCCAATTATAGAAACGTGAAGAGGTTGATCAACAATGCAGCGAGCCATATCAGAGGAAAAGCAACTTCTTGTAGCTATGTTTTGCCCAGGTTCGATACGAATATGGATAGGCGATGGCCAGATATCTTTAAATAGAGATTGTGGTTAAAGTGTAGACGGATGCCAAGAAGCAAACCCAAGCCAAAGACTTTGGTTCTATCACCCGGCAGTAGAACACGCCAGCGGCCGTGGGTGGTACGTTGATGTATTCCGGTAGGGGGATGTAGAAGAACGCCGTCAGTAGATCAGCTACAGCCAGACCGATGATCAGACGGTTCACTGATGTCCCACCGACCCGGGCCCCACCTAGACGACTCTGGATGACAATGACGAAACTATTTCCCACAATGCCTATGACAATAAGTACGAAGGCCACATAATCATACCAGAAAAAGGAGAACTTTTCTATCAAAATCCACGGTTCTGCATTTGTAATGTTTACGCAAGACATTTTTGTTGCAGTCTGTAAATCAATGTGCTAGGCGTGATATTAATATGCTCCAGATGTCTTAAAAGAATTTTCTGAGCGACAGAAATAACCGGTTAGCTTCTGAATGGATAATTGCCTGCTGTTAGATGTATCTACGATCTATTGAGGCGCGATATACGATGATGTCTGACAAGTATTTATAAAGTGAAACCCCGTAAACGAGTTCGCTAAACGAGGAACCGCTTTTAACGAGGTGATCACGTCGGTCCCCATTTTCTTTGAGTGTAGACCTATTATGGCAAAACGGATCGGTTACAACGAGTTCGGTTATATAATGAGATTCCGTTTATAACGAGGACATATCTTCGGTACATCATGATAAAGAAACACACAAGCAATTTGATCGGATACAGCGAGGTTTCATTTCTTGACCTGTCGCTTTCAAATACGCGATAAACGAAACATTGAAAACCGAATTCACGCTATCCTCTGTTCTCTTTCCGGTTCTGCAGAGTCATTCTGAACACATAGCGCGCGCGTATACTGCATGTGTATAAAGACGTGAGCTTTATCGTAGTGATCCCCATGCCGTCTCTCTACATGAATGATCTGAGGCGGAAAGAGGAAACAAACGCGTTATAGGCTCAGTCGTCCTCCGTTATCCCTCTTTTACAGGGGCCGCGGAAGCGGGGGGGGGGGGGCTGGGGGGCTGCGGCCCCCCACACTTTTGGCTCTTAAAAAAAAATAGTAAAAAAAAAAAAAAAAATCGAAAAAAAAATCGTAAAAAAATCACAACACCCATGAATTTCAGTTTCCAAAGATTCCGCCCTTAGATTCTTCTAAAGCGGGGGGGGGGGGGGGGGGGGGGGGGGGGGGACCTTGACACCCCCCCCCCCCCCCCCGGTCTCGCAGCTCCCCCAAACTGAAAAACGTTCAGCGGCCCCTGTTTTATCCTCCGTTATCAGTAACAGATGCCGAGAAATCATCGTGATGTTCATTATTATGTCACACTGTATTTTACAAATTAACAATTTAACCGTAATAATGAGGAAGAGATAGGCGTAAAAAGGATCACGAGTTCAACCATGCATGTCGTGCACCTTTCAAGAACGCATGTACAAAATGTGAAGAGATTTTGGGGAAAAAAAATACAAAACGCATTTTCAACCCATGCTGGTGCCATCATGAAATACATCATGGAATACAGCTTAAATGATTCATTGATGAAATCATCGCAAATCCCGCTGGGCGCACACAGCATAAAGTAATTAAGTTAAAATAATGCATGTTACTCTGCTTCCGCCCATGTTCAGAAAAAAAGTAACAAACGCATTTAATACATTGTGATTTTGTTTATTAAAATTTTATACTGTATTTCACAAACGATATTTTCATTCTTTCAGAAAAGTTCAATTCACAAAGAAGAGATAGGCGAAGAAAGGAGTAAGAATTCAACCTGCCGTGCACTTTCCAAGAACGTATGCACAACACACGCGAAGAGATTTTTCGGAAGAAAAACAAAGAACGCGTTTTCAAAACCCCCTTATCTAGTTTTTTTTTTTTGTATTAACTCACAAGATGATTCCTTGTTATTCTTTCAAAATAACAATGATTCATTTAATTGTGTAATATCAACACAAAGACTGCTCATAAGTTTGATTCTTTGGTATGTGACTCCATGCTTATGTTTTCTTTGTTTTTAGTGCGTACGGTTATAACGAGGAACCGGTTATAACGAGGAACCGGCTATAGCGAGGCAATATCGGCGGTCCCACGGACCTCGTTATAACGGGTTTTCACTGTATTGGCAATAACAAGCTCATACAATTTCTGCATCGGTGTAAGTCTTTTGTCCGAACTTACATTTAATATCCTGTGGCGCAAGTGCAGCAATGGTTGGACGGAGCAATTACTTTCTGGAGTTAATTTTTACGAACGTCTCTGTAAAGAAATATTGTGACCTCCTGAACACAGACAATTAATACTAACCATTTTCCTTATCCTATCAACACTTGACGAGTCAATTAACATTGAAGATTTCATTATAGTTGCCCCTTTTTCGCGTTCAGATGTTCTACTGAAATGCATTACAAGTGTTATTATCACACTCATTACTGTCACAGCCAAAAGAAATTGAGTACGAGACATGTTTGCATGAAGGCGGTAAAATTAGAAAGTTATATTGTTGCAAGTAAAGTCTTAAAGGGAAGGTAAACCCAAAGAGCAATGTGGATTGAGTGAAAGCAGCAACATTAGTAGAACACATCAGTGAAAGTTTGAGGAAAATCGGACAATCGATGCAAAAGTTATGAATTTTTAAAGTTTTGGTGTTGGAACCGCTGGATGAGGAGACTACTAGAGGATATGACGTATGAGTGGACAACAATACAAAGAAAGTATAAAGGAAATTCAACAAAAATTCACTTTTCTAGAATTATGAAAGAGCAGTGGACCAACTGCTTTCAGAAAGCAGGGGGAATAATTGCTACCCTTAACATATGTCAATATCAAGTTGGTGGAATTTGTAATTTTCATGAAAAATGGATTTTTGTAGTATTTTCTTTATATTTTCCTGGTATTGTTGTCCACTCATACGTCATAACCTCTAGTAGTCTCCTCATCCAGCGGTTCCAACACCAAAACTTTAAAAATTCATAACTTTTGCATCGATTGTCCGATTTTCTTCAAACTTTCACTGATGTGTTCTACTAATGTTGCTGCTTTCACTCAATCCACATTGTTCTTGGGGTTTATCTTCCCTTTAAAGATATATTGGGGTACACTGTGACGGAGAACCGTGATGTGCCTTGGTGAAACCAGGGTGGGGTGGAATAAAAGTGTCCATTCGGGACATGAGAGTTGGAGTTGGCAAACATGACGTGAACAGTCGCAGTCATTCGGTGCTGATCCAAGAATGTTTTGTCGGTGTATGACAGATGTTATGTCGGTGCTGACGGGTGTTGGATCTGTTGGTGCATGACATGTGGGGAACATGTCCGGGAAATGAACATACAAACAAGCCATCTTTTGGTAGTATTTCGGTGTTTTGTACATCGTTGTAATGATTGATGCCCGTTGGAGGTATGTGTGGTGTTCGCACTCATGTGAGATGTGTACACAGGGTAGCGAACGTAACAGTGTCGTTCATTCGTAGCGGTATTGTATACTGCGTGACATTGCACGGTGTATGTGTAATGGGGCTGCGTTAATAGCAGTGGTGGTGAATAGAAGTGCGATTCACGAAGCGATACGATGAGTATGTTTTGCGCACTTGTACTGGTCTTCTCGCTAGCTGAATTCCAGGGTTGCAGCATTGATTGCTGGAAAGGAAGGGTACGTATTATCGTTTCCTTTATGTCATTCTATCAGATTAGTGTGTCACTTTCTGGTTATTTGGATTAGCATCGTTTTAATAGATGTGGCTTTACGAGGAAATTGGCCTCGAGATATACGAGTGTTTGTTCGGTCTGAATTGCTTAGACTATTCTCGTAGTTCGGTACGCAGTGGAAGTGTACTGTAGGAAGTTGCGTTAGCGACGTAGTCTTGAAATCTAGTCGGAAAGCTAGAGGTGAATAATCATGGCAGCCAAGTTCGATGCTGCAGAGTTTGTGAAAGACGTAACTCTTGGTAGATTGAGAGGGTTAGTGAAAGCCCAATTGATTGAGGTTGCAACTCATGTAGATGCTGATATCAGGGAGTGTAGTCGAAAGAAAGAAATCTTTGCAGTTCTGGTGAAGAAGCTTGAACTGGGTGGTGTAGAAAATGAACACACAGACCAGAGTGAGAGTACAGATGAGATTGGGAGTGCTGGTAGAAAAACTGCTCCAAATACTACTACTACATGTATTACTAGACCTAGTGAGATGAGGGTAGATTCCACACAACTAGAACTGGCTAGATTGGAGTTAGAAAAAGAAAAAATGAAGGCAGAAAATCTGAGACTCGAACAAGAGTTAATGCAACGTCAAATTGAGTTGACCCAGGCCCAGGCCAGTAGCGTCCCAGGGGATAGGCCTAATGTTACTATGTCGAGACCAATGACGCCCGACATTGCAAAAATGGCAAACACAGTCCCCCGCTTTGACGAAGAGGATGTAGACTCTTTCTTTTTCTCCTTTGAGAGAATAGCCAGGAATTTGGAGTGGGAAAAGAAATATTGGTCCATGATAGTACAACAAAAGCTCACAGGCAAGGCACATTCAGTAGTGTCTGCTCTCTCGGATGAGGAGGCAAATAACTATGACACAGTTAAGGAAGCAGTCCTTCTTGCCTATCAGTTAGTCCCAGAAGCCTACAGGCAAAAGTTTCGAGGATATAGGAGAGGTTCGGGACAGACTTACGTAGAGTTTCAGAGAGAAAAATAAATTATGTTTGATCGATGGGTTCGATCAATGAAAGTAGATCTCACTTATGACAATTTGAGAGAGATAGTGTTGATGGAGGAGTTCAAGAAATCGACACCTCCAGATTTGAGAACATATTTGGAAGATCGAAGAGTACATGATGTAAAGAGTGCAGCAGTCACCGCTGACCAGTATGAGTTGACACATAAAGTGAAAACAAAAAGTCCTGAGGGAAAGAGGAAATTTGATCAGTTGAGAAATCCTGACACTCAAAAGTGGCACAGTAGTCATAGTGAACGCAGGGATAAAGTAAAGACTGAATCGCAGAAAGAGCGACCAAAATCGCCACGGCCTCAATACAAAGAAGTGAGATGCTTTTTCTGTGGGAAAACGGGTCACATTAAGTCTGAATGTAGGCGATTGCTGGAACAGAATGAAACAAAAGAAAAACAAAAGGAAAAAGCAACAGATGGTTTAGTCCATGCAGACACACGTACACAGAACAGTTCAGATGCTGAAACAAAAGAGAAACAGAATCAGACAGCCACCAATGGTTTTGTTAAGTCAAGTGTAAGTGATGAACAGCGTCATCCAAATGTTGTGGAAAGTAATGTCTCAAAAATGACAGATAGGTGTTCAAGTGGTGTAGATGAAAAGTACAAGGACTTCATTTCCAAGGGTACAGTTACCATTGCTGAATTTAGAGTATCGGTTGTCATCCTTCGTGATACTGGAGCTACACAGTCCCTCATGGTAGGAGATGTGAAGAGTATGCCCATAGACTGTAACACGGGTAGAAAAGTACTGATACATGATGTCAATGGAGGAACTCAGGCGGTCCCTCTTTTCCGAGTGAATTTGGATAGTGGACTGATTTCAGGGGAAGTGATTGTGGGAATTGTTCCATTTCTCCCTATGGATGGAGTTTCCTTTTTGCTTGGTAATGACCTTGCAGGAGGTCGAGTGAGTGTCCTTCCGGTTGTTTCCGAAGTCCCAGTGTACGAGCAGGAAACTGAAAAACTTGTCGATGAATTTCCAGAAGTATTTCCAACATGTGCTATCACCAGGTTTCGAGCAAGTGAAGCAGAGCGTGAGAGAAAGGAGTCTGAAAGTGATATTTCTCTTGATGACACATTCTTTGGAGAGGTGACTAGTGAAGGTGAAAGAGAACAAAGTTGGGAAGAAGGTGTGTGCAGTCAGCCAGCTTTAATCAAAGCACAGATGGAAGATGAGGAGTTGTTGAAGTTGAGAGAGGGTGCATTGACTGTAGATGAGGCGAAGGGAGTGCCAGAATGTTTCTATGTAAAGTCTGGTGTTTTAATGAGGAAATGGCGTCCTCTAGATCGTCCCGCAGATGAGGACTGGACGGTTGTCGACCAGATAGTTGTTCCTCCGCCGTATCGAAAGGAAATTCTACGTCTTGCACATGAAATTCCAATGGCCGGACACATGGGTGTCAAGAAGACTTTGTGTAGAATCAGAACTCACTTCTTCTGGCCCAAGATGAGAAAGGATGTGTCTGAATTTTGTCGCACGTGTCATGAATGTCAAGTGGTAGGAAAACCACAACATGCCATTAGATCTGCGCCGTTGATTCCTATTCCGGCTTTTGAGGAGCCATTTAGCCGTGTGATGGTAGATTGCGTTGGTCCATTGCCGAAGTCCAAGTCGGGATGAGAGTATTTATTGACTGTGATGGATGTTTCCACGAGATACGCAGAAGCATTTCCGCTGAGGAGCATAACTGCTAAGTCAGTTCTGAATGCCTTGTTGACTTTCTTTACTAGGTACGGGCTACCAAAAGAAATACAGTCGGATCAAGGTAGCAATTTCATGTCTCATGTCTTTCAGGAGTTGATGTACCAGCTTGGTATTCAACAGATCAAGTCGTCTGCATATCACCCGCAATCACAGGGGGCCTTAGAAAGGTACCATCAGACGCTAAAAACGATGCTGAAGGTCTACTGTCAGGATAATCCCAGGGACTGGGATAAAGGGATCCCTTTTCTTCTCTTCGCTGCTCGTGAAGTGCCTAATGAATCCACTGGATTCTCCCCCTTTGAGTTGGTGTTTGGGCATGAGCCAAGAGGGCCCCTGAAAGTTGTGAAGGAGCAGCTGTTGTCTGATGAGGAAGAGAAAGATTCCAATGCCTTAGACTACATTTCCATGTTCAGAGAGCGTCTTGTGAGAGCGAATGAAGTGGCGAGAGAACACTTGAAGTCTTCGCAACAGACAATGAAGGAAATCTTTGACCGAAAGGCAAAGAGTCGTGTGTTTGAGGTTGGAGACAAAGTCTTGGTTTTACTTCCATTGCCAGGAGATGCATTGAAGGCTAAATTCAGTGGTCCCTATGTAGTAGAGAGGAAGCTTGGGAAGGAGACTTATGTGGTGAGCATGCCTGATCGTAGAAAAACCAAGAGAGTTTGTCACGTGAATATGTTGAAGAAATACCATGAACGTGTAGAAGATGTAGGTGCAGTTGTGAGTGAGAGTGTCCTACACAGTGCTGAGAAAAGTGCAGAAGAGTTTGAGCCTGATGCTCCAGATTCTCAGAGTGTGAGTTTCAAGTCGGGAATGATTCCGCGAGTAGAGAACTCAAAAGCACTAGAAAATCCAGAGTTACTTCTCAGTCATCTGTCTGATTCGGAGAGGCAAGATGTTGTCGACATCTTCCAGGAATTTCCGGAGGTTTGCAGTGATAAATTGGGCTGTGCGAAAGATACTGTTCATACTGTAGATGTGGGTGAAAATGCACCCATAAAGCAGCATCCATATCGGATTCATCCTGCTAAGAGAGAACAGGTGGATAGGGAGATAGATTTCATGCTTGCAAATGGAATCATAGAGCCTAGTAACTCGAACTGGAGTTCCCCAGTAGTGCTAGTCCCAAAGTCAGACGGAACGTCCAGGTTTTGTATAGATTACAGGAAGGTCAATACCATAACCAAGACTGATTCGTTTCCGCTTCCTTTGATTGAGGAATGTATTGATCGGGTAGGAAGTGCTGAGTATGTCAGCAAATTGGATTTGATGAAAGGGTATTGGCAGGTGCCATTAGACAAAGGTGCAAGAGAGATTTCGGCGTTTGTCACGCCTTCCGGGTTATACCAGTGTTGTGTCATGCCCTTCGGGATGAAAAATTCCCCCGCAACTTTTCAACGGATGATGAATCGAGTTATTGCTGGTCATGATAACTGTGTTGTCTATATAGACGATGTGTTGGTTTTCAGCAATACGTGGGAGGAGCATGTTGCTCATCTTCGAGAGCTGTTCCAGAGGTTGTCACATGCAGGACTCGTGGTGAATCTGGCCAAATGCGAGTTTGGAAAAGCTTGTGTGACCTACCTAGGTCACAAGGTAGGCCGAGGTAGCGTCGCACCACGAGATGCCAAGGTCCGAGCCATCGTGGACTTCTCAGTGCCGTCATCGAAACGGGAGCTTCAGCGCTTCTTGGGAATGTGCGGATTCTACCGGAGATTCGTCCCCAACTTCAGTCACCTGGTGGTGCCCTTGACGGACTTGTTGAAAAAGGGTACAACGTTCAAGTGGTCGGCGAGCTGCCAGGATGCGTTCCAGAAGCTGAAGGCCGTCCTCATGAACGATCCCGTGCTCATCGCACCAAACTTCGAGAGGAGTTTCCAGCTAGCTACCGATGCTAGTGACCGAGGAGTAGGAGCCGTGCTACTTCAGGACGACGACAACGGACACAGCAAACCCGTGTGTTTCTTCTCCAAAAAAAAACTGAATCGCCATCAGCAAAAGTATTCAACTGTGGAGAAGGAATGCCTTAGTGTCGTTCTAGCGGTGCAACATTTCGAAGCGTATTTGGACGGTGGAAGAGACATCGTGGTGTACACTGACCATAACCCATTGACATTCTTAGAACGCTTCAAGCACAAGAATCAGCGTCTCTTCCGTTGGAGTTTGATTCTCCAACCGTACCCACTGAGAATTGTGCACATAGCAGGAAAGGACAACAAATTATTAGACGCTTTGTCGCGAGTTTGAAACTGTGCACGCGCTGATAATGTTGCCGAACGATAACAATCTCAAATCTACAGTGAAACCTACATAAAGCAGAACATTCAAACAGGACTCAAAACAGACAAGAAACGGATGGTGAATTTTTTTGTTTTGTATTGCATGACAACTATACATGTGTTTATGTATTTTCGTTCAGTTTTTTCCTTTCCCAAGGATCTGTGAAGGAAGAAATTGTATTTATGTTAAACATGTTTGTTTCAAAGAAAACAGTATGTGAGTGATGCTAGGAAGTATGAGAAAGTACTAGTACACAATATTCTGTCTTTATAAGGAGACGTTACTTGAAAATTTCATGATGAGTTACACGCCAAGCATTGTGTGATATGTTGAAAACCCAACATTACAGGAAGCGCCAGGATACAACATTTGTGGTGTGTAAGATTACAGTGAAAGTTGTGCTTCAGTTGCACACTTGTACATGTATTGTGATTTCATTCAATGTACCAAAGAGTCAAAGGATTCAGATTTGTATGTATACCGATACGTTTCAGAGTTAATGCTAGCAAATGCAAAAACAGCATAGCAAAATACAACCGGCCAGTCACAGGAAAACTGTTGATCAAATTTTGAGTTTTATATCAACCGATCTGTGTTAAAACAAAAGAATTTGTGTTGTTTTGTATTAATGAAAAAGTGTTGAGTGACATTGAGGCATAAAGAAGCCAAGATATAATGTCACTTTTGTAAATTAATAACTTGTATATGTATTTCGTTACAGAGTGACGGAGTCACATTTGTGTGTCACGTTTTGAGCAACAATTTTAAAAAAAGTATGATCTCGATATTTTCCAGAGTTTGCACATATATTACAACATCTTACGAGTGACAGTACATATGTGTGAAGGGACAAAAAGAAATGTCCGGCGGTTAAATTTTTGTTGTTGCTTTGGTTAACTTATGACGCAGAGTTGACATAAGTGTAAGATGTATTAGCAAGTACATTGAGTAGATGTACACATGTGTTGACGTGTTTAAATATGATGTTGTTATAATCAAGAAATGTGTGCTGTTACTTCATTCAGTGAAAATCCAGTGAAAGTTTGTGTTGGAGAAATATATATCTTTGCAACAGTCCGAACTATTTCGTGAAGAAAGTGTATTTTTGATTTTCACATTAAAGATGAAGTGTATGTGTTACAAGAAAAAATACATGTCTGAAGTTATGTTAGTTTATTAGTCAAGTATGTGAGGATATAATTACAGTCGAGACTACCAGAAAACACAGTCTCAGTCAAAATATCGATACTACTGGAGAAATGATTGATTACATCTGGTGTAATCTTTCCGGATTATGTGCACCCGTATGTGCACTCGTTGAAAACGGTTTCACATATTACTGTAGACTGTTGATTTGTGTATTTACATGTTTTGTAGGGGGCTTGTCAAGTTTTCATATACATTGTATTGTTCTAAAAAAGGACAATTGATGCCGGAGTTAACTGATTCTGATAAGGCTCAAAATCAGTAATTATAAGTGTAGTATGCTAGGTGAGGTTGTGAGAAAACAACACAAAACTATTTGAGTTTGTAATCGTGTAAGCTGAACAGTACGCACGAACAGTGAAGCAAGCCTTACAACGAAGGTGTTTATAGTCGAAAAGTTACATTCATAACTTTCCTCTTGTTGGGGGGAGGTGTGACGGAGAACCGTGATGTGCCTTGGTGAAACCAGGGTGGGGTGGAATAAAAGTGTCCATTCGGGACATGAGAGTTGGAGTTGGCAAACATGACGTGAACAGTCGCAGTCATTCGGTGCTGATCCAAGAATGTTTTGTCGGTGTATGACAGATGTTATGTCGGTGCTGACGGGTGTTCTGTTGGTGCATGACAACACATAGACCTAGATCTTAATCGGAAGGAACATGTACACGTATATCCTGACATTGTATACCATGGTGATGGGACTTTTTCTGTTATTTTCTTATTTTTTTTATTTTTTTTTTAATTCTACTTATTTATTCTCCAGTCATGGGACGGATAGCCCTGGTCAGCTAAGAGCTGTTTTTCACAGGGGTCCGACCATATACAGTATTACAAAAAAAAGAAAAGAAAAAAAGGCCAGTGTAATACGATGGGAGACATGAATGAAATTGCAAAAATAAGTTCTCGTTCTCTTTTTCTCTATAATTGTAACTGAAGGGGGGAATATAAACATTTTTTGTCAACTCAAGTTTCAAACAAAACAGGGAGTAAAGGCATAAAGGTTATTAAATGAACAGAATATCTTTATTTCGTTCATTTGATTTAGTAGTCTAAGAATTCATGAGACAAACTAAAAAAACAAACAAATGTGATTTACAATTTTCCTGATTTAAAAATCAGTTCAAATTTTTGTGACATTTTGGTTAATATTGCTTTTTTTCTCATTTCATTTGAATTTGGATTTAACAGAAGATTCTTTCCTTCATCATTCTTAGCCTTTATTGATCTTCTGGGCTTCAAAAATATTACAGAGATCATAGTTTTATTTTTGCAATTTAATTCATGCTTTTTATGATATAAATTTGTCTTTTGATCTTGTTCTTAGGCATGAATGACAGTTTGTTCAAGTTTTGCAATTTTTACTTTTGTGCCTTGGAAGAGAAAGAGAAAAACAAAGGTGTTCATTGTTATGCGTAAAGCTTCCTTTTTTATTGACCTTCTAGGTTGAAAACCAATTAAATTATCTTTCATATGGTATATAATACATGAACTTTTGTTGTACATCGATACAGTACGAGAAATGCTCAAAGTAGAGGTTTAGTTGTACCCAAAGTAAAAACTGAAAGTGGCAGAAAGGCATTTTCTTTTGATGGTGCAATACTTTGGAATAGTTTTCCAAGTGAAGTGAGAAATGCTCAAACAAAACAAACATTTTGTACTCAGTTTCTGAAAAGTCGGCAATATTAAGATGCTGTATTGGTGATTATCATTATACATGATTACATTTGATAATTTGGTATATGTTTTTTTTTTTCACAAGCAATATTGTTTTGGTAATGACTTGAAGTTATATACACACGTGTGTTTGCTATGGTATGTACATGTTTGTAGGAGTGCAGGCCCACCTTTGGTGGTTGTCGGAGAGTATGTGCTGTGGTGACAGGTTTTGTTTTTCTTTTCTTTTCTTTCTTTTCTTTTCTTTCCTTTTCTTTTCTTTTCTTTACTCTTCTTTTCTCTCTCTTTTTTTTTTCCTTTCTCTGTTTTGAAGGTCATTCACATTGCCATTAGATGAGATAGGCTTCCTGGTTAACTGTTGCACAATGTGTTGCCATGGTAACTGTACATTTTGAATGAAAAATCATGTTAAAAAATATGGTTTTGGAGTATTTGGTTTGAAATCTGGCATATGTGATCATTATATGATTTAGATGTTTGAATTTTTCTTATGTTATATATGTAGTTGCAAAGTGCGTTGCCATGTTAACAACATCATTTGAATGAAAATTATTGAATAATACTGCCTTTTTTTTTTAGTTTTTGAGTATTGGATTTGAAATTTGGGATATGATATGATCTCATGATATCATAGTTGTGTAGATTTTTTTTTAAATGTTATACATTGTGTTACCATGGCAACAGCGTTTTCAGTGACAAACACAGAAATTGTTGATATATTTATTTTTCTCAGATTTTGGGCATTAGACAAGGGATAATATATGAGATATGATATACAGCTGTATATGTGAATGCCATTGGGCAGTGTATTCGTATTCTTATTTTATGTTGAGTAACATATTATTATGTTCATAAGTTTGTTATTAGCAAGAATATAATAAGATGGTTGCTGATTGGGTTCATTTCTTCCCGCTTTGGGTGGGGGTATTTATCACTCTCAGTGAAAGTTTTAATAGGCCCATCACCATGTTATTATAGCTTGTTTGACTAGTAAACGTGTAATTGTCAGTGTATAGTTATTGTGTGACTGTATGTAGGGGACTCAGTGGAAGAATTGTACCTGTCCACATACAGTGTGTTGTATTTGATGTATATGTCTCTGTCTTGTCAACTGTAATGTTTGTTTGTGCAGGGCCCCCAGTAAGAACAGTACTTGCCTACTGATGGGGCTACCCTGTTGAAAAAAGACTGAATAAATAAATAAATAAATAAATTAACCAAATATTCTGTGAAAAATGTAACCTTGAAAAAATGCTTACTTTTTTTTTCGCCGAGTATACATACGCCGACACACTTTATAGTCATGATCCACTCTCATATCTTGTATCTTGCGTGGTTTGTATTATTTTTTTGCTTAGTTTATGTTCAGATGTCAAGTGAAGTATGAAAAATCCTTTTCTGCCCTCGTTTAATGTCAAATTTTTGGACCTACGTGCACGTTTTCAAATTTCTGCCGAAGACGCTTTCACAGAAACGAAAGTCTGAGCTAATGAACACTGAGAGAGGAAGATGAGGTATATAGATAGATAGGGAGATAGAGTGGATAGGGAAAGAAAAGAAATATACAATGTAGTGTCATTTAAACGTTTCAACGTAGGGGGCTTCTCCTTGTTAGGTAACATTTGTTGTTGTTGTTGTTTTTTTCACGCGTATCAGCTTACTTCCTCGTTTACACTAACGTCTTATGATACTTTATTCACTATTGATAATATACAGTACGCACTGAATGAGAGCACAAAGAGGAAATCCACACTGCTTTTGTAAGTTCCCTTCGATTAGAAAACAGACAAACGGAAACACACAGACCCGCAATACACACACACATACGAATACATATATACATACATACATGTATATATATATATATATATATATATATATATATATATGTGTGTGTGTGTGTGTATGTGTGTGTGTGTGTGTGTGTGTGTGTGTGCGGGTGTGTGTGCGTGTGTGCGTGTGTGTGTATTATACGTACATATCATGTACGGAAATTTGAAGTTGAACATGCCTATTAGGAGGAATTCCAGGCCAGTAATAAGTTAGTCTGATAAGGAAGAGTTAAATGTTACGAGTACAAGAGTGCGAATTTGAACAAAATCGGATAAACGTACTGAGGGAAGTTGTGAAATTGTGACGTTTCGATAATTTCTGCAGACTGACAGTTCTCATACGGTTGAAATGAAGTGAGCTGATGATATCATCTCCCAACTATTTTTTCCTTTTATCTTATAAAAATTAAAACGATGAAAATGTAATGTTTCTGTTATTAAAGTGTAAAATGTACTGTTATTCCAGCATAACTTCAGAATACTGATCGTCACTTTGCTATATCAGAATTTGAAACTGGGCCGTAATTGCGTTTGAATTAAATACGGAAATTTCAAAATTGTATGTACAAACCATATAGTAAGTCGTGAGGGAATGACATCATCACTTCGCTGTTTGCGTATTATCAACTGTTCAAGAACTGTTTCTTGAAAAATTAGCGAAACTTCAAAATGTCATAGTGTCCTTATTTTTCATCCAAATTTTGATAACATTTTCATTGTTGTGCTAGAGAATTTTTCTCCTTCCTTTCAGGCTAACTTAAAACTGCATTGGAATCCCCTTTAATTTTACTTAAAAGAAACCAAAACCTAAATGTTTATATATGTGGACCGAGTGAAAGCATGAAATAAGACATCAATGAAAGTTTGATAATTAGAAAATCAATTTAAAGGTAACATAAATTTTCAATTTTTTTTGGTGACGTCATCGCTACTACAGTTCATGACGTCATACATGGACAATGATATTAAGAAAATACAAAGAAAATTACACAAAAATTTCATTTCTCATGAAAAATATATTCCATTGACTTGTTACTGACATAAATATTTTAGGAGAACGTTATTCCCTCTGTTTTCCAAAGAAGGTAAGTCCAGTGCTCTTTCATTACGCTAGAAGTGTGAACAGATTTATCATATTCAATTTTCTCTCTTATTTTATTCTTTATTGTTTCCCACACATGACGTGTGAACTGTATAGTAGTGACCGCTGTAACTGTAGTAGTCTTTTATGTGTCGATGACGGTTTGAATTGATCGTCCGATTTTCCTCAAACTTTCACTGACTTGTTCTACTGATATTGGCGCTGCTTTCACTCAATTCACATTTATATTAAGGTTTGGACTTCTTTAAGTGGTTCTCTAAATCTTTCTCTCTGCTGAATCTACATGCACTGATGTATCTACCTGCATATAAAGTGTTGGAAACCCCTTAAAGGATCTGCGAGGAAGCAATCATATTTACGACAGACAATATAACATGTAGACTCAATTACTTTTATTCCTATGCGTTCAATTTAAAAAGCCGTTTTTGTTATCATCAATATTGGTTTTGATATTGGTATAATATACTTATTAGAGTTATTATAATAATTATCATCGTCTTTTTGATATCGTCACTGCGAAAGAGATATAAAGTACTACAATGATAACAACAGAAAAAAATAGTATATAGTAGCATTAAGGATAACAATGATGATGATAATAACAATAATAATAATAATAATAATAATAATAATAACAATAATAATAACAACAACAACAACAATATTAGTAGTAGTGAAAACTGTAATGAAAAGAGGGTCTCCTGCTCAGTTGTACCAGACTTGGCTGCCTCGGTAAGCTTACTTATCATATAGTAATGATTCATATCATATCATAAATATAGCTATCACCAATATCATCGCGATTAGAATCATCACTGTTATTCTATTTTATTTTTATTTTTTTGCGCGTGGTCAGATGGTGTCATGTAACTAATAGCATCGACAACAACGTTGTCTTCATTCTTAACACACCACTCTCATAACTATTACTGTCGTCTCTATCACCGGTATAATAACATCTTGCTTAAGCATTATTACTTCCTTAATGGTCCCTTGACACTGCCGTTTTCAAGTTGTTTGCAGTCTGTGGTGTTGTTCCATAAATAGTACATACAGGTTGTATTTATATAGAACGCTTTTAAATTCTTGTGTTATCTTAAATACTCATTACAAATTATTTGTAACATGAAATATCTTCATTAATTTTCATTTTCATCTGCAAATGTTTTTTTTTTTCTTTTTTTTTTCATTCATAACTTTGGTATTTCACAATCTACCATTGGTTGTCACTTTCACAAATGCTTTATTTCTTTGATAGATCAAACAGTTCTATGGGTAGCTTTAAAACCTGCAAAAAAAAAGTACTGTAAAATTCAGAAATAAATGTTATATCATAAAGTTCTTCCACGTATGTTGTGTTCAAAACTGTCGAATATTAGTTAAGGATAGGGCTTTTTTCTTCTTTTCCTGTACTCTATAGATTCCTACGTTTACCACATTGAGACGATTGAGACTCGGGAATAAATTTGTGATCACTCCCTTAATCGTATTATAAACAAAAAAAAATGTGTAAATTCAAATTACTCTGATCACTTCAGGGCGTTGTGCTCATTTGCAAAAAATTGAGATCCTATTTGCCGTAAAGATTCTGCCTGTCATTATGTTGAGGCTTCAAAGAAAACGCTGAGAATATTATTAAAGGGCCCTGAAATACAAATGCATGTCGATTTGTGTTGATTTATGATACCCTCAACATCACTTTTGCGGTGAAACGAATATCTAGAAACATTCCATATATTTTGAACGATTTTTCTTCTATTTTTTCTTCAGATTACTTGGGAACGCCCACAAAAAAATCCTTTCAAACCAATATTCTTGAGATGACCTCATCTGTCAATCATTGCTAAGGTACTGAAATGTTTAACAAAAGACATTGGAATGCACCTTCCCCTCGACTCAGCATAACTTGCATGTTCCCTCGCCATGTCTTTTGTTAGTCACATTGGTATCACAGAAACATGCAAGTTATGCTGAGTCGAGAGGAAGGTGCATTCCAAGGTCTTTTGTTAAACATTTCAGTACTTTAGCAATGATTGACAGATGAGGTCATCTCAAGAATATTAATATTGATTGGTTTGGAAGGATTTTTTTTGTAGGCGTTCCCAAGTAATCTGAAAAAAAAAAAATAGATGAAAAAAAAATCGTTAAAAATATATGGAATGTTTCTAGATATTCGTTTCACCGCAAAAGTGATGTTGAGGGTATCATAAATCAACAGAAATCGACATGCATTTGGTTTCAGGGCCCCTTTAAGATTGGTCCCCACTCTCCCACCCATCAGGTGTCCCAAGGGTCCATGGATCCGCCATACCATTAAAACTGCAGTGATCAATGTAGTAATACTGATATAGCACTAACTTTGCTCTATAACCATGATTACTTGTGGTTTTAGAGGAGAAGATTTTTGGGATGGGGGAGGGGTGGGTGCTCTATTGTAAGTAAGATCCTATTAACCTATTACGGATGCTACCTACCGAGTTTGATGAAAATCCCTAGAGGTGTTTTCGAGAAGAACCTGAAAGGTTCATGCAATAATAACAACAATGATGATGATAATAATAATAATAATAATAATAATAATAATAATAATAATAATAAATAATAATAATGCGGAAGACGGACGCCGGACGATGAATATTGCAATAGCTCACTTGTTTAAAGGGGATGGCTAGTAACTGATCAGTGGGTATCAATGGGAATGCTGGGGATGATTGTTCCAATCCTTGCGGGATTCATTTAAGAGTACATTATATATCTATTGTTGTGTGAAAATTATTTGCTTCAGAATGGTCTCTGATTCAATAATGTGCAGTTTAATGTTTCCAGGTTAGCATGCCTGTACAGTGACGGGGCATTAAAATTTACTTGAATGCATGAATTCAGTTTATCATTTTTTATTTCATCTTCTCTAGTGATGCTAGCATTAAATTACGAATGTTTAAGCATACATACATATCTGTCTAACAATAAATCAATGCGCATCTAATATCTTCACTGAAAATGTGTAGTTAATCTTACTGTGTGACAGGCATACTTTATATCGTTCTTACTCTACTAGACACGAATGGGATATAGGAACAATAAAGGCAAGTTGTAGTATATTTGAGTCTTTGTCTCCGCCAATGATTATGATGATAGCGCTAGTGCTGAAAACAGGAATTGTAAAGCAATGTCATACAGAGACTTGATGGTTCAAATCAAATCAAATATCTACCTAATCACAATCATTACTTTTCCTCTACATGGGTTATACATAGACAAAATATTCCTACTGGATAAAAAAGAGCTCCTCTCTGCTTGCCGCCGACTCCTCTATCACACAAGCGGTATGCTCTTCGTAAGCTTTTGCCTTACTCTCGTTCGAAGAGAGCGTAAGATGCTCACTGCATTTTCTCGAAATATGGTATCGCGGGAAAAGTAAATTAGCGGGTTTGTCATTGAGCTCACGCAAACAAGAAAGAAAGCGCAGTCGTCTGCAGTGACGTACCAGCGGTCGCTGTTGATGTATCGCGCCGCGCCAAGAAAGCTAGCCAGAGGCATGAAGCAGACGAGAAAAGAAGAAACCATCAACAGAGTGATCTTCGTTGCCTTGACGTGGCGGGAACTGTTCCCGCGTTTCCGTGGCGCGCCAGGAACTCTCATGGCGTCTTCCACGATGGCGATACGATTCGCTTGCCTGATAGCAATTATCAAAATGCGGATGTTGAGAACCATGAGGAAAGCTCCGACGATTAGTATGGAGATGAGAACCAACAGGTCGAACACCATCGAAATATTGCTAGAGCTGCTCCGCTCGCCCAGACAGTAGGAATAGACGAAGTCTTTCGCAGACCCATGACTGTCCACACTGATTCTCGCCACGGCGTAAGTCAGCGTTAAAGTCCAGGCTACAGACAATGCGATACCAATCCTCCGATTTGTAACGATGCTCTCGTAACGCAGCGGCCTTGTCACAGCAATGTAACGGTCTAGGGTAACTAAAAGTAAATGTGTCAGAGATCCGTAAACGAAGACGTAGCTCCAAAGGTAAAAGTACTCAGCACTGCTGAGAGAGCAAGTTACCTCATTGCGAACGGTTCGTATATAGAGCTCGAGTGGCAGGGAAACACAAGCATTCATGAGATCGTTCAAGGCCAAACTTAGGAGAATGAAATAATTTGGTTTTCTCAACTGTCGCCGGCTAAGGACGGGAAGGATAACCATGCCATTTCCGAACGCAATAATGAAGATTAATGGTACAACCACGAGAAACACTACAATCCTGTGCAAATACGAATTGTGGAAGCTATTCCGTGGCAGACTGTTCTCCTCGAAAAAATCCATCGTGCATCCTTCAGTGATTGCTTCCTTGAATGTTGTCTTGAAAGTAAAATCGATTCCGATGGAAAACGAAGAGCTTTGGCAGCAGTGGATGGGAAGAGATCAGCCCAGCAGATAAACCTGCTTACGATGGGATATTCCTGGTTTGAAATGTGGCCAACATTTTTTGAGCTGTCCCAGTACAACCATGTCACTGTCACATTGATCACCCTGTTTAACATCCATTGTACAGATGCAATATTATCTTCTTTCTAGAGACTTCTCTCATCAAATCATATGAAACATACTTCGCGGTACTAAATATGCTCTCGAAATTCAGTTTACACATCGATGCATCCATTGACAGAGTGAGATCGATGGTGGTGTGACGTAGGCGTGGCTTTAGGAAACAGGTGCATCCGTAGCAGTCGCTTTGCTTAAATCTTCTTTCAAATATATTGAATTGATTTGCTAAACTTTAAAGTCAGGCTTGACGGTTATAACTCATTTTATAGGAATATATGTGTATTCATATACTGTCAAAAGCTTACTTTGACAAGGAGGTCCATGAAAGCCGTATGAAGAGGTGGATTGACGAGGTTTCGAAGTGAAAAAAAAATCTCATAAGTAGTATATGAGGACATATGATTTTTCTCTTGACCCGGTTTTTCACAAGGAATATTTAACATCATAAGAGTCACTCCGCAGTCTGCCGTATACTTGACTCGGTGATATATCACGGCTAGACAACAAATACTGGATACTGGGTGCTAAGGCAGCAGAAATATGAGCAGCACTTCAACAATCTTCAGGCCATCAGGATGGAAATACTTCTGAGACGATGATCAGTTGTTTGATTAAATCACGGATCGATCCTCTATCTCCATTGCTCTCGATGTGGAATGTGCACAAGAGTTGTTATTCCATGGTGCGAATGCTGGCCGTAACGACTTGATGCATACCTTGCTTTAGGAGTAGATTAATATCTTCAGATGTCATTTTAACTTTCTCAGTCAAATACAGATCTAGCTCGAGTGAAAAGAGGAGGAGTAAAGGGATCCATGAACCACTGAAATGATAGAAATACGAGCTATTTCGGAAACACTCAGGATTTCATACGCATTCGAGAGTGAGTGAGTGGTGAGTGACTACTTCGTCTGACAAGGATGGATGAACAGTCAACATTTTACATGATTTCCGTCCACTGTACGGCTTCGGTATACTTCCATTTAGAATAATACCTGTGTCGTATGTGTGTAAACGCTTTTGGTGAAAACTGTGTGTTAGAGGGGCTAATCTGTATTCATGGCACGATCGAATTCTCGACTGCCTAAACAAATCAAAGGGAAGAGTCAAAATGGAATGACGGGGTGGGGAGGGGGTGGGGGGTTAGTACTGAATCAATACCCTCTAATGACACACGCAGAAATAAAAAGGTTTACCTATATGATTAATATGGCGAACAGTGCATGGCAATTAATTTTTTTCAAGAAAAGACACAAAAGAGCAATAAAAATATGATAAAAACCTTAGCTGGTGAACACTTGTCTGTCTTTACAGAGCAATTAATATGTGATAGCGCAGGGTGAGGAGAATTTTCCATATCATAATTAATTTCATTCCTTTGATCTGCTGTGATTTTTAACAGTATCAAACTAAAAAGAACCAGATACCATGCAGATTTTCAACAGATTTACCATAAAGAGGCAAAGAGACAAAAAGTCGAAAACTTAATACATATAAGATAGCGCAGGGTGAAAGAATTTCAATTATTATTTCGATTATTCAATTTAATCAAGCTAAAAACATGGGTGGAATATGGTATATGCGATAAAATGGAAGAAGCACCGATGAATACAGTATAACTCTTACACGTAAACTATTCATACATATCCTACATCCATGTACACATCCATTCATCAGAAGACCTACTGTTAACGCTATTTTTTAAGAGTCCAATATTGTTTTGGAAATCAAAATTTGAGGAGGAGAATTTTCCATATCATAATTAATTTCATTCCTTTGATCTGCTGTGATTTTTAACAGTATCAAACTAAAAAGAACCAGATACCATGCAGATTTTTAACAGATTTACCATAAAGAGGCAAAGAGACAAAAAGTCGAAAACTTAATACATATAAGATGAAATGTCTCCTGCGATAAGAGTGTGATTTCAAGAAAGGAGTGGAATTGAGCAATGTACACTGTTTTAACTTTTATGCACTTGGATTTGAAGACTTTGTGATGAGCATGCTGATCTTTTCCCCATCAGTCGCTTACAAGCAAATTAATATGGATACGAATTTCCCCGGGCACAGCGCATTAATTACAGCATACATCCGGTTTCAGTTCAAACAAACTGCTTCAATTATTGAAACTAAACTTAATGAATAAAGCGCAACTCTGTTCTGCTATCTAATTGGGACATATCGCGTATTCAAATTAATGTAAAAATTTATATTAGTGGGACTCAGCTATCACTGCGCTTAACTGTCACGTTTGATATTTCAATGGACAACACTGTACGTGCCTGCTCCGGAAGGAAAAAAAAAAGTGGCTCAGAACCATGTTGATCATTTTCCACAAGTAAGCCAATATTTAATGGGATATTTTGGATCACTTAAAAGTAACTCTGAAAAGAAAGAGTTAAGTAATTTTTACAGTACATCAGTGAAAACTGAAACTAAACTGGATATGAATTTTCACAAAGAAGTTCCCGAACAGTCAATATGAATACGGAAATGAATGAGTGAACTTACGATGTCATTTTCTACTTGTCATATAAACATTATAGTTTTGTATGAAGTAAAATCTTGAAATTTCCTGTCTGGCCTTTTTTTCCCTCTTGTTCAAACGTACTTATGCTTCAGACTCAAATCATTATGTGTCCAACTGAAGCTATTCAGCGACCTCACTAATTTGTATCTGATTCTACTGAAATTTTCACTGCTCTGCTCATGATATCAAGGTTTTCTTTTCAACCAAACTTATAAATGATCCGGAACTCCCTTTCATTCCATGTTATCCGGGACGTGTGTGGTTATACAAACACACATACGCACACACATGCACATACATTCAAAGTGAATGCTCTCCCATATACAGATGCTTTCTTTGTACAGTTTAATGAGCACAAACAGTCGATATAACATAACATTTTACAACTACAGCGGTGCTTGCAGATATTGACTGTGCAGCTACTTCACTAATTTAGCTACACTTTCATGTAGCCCTCTAAATTTTATACTACTTTTTTATATTTGTATGTCATATGTACATGAATATAATCATAATGTGTGTGTGTGGGGGGGGGGGGCATACGAGTGCTTGTGTGTGTATAAAATATACTCAAAGACCCATTCTCCTATTTTGTTCCTGTATATTGATTGATTATGTTTCAGCGAAAATTAGATAAGACGACAAAATACAATTTTCATGTCTTTATCGGCTTTATCCTCAAATATTATGGCCATCTCTTGCATTTCATTAAATACCACCAAATCAAACCTACCATAACATGCTATCTTCGATGAAATTTTTATTTCTGCCTTTTAATATAGTTATGGCACATCGACGAGACGAACATCATCACACAAATCTAAGTAAGTATGAGCAAAATACGGCTGAACACACACATACACAAATACAAAGTTTACGTCTTGCACGTCTTGCATCAAGTGACTACAATATTTACAATAAACACCTCCAACATACCCTTCCTACATTTTCTCCCAGCTCACATGTTCACTCTAAATTTTTTATACCGATCTTTCCTCATGTAAACAGTCAAAGACTTGAGACGGGTGATGTTCCTTATTTCCAAGGTTCGTTAATCCGAAAATGATATAACTTTCGTTATTCCGAAACACATAAACTACCTATATCTATGATGTTCGTTAATTCGAAAACAAATATGGGTTCGTTGATTCTAACATTTGTGGCGTTATTTTGAAGGTTCATTATTCCGAATGTGCGTTAATTCCGAAAATGAAATAAGGTTCGTTAATCTGAAGGTTCATTAATCGGAAAACGAAAAGAAGATAGACTAACGAACTTTCGGAATAACGAACTGTTGTTGTTGTTGTAATTTTCGGATTAAGAACCTTCGGAAAACGAAAAGAAGATAGACTAACGAACTTTCGGAATAACGAACTGTTGTTGTTGTTGTAATTTTCGGATTAAGAACCTTCGGAAAACGAACCTTTTTTCATTTTCGGGATTATGAACATTCGGAATAAACAACACTTGGAATAGCAAACCTTATTTCAATTTCAGATTAACGAACCTTCGGAATTACTATAACCTCTCGAGACCTCCATTTTGAAAATCCATACGCGTAGCCACTGTAGCCCATCACATGACCACTATATGACATCATTATTGTTACTGTTGTATGATACAATTATCATTCTTGTCCTGTAAGATGCTATCAATAATGGTAAATATGATGAGAAACCAGTGAGATTAATAACAGGGAATCTGCTGGAGATGAAAAGTAGCATGACCATGACCACGTCCTAACCAACTATAACATTCGTGACAAAGTAAAACATTATAGATGATGACTGGCGGGGGAGGGAACATACCGAATGTTCCACCTGAAGGGTTTGAAATGCTATTGAGGGAGGTTATAAGTCCCTCGACTTCGTCTCGGGACTTATAGCCTCCCGAAATAGCATTTCAAACCATGAGGATGGAACGTTTGGTACATGTTCCCGACAACAAAAGTCATCATCTGTTATATTATATGGGTTAGTCAAATACGTCAAATACGTCAACGTCAACCACCAGCACAACGCACTCGATCGCGCGCTCGCGCAGATTCAAATTCACTGTGTGGGCGCGGGTCCTTCTATCATTTGTTACGTTAAAATGTTTTCCCATGGGAGAACATTACAAAAATGTTCTCCCATGGGCGAACATAACCAATGTTCCTCCATCACGTGACTGTGTTTAGTCAATAGCTAACCGGTATTTGACTAACCCATTTAATATAGTGTAATGTTCAATTACGGTATGTAAGTATACATCACTGACGCCATCCACACTAACTCTTTGCAAGTCTTAATGTAGTAGTTCCCTGCTTTCAACTCGTTTAAATTACGGTGAAGTAAAATGATGATGATGATGATGACTATGATGATAATAATGATGATAATAGCAGTAATAATGATAATAATTTCGATACAAATATTGTATGAAAACAATGACATGACAATGATAATGGTAATGATAATATTTCACATTTTTACCTTCCTTAATACAAAGTTTTAAGCGTCTTACAAAATTACAATCATGAATTAAAACATGGAAAAATCTTAGTTATCAAGCATGATTGCAATAATTTCTTTAAAATGACTGAAAGGATTTACTAGATTGTATTTAAAGCATTCTACTTCCTCCTCTCATTTTCTCTATATAGAAATTTCGTCACCTCTTGAAACAAAGACAAGTGTTGACTACTTTCTTCAACACTTCAAGTAAAGTCAAGTAACATTGAAGGAATTATCAAATTTCCTCTTTTCATGTTCCTGGTTTTTCTTCTGAAGTGTGCATCACGTGCACAGCAAGTATTATTATTATCATTATCGTCATTCACGTTATTACAGTCACAGCCAAAAAAAGAAGAACAACAAAACAAAACTAAACTAAAAACAACCCCTAGAAAATGTTTGGAACAAGTCAACGGTTTACCGCTACTTACGTAAACAGTGGTATAAGAGGTTAATGATAATAATAATAATAATGATAATAATAATGATAACGATAATGATAATGAAAATAATAATAATAATTCACAACATTTATATTGCAATGGTCAAAGGTGCTATATACATATAAATAAGGTACAAATGTCACACAACATTGTAAAGTACGTAATCATGTAAAAAAAAAAAAAAAATCATAAAAATCATGCACAGACGGATGATACGCCAAACACCTTTGAATTCAACGGAATATAACATTCATGACAAATATCACTGATGATTAAAAGTCTCAAACCACTTGATGTGTGCAAGATAAGTCATTGTCAAACCAAATTTGAAGGATAGATACACTCCTATACTTTGAGACAAAGGCCGGGATGATAGGCCTATAAATCACGTTTAGGCTACACACTCCTTCTGACATAATGATAGTCATAATGTAGTAGTCCTAATTGAAACTGAGTTAAAACATGTGCTTAAACACAGAACAATGCTCTCATAAAATACAGATAGCGACAACATGTAATAGAATCTAATCGTCTAACATTAATCAGTTTTCGCTTGTTTCTATGGGCACTAAAACCATCATTTACCGGATGTCTTTTTACAAGATGTAAATGTAGCCATATTGGTAAGAACGTTCAATTATTACCAAAAAGTATTAGTGGATGTGAAGTTTTATCATATATGAGTTGAGTTGAGTTTATTAACAACATACATATGAATATGATAACATGATAACATGAAATTCCACAGTGTAAGATACAATAACATGAAATTTTCATGAGAATACAATGATTTTGTACAAGGTTCTTACAGCTTTGCAAGCATATATTTTACATACTTATATCTACCTTACATAAGAATACATGTGTTATAATACATTTAGTTTCGTTGTGATACATTTATCACTGAAAAGGCAAAGAAAATGAATAAGTATGTAATGTAGACATATATGCATAGACAGAGGTTCTGAAAAAAAAATAATTGAAAAAAAAAATAGAAAAACAGAAGATAATGTTGTTAAAGGGGGAACCAAATGTTAGCACAAGTGCTAGTCGAGAATGGTTCTCCCATCATAGCTACATGTATATTTAAGCTGCTTATTGCAAGGTCTATACTCTTTTAAAGTAACTGTAATATAGAAGTACATTAAACTGAACACTGAAATTTCTTTTCATCACTAAACTTCTTTTAACAGGTGATTTTTTAGGTTTCTTCTAAATGAAGATCTTGTTCTTTCCTCTTGAACATTTTTGGGCAAACTATTCCAAAACTTTGATCCGACAAAAGATATAGAAAATGTACCATGTGTCGTTTTACATTTCGGGAGTCTAAGCATGGAATGATCTTTGCCTCTAGTCCTGTATGCATGATTCATTGGCTCATAATATTGCGTTACAGAATGTGGTAAATGTCCCTTGTGTAGATCATATACAAAGGTTGACACTGCAAGCTTATGCAGGTCAAAAACATCTAACACTCCTAGACTGGTGAATAATGGCCTAGAACCTGTTCTTAAGGGGGGAAATGTAATTGCTCTCAAGGCCATTTTTTGCGCTAAAAATATGCAATTTAAGTGGCTTCTGTAGGTACTTCCCCATACTTCAATTCCATAAAGTATATGTGATTGTATAAAGAATTTATATAAAAGCATGAGAACATACCTTGGAACAAAGTATCTTAACTTGAAGATTAAGCCAATTTTGCGCCTAATGCATTTGTTGATACATTTAATCTGATCCTTCAACATCAAGGTCTCATCAATTTGGATACCTACAAAAGATGCTACATTTACTCTTTCTATAACCGTTTCAGAGACTGTTAACACACCTTTAACTGCAATTGGTTGTCTTGGTCCTTTAATAATCATATAATTTGTTTTCTTCAAGTTAATAGTTAATCTATTCACAATACACCATTTCTGTACCTCATTCAATTTTCCATTTACATCATTCATATCAATTTCTTTTGTACCTTTAGGAAATGTATGAAAAATATTTGAATCGTCAGCGAATAGTCTGAACTGAAAATAGTTACATGAGCTAGGTAAGTCATTGATGTATAATAGAAACAGTGTGGGTCCTAGCACTGATCCTTGTGGTACTCCACATGTTATCGTTCTACTACTGGATACTTCATTCTTGTAGCACAATACCTGCGATCGGTTTGAGAGGTAATTTTGGAACCACTGCAACACAATGCCTCTTATGCCATAATATTCTAATTTCGCTGAAAGAATGCGATGATTGATTGTGTCAAACGCCTTTTTGAAATCTATAAATATACCAAGGGTTATTTCACCTTTATCATTTGAATGTATTAACCAAATTGATTAATGATAATTTTGTACTGTATTTCTTACGAAATCCATACTGGTGTCTGTACAAAATTTTAGTGGATTCTAAAAAGTCCATTAGACGACCATTGACTAATTTCTCAAAATTTTTTGCAATTACTGGCAGAACCGAAATAGGTCTGTAATTACCTGGGTCATCCTTGGAACCTTTCTTGAACAAAGGCGTCACTTTTGCAATCTTAAGTGCATCTGGGAATTGGCCCATTTCCAATGACAAATTAAAGATATAAGTCAATGGGGAAACAATATATGGTGCTGCGTCCTTGATCAATCTTATTGACAAATTATCATAACCATGAGACTTTGTAGCATCAAGAGCATATACAATATCCATAATTTCTTCTTCTCTTATAGGTTTCCAAGCCAAAGACTTTGTGTTTCTGGCACCAAATAATCTTGAAAACAACTATTAGGAGGCCCATTTGGTATTTGTTCTGCCAAATTTGACCCAACAGTGACAAAGTAGTTATTGAGTTCTTGGGCTATTTCATTTTCAGAAGATACAACTTTATCAATTCCACCTTGATTAATAGTTAACTTTTCTATATCCAAATGCTTATTCTTACCCTTTCTACCAATTAACTCATTAATAGTATCCCAGGTCTTTGTCATGTTACTTTTATTACGATTAAAAGAATTGCAATAATACAATCTCTTTGCATTTTTAATGACTGTTACCAAAGTGTTTCGATACCTTTTATACTTGTTTCCGTATTCGTCACTAAAATTTGAAGACCTGTAGTTTTTGTATAAGTTGTGGTTCTTCTTGATGGATTTAAGAATCGCTGATGTGATCCAAGGTTTCTTTGGGCTGTTCTTTTTCTGGGATACATTATATTCTATTGTAGGTGCATGCTTATCACATATTTTCTCAAACATATCATGAAAAACTTTATAAGCTGTGTTTACATTGTCGTATCTAGATACATGTGCCCATTCAGTTTTCCCTAGATCCTCGTGAAATGACTGGGCATTAAATGACTTGTAGGATCGAGCAAATTTCTGCACAAAGACATTCGTATTTTTGTTCCCATTTTCAAAAATTACAAAAATTGGAAAATGATCTGACACATCTGTCTCAATGACACCTGAATGAATTGTATGACTGTACACATTAGTATAAATATGATCAATAATAGACGACGTAGAATCTGTCACCCTTGTGGGTGACGAGATAATCTGTTCCACTCCTGTACTCTCTACCATACTCAGATAATCATATACCTTTTGATTATTCGTTTGAGATATATCTATGTTGAAATCGCCAAGAAGTACAATGCCTGTTTTTCCAACATTAAGTTCCTCTAAAACATTAAGCAAGCTATTTCGAAATTGTTCAACATCAGTATTTGGTTTTCTATAAATTATTCCTATCACAGTTTTATCAAAACAATTCTGATTTATCCTCAACCAAAGACTTTCCGTGTGTTCAACATAATAATTCAATGTAACATAGTTAAGCATCTTATGAATATAAGCTCCTACTCCTCCACCCCTCTCCTTTCCCTGGCGGCAATTGACCTCCAAAACATAATCCTGTAATGGTAATGTGTTGACATTACATGTACTAACGTTCGAAACTTCAGAAAGTGCAATAATATCAAACTTGAATTTAAGGCTGTGATCATACAATAATTGCAGCCCACTTATATTTCTATTTAAAGACCTAACATTGACATGAGTGATACTAAGAGAGTTCTCATTTATTTTATTTATTTCATTATCAAAATCACTGGGACATAATTTGTATTCATGAACTTCCAAAGTATTGACTTCATTTTCTATCATTACTTATTAGGTTGGAGTTTATCTTAAATTGGGATTAACAAGGTCACAGGCAATACTATAAAGTGAAGTTTGAAGTCGCTATAGGAAACATCATCAAACCCCAGATCAAAGAGATCATCCGGGTTCTTGATGATCTTTGTCTCTCCGCTTGTTAGTTTGCAAGACACGTTCCCGTACTTGCTTGTTGTGGATTTGACATTTGCGGCCGTCTTTACCTTCATGAGGATTGAATGCCGCATTGCCGTCAAGTCTTCATATATGAATATATATATATATATATATGAATTTGTAAATGTGATAGATAATACGACTTTTATATAAGTAAATGGGGATCACTCAAAAATTAACAGATGAATGATATACACTGTATACAAATACATTACTTGGCTGATAAGTTTAATGCGACGAGGGGCATTTGCTCAATAGCACGGTGAGCTCGGTGTGCAAAGCGTTTTTGCGCTGCAGTGAAAGGTTTGAAAAATCTGGAAATTCAACAACGCCAAAAGGACACCGAGGTGCCTGCTTCCAGCATAATCTATCATGGTTTTATTTTTCTCTATCTTATTCTGACTTCTCCTTCTACTACTATATACCATACAAGCCTTAAATTGGTAGCTGGACTAGCAAAATGCTAGTCCAGACGGTGCCCGTCTGGATTAGCATTTCTGTGCGTCCGTCCTGCTGGACTAGCATTGATTTTCTGCTAGTCCAGCAGACTGCAAGGGCTTTCCCCACTTCGTAGGAACTCCCGAAGGGATGTTTTAAAGGAGAAACATGGAGCTTAACGCGTGTCTGTGTCCGTCAAATAAATGTTCCCAATACCCCGACAAGTGAGATAAGCCGTTGCCTGGCGACGGAAACTGGGCACCCACACAGAGTAGATGAAAGGATTCATAGTACAGGCATTCAAAAAGGCAGCCTTGACCAATACCTTGTAAGCCACAGTCTTGGTGAAGTTATCACTCAGAACTCCCAGATTATACAGCAGAAAGCAGATCTGATCTGGCGTCCAAAGAACGAAAAAGGTGACAAAGATGACTGTGAACATTGTGGTCAGCCGACGATGAATTGCCTGTGCGTCTTGGGAGAGCGTCGCCTTGCTTGCAACGTGTAATCCCAGTGAATATTGGCGAAGCTTGAGGATGCTTTGAAGGTTGGTGTAAGACATTATACAGAGTGGTCCGAAATATTCAAAGATGAAAAGAAACACGCCGAACACTTTCCTTGATCTAAGGGAAGGGAAATTGAAAAGACACCTGCCACACTCATCCATAACGCCAAATAGAAACGTGAAGAGGTTGATCAACACTGCAGCGAGCCATATCAGAGAAAAAGCAAACTTCTCGTAGCCATGTTTTGCCCAGGTTCGATACGAATAAGGATAGGCGATGGCCAGATATCTTTCAATAGAGATCGTGGTCAATGTGTAGACGGATGCCATGAAGCAAACCCAAGCCAAAGACTTTGGTTCGATCACCCTGCAGTAGAACTCGCCAGCGGTCGTGGGTGGTACGTTGATGTATTCCGGTAGGGGGATGTAGAAGAACGCCGTCAGTAGATCAGCGACAGCCAGACCAATGATAAGACGGTTCGCTGATTTCCCACCGACCCGGGCCCCGCCTAGACGACTCTGGATAAGAATGACGAAACTATTTCCCACAATGGCTATGACAATAAGTACGAAGGCCACATAATCATACCAGAAATAGGAGATATTTTCTATCAAAATCCACGGTTCTTCATTTGTAAAGTTTACGCAAGACATTTCTAGTGCAATTTTTAGATCAATGTGTTCGGCGTGGATGAAATATGCTTTAGATGTCTTAACAAGAATTTTCAGAGCGACACAAAATTAACAACCTTCAGGATGGATAATGAGGGCGATATGCGATGATGTCCGTATCTATATTGGCAATAGCAAGCCTTTAAAGCTCGTAAAATTTCTGCATCGTGTAAACTCTTTGTCTCAACTAAAATTTAATGTCCTGTGTGACAGGCACAACGATGGATGTACAGAGCAATTACGTTCTCAAGTTACATTTTTGCGAACTTCTCTGTAAAGAAATAACTATCACCTCCTGAACATAAATAATGAACATTGACCACTTCCCTCAGCCTTTCAAAATAACACTAAAGAAACTATCAAATAATTACCCCCTTTTCGTGTTCCTGATTCTATTAGTGGAGTACATTACCAGTGTTATTAACATTGTAATTACTGTCACAGCCAAAACAAAATAAAGGCAAGACATGTTTGGATCAAGACGAAGATTTAGGCCTACTGCTACTTTGATACGCAAAGAGATTATTGTTGCAATTCTGATGGTCAAAAAGGAGTCATTCATAATGTACAAGTGTCACACTTTGTGCAAATTATCTTGTATGCAGAAACAATTTGAACATAATTATAGTCAAAAATCAGTGAGAGTAAAAAAAATCATCGAACAGATGGATGACATGTCAAACGCCATCAATTTCTACAGAATACAATACTGACGAAAATGATCACAAATGATATAAAGCGGGCCCGTCGGAGCATTTTTTTTCCTCTTTTTCAGTAGTGGTAGGGTTTCAGTGGGGGTCTGGCGGTGAACACTCGCCGAGGTTCGAAGGGCAGAGCTCCTCATAAGGGTGCAAGGTTGATTCTCCCCTTTACATCCTACAAGTGATACAAGTGGAGTGATGATTTTCATAATTCCTCTATCGTTCCTTGTGCACCAGTGCAAATTGAACAATGTTAATGATTAGCTTTCTCCATCGTCAATGCACCAGAGAAACTTTATAAAAAAAGTACTTAAATATCCTGCTATCTGGAGATAGTATATAGAAAATGTGAATGGCTGTAAATAATATTATGATACAGTGCCACCCAGTTTTTTCCTCGTGTTTTCTGTCACGTCAAGTACAAAGTCTATTGAGATGAGCATGGGCAAGGGAAGGGGAATCCCCCCTTTCCGCATGATGAAGATGCTTTTGCATACTCAAACCTTAAATTCAACGATCTCAGTGCACACATTTATGGGTGAATAGTAAGAAAATTTCAATAAAAAGTGTGAGAATAACATTAATATCCAGGACAATCACGAATGGCTACATCGTAGTATTTACGCCTGTGCGTCTTTCATGTTGTCAGTTCTCACCTCCCTGTTTTTTATGGAATATTTCATGGAAGTGAAACGCGCGGGGCTTTTTTCATATTCTGGAATTGAAAGTTAACAATCTGGAACACACTTTTGCATTATGCCACCCCAACCCCGTGTGTGCAGGGTGCAGCCATGTGGTGATAGACCTTTACTAGAAAAGATGAATGACATTATCTCTCTTCTTTCTCTTCTATTTTCTTCTCCCTCTCTCCTTTTCAGCCCTCTTTTTTTCTCTCTCTCCTTCCTCTAATAAGTTCCAATCCCCGGCGTACCAACCGTAGCGCCTCCAACCGACATGAGTTTAAGTCTCAAGCCGCTCGATGTGAGCAAGAAAAGTCATTATCAAAACAAATTTGAAGGATATGTATACACTCCTTCTTTGAGGCAACAATCGGGGTGATATAATAGCAATATGAAAGACTATATATCCAACCTTTTGATATAGTCATAGTGTATTGAAAGTGCGTTAAAACATGAACTGAAAATACAAGTGATGCCCTCTTGTTAAATATAGATAGCTAGTGATAAGCAGAATGCAATGGGATATTAAACATGTATACGTTTACCGCTTGTTTCTATGGGCACTAAAATATCATATACCAGGACACGATGTTATTAAAGCAAAAGTGCAATAAATGCAACCCTATATTGGCAACAGAGTTCTAAAATGACTAAAAAATGTATAATATGTGGCCGTGAATTGTTATTATCATTAGTATTATTATTATTATCATTATTATTACTAAGTTTATCATTATCATTAATGGTATCTTTATTCAACAAATCATTGATTGCAGCCAGAGGCTGAATTACAAATGATTTTACAAAAGTGAAAAATATACGTACACAGTATTACATAAATATAAATATGTAAAATTACAAAATCAAGGTAACACGCAGGCTCATACAAAACAAAAAATAATTCAAAAAAAAAAAAGAGAAAACCCTCAGGCTCTGCATAAGTACATAAGAAAATAATGAAAATTTGAATTGACCTTGACCTTTGACCGTAAAATTTCCAAAACAATCACTGCCAATCAGTACATGAATTTTCACTAAGTTCCATGAATGTACATTGTACCTTGAAGCATTTCCGAGATATGAAGAAAAAATGGAATTTTAACATTTTCATTTGATGTTTGACCTTTAACCCTAAAGTTTCCAAAACAATCTCTGCCAATCAATACATGCATATTAACTAAGTTCCATGAATGTATCTTGAACCATTTCCAAGATTTAAAAAAAATGGAATTTTAACATTTTCACTTAACGTTTGGCCTTTGACCTTTGACCTCATGACATTAAATATTTTTTTTTTATTGTTCCATACTCCACATTTCAAGAAATACATAAAACATAAACATCACAATACAAAAGCCTGGATGAATTGTCAAGTACAGCTTATAAGACAATAAAACATGTGAAATATGAGGAATCTACATAGAAGCATTGCTTGTAGGGTGTAGATTCCCAGATGCTGATGTATGCTCTCTCTTAAAAAAAAAAAAAAAATGTGCTCTCTCTTAAAAAAAAAATCTTTATAAGGTAATACAAATGAAGAGTTTGTTTGCAAAAACCGATAAGTCCATATTTGCCAAATGGAGATATTTGCGATTAAAGGTCAAGTAAAATAAAGAGAATAATATGAAAATTTTTGCTTCTTTTGACCATATCTTCAAAAATATAGCTTCATATGTAGTAACCAATATATCATTTAAAAGGTATTATTTTGTACTTTATGACAGAGATCGTACTTCAAAATCTTCAAAAATGGACTTATCGGTTTTTGCAAACAAACCCTTCAAATACACACCAAGCTTCAAAAAATGCCCTCCAGCATTGCACAGACATGGGAGAAACAATGAAATATTGAGCATTTGACCTTGACCCTTGACTCTAAAGTTTCCAGGACAATAATTATCATTGACAGGAATCTATAAATGCTGATAAAAGATACTATTTTTGATACAAGAGAATCAGGGGCCCAGCACCAAACACAATCTACAAAATTAAAAGGTAAACGCTATGTACAGCGGTTAGCTGATTACTTCAAGGAGGGGTGGGGTACGTAGGGCACTTGCTCAAGCACCGTCGTGACCATGAGCTCGAAATGTCCAGCGTTTGCGTTTGTTGTGAAAGGTTTGAAAATTCCTCCATTCAGCAACAACTTATAACCAAAGGACACATCAAGGTGCCTCATTTCAGCATGATCTATCATATCTATTTCTCTTCTTCTTCTTCTTTTACTACTACTACTACTACTGCTACTTTCAGGGGCTGGAGTATACAAAGGTGCAAAAGAAAGTCAAATATAACATTGATACATTGCGTGTGTATTTTTTTTTTTCACTGA
Source organism: Diadema setosum (assembly GCA_033980235.1). NCBI lineage: Eukaryota > Metazoa > Echinodermata > Echinoidea > Diadematoida > Diadematidae > Diadema > Diadema setosum. Next base: position 20,704,061 of record CM067078.1, read on the forward strand.
AGCAAATAGCAGATTAGACGATGATTGAACGGACTGTGTAATGACATTCCAACTATGCATGTCACAGTCTCAGGGCTGTTTTACAGGTCGGAGAAACATGAAACCTAACGCGTGTCTGTGTTCGACCAATGCAGGTTCCGAATACCCCGACAGGTGAGTTTGGGTGAGATAGGCCGTTGCCTGCATGGCGACGGAAACTGGGCACCCACACAGAGTAGATGAAGGGGTTCATAGTACAGGCATTCATAAAAGCAGCTTTGACCAAGACTTTGTAAGCAACAGTGTTGGTGAAGTTACCACTCAAAACGCCCAGATTATACAGCAGATAGCAGATCTGGTCCGGCGTCCAAAGAACAAAAAGGTGAAGAAAATGACTGTGAACATTGTGGTCAGCCGACGATGTATTGCCTGTGCGTCTTGGGAGATGCTTGCATCGCTTGGATTCTGCGAGTACTGGCGCAGCTTGAGGATGCTTTGAAGGTTGGTGTATAACATTACGCAGAGTGGTCCGAGATATTCAAAAATAAACAGAAACACGCCGAACACTTTCCTTGATCTAGCAGAAGGGAAACTGAGAAAGCACCTGCCACACTCATCCATATCACGAAATACAAACGTGAAGAGGTTGATCAACACTGCAGCGAGCCATATCAGAGGAAAGGCAAACTTTTCGTAGCCATGTTTTGCCCAGGTTCGATACGAATAAGGATAGGCGATGGCCAGATGTCTTTCAATAGAGATTGTGGTCAAAGTGTAGACGGATGTCATGAAGCAAACCCAGGCCATAGACTTAGGTTCGATCACCCTGCAGTAGAACTCGCCAGCGGCCGTGGGTGGTACGTTGACGTATTCCGGTAGAGGGATGTAGAAGAACGCCGTCAGTAGATCAGCTACAGCCAGACCGATGATAAGACGGTTCGCTGATGCCCCACCGACACGGGCCCCGCCTAGACGACTCTGAATGAGAATGACGAAACCATTTCATACAATGGCTATGACAATAAGTACGAAGGCCACATAATCGTACCAGAAAAAGGAGAAACTTTCAATCAAAATCCACGGTTCTGCTTTTGTAATATTTACGCAAGACATTTCTGTTGCAGTCTTTAGATCAATGTACAAGGCGTGAAAGGAATATGCTCCAGATGTTTTATCAGAATTTTCTGAGCGACACAAATAACCAGCTAGCTTTTGATGGATAATCACCTGCTGTTAGATGTATCTACGATTCAATGAGGCGCGATATACGATAATGTCCCTATTTATATAAGCAATAGCAAGCCTTTGAAGCTCATAAAAATGTCTGCATTGGTGTAAGCCTTTTGTCCGAACTTAAATTTGATATCCTGTGGCGCAGGCGCAGCATTGGTTGGACAGAGCAATTACTTTCTCGGGTTACATTTTACGGATTTCTCTTTAAAGAAATATCGTCACCTCCTGAACATGGACAAGGAATATTAGCCATGTTCCTCGACCCATCAACACTTGACGAGTCAATTAACATTGAAGAAATTATCAAATAATAACCCCCTTTTCGTGTTCCAGATTTTCTTACTGAAGTGCATTTCAAATGTTATTATCATACTCATTTCTGTCACAACCAAAACAAATCAGGGACGAGACATGTTTGGATGAAGGTGGTAAAATTAGAAAGTTATACATTGTTGCGAGTAAAGTCTTAAAAATAATTGGGGTACACATAGATCCAGTCCTTAATAGGTAGGAATTATATATCATGTAAGCAAGAAAAATTGGCAGTGGCGTATCTAGGGAAAACGGCGTCCGGGGCAAGCGCGAAAATTGCCCCCCCCCCTAATTTCTGAAAAAGTGTTCAACCCCAACCCCATCCCGGTAGGGACTTAAAAAAAGTCCACATGATATGCTTTTTCAAGCACTTAAAAGGGGTCTTTTGAGGGTGATTTAAATGTAATAAATTTAGATAAATTTTTAAGAGCGAGCGCAGCGAGTGAGCCGAAAATCTTTGTATTTCAGTTTACAAGAACATGGAATTCTTGTCATTTTTTGGTTATTAAATCTTACAATAAATTCTAATCAAGATATAGTGACGACCTAATATAGATAACAATTTATACCAACAAACTGAGGACTTGAAAAGAATACTCTAAATTAGTACGAGCGAGTGAGCCGAAATTTGTATATTTCTGTGTAGGAAACATTGCACCTATCTCATAGTTCGTTGTACTTGTAAATCATACAATGCTGGCACACTGTTATGGTGGCTTGCCCTGTAAATTAAATAAAAGATCACGCAACAATTGAATCCAAAAGCTTGCTAAAACTTACAAATTAGTGTGAGCATTTTCTGAACATGTTTGTATATAGGAAGTACGGGATTCTTTTCAATATCGGATTATGGTTGATAATTCAAGTAATTATTAACATTATGATATGATGGCTGGTCCGGCTGGATTTATGAACGGTGATATATACTGACAAACTGAAAAAAAAATCGCAAAGCATAAGAGTTAGTGCAAGCGAGCGCAGCGAGTGAGCTCCTTTTATTTTTCACTTAGGTTTGCAAATAGTATAATCGTATAATTCTCAATAATGATATGGTGGCTAATTGATAAAAGGCATGTATAAGTTAGAGAGAGGCATATATAAGTTGTAGAGAGTCAAGATTCTTGTATTATTGCAAAGGAAACGCTGGGGTTTTCTTCAGGACATGTATTTGGTTGTGAATCACGTTTTTCCTTGATACGCCACTGCTAAAACTGCACCCTTATATAAACCCTTTTTGTGATCACCGCAAGGCAACTACGTACCTTAAATTTGGCAGAACTGCAGAAAAAAAGTGGAATAATTAAGCACCCTAAGTCGTCAAACATGAAACTTGTACTTTATGGCCCGAATTCTCAAAACTGGAATAACTATTCCGCGGTATAGTTATTCCGGGGAATAAGTTTTTCCACCTTTGACAATAGATTCCGGGGAAGAAATCGCGTCATTTTACGTCAAGAGGGCATGATTTGCATAAGAGGCGTAATAAATCGGCGGAATAAGCGGTGTAATAAAGTTATTCCACCTTTGAGAATTCGGGCCTAAATGTCTCATTATTATATGTGTCGCCAGCTTGTGTCCAAAAATGGGTATTCAGCTATAAACATTGTGTATACTGATTTGTTGTTGTACTTGTTGTTTTTAATGAGGACATGTCTGTGATGACTTATACAGGATTTGGAGGTACTCGTCGTGCGCATGGCAGATTGTCGTTAGGGTGTGGGAGAGCGCGTAGGGTTAACAACATTCTGCCATGCGCACGGATTCGCGTGCTCTAACAACAATCTGCCATGCGCACGGAAGTGCTCTAACAACAATCTGCCATGCGCACGACGATATATTGAATTACTAATGAAGTAAATTGAAAACCTTAGAGGTTTTGTTTGTTTTTCTTTATCATGCATTTATTTGTGATTATGTATATTTAATTTTTCATCATCATCTTACTTTTACACATGCTCAAGTTTGCGTCAACTGAACACCTTTCTCAATAGACCCTGTATCTGCCTTTATCAATTTCTTACATCTTATCCTTTTGCTGACTCACAATATTCTCTCACTTCCATCCCTCCATCCTACCACCCCAACCCCCCTCTGGCTCTCTCTCCCCCAGCCTCTCAATCGCTCTCTTCACATATCTCCTTCAGAACGTCTCAACTTTTGATTTATTTCAGAACGACGCAAAAAAGAACATGCGTATATTATTATGTACGGTTTTCAAGTGGCGTTTTTTTTTTTTTTAATGTACACTGATCTGCATTGTTATCATGATACAATGCTTATTATTTTCATGATGTTACATGTGACACAAGAAAATCTTATCATTATTGGTGTCCGTTTTCACTACCAAAACACTTATGGAGCAAAAACATGTTACATTGCATGGATATATGAGATCTGATCATAACAATCTCTTTTCTCTTTTCTCTTTTCTTATTGAATCAATTTTTTTTTATTGTTTTACAACTGATGTAACAAGATAATAGTTTAGACAAATATAATTTCCCAGCCCAAATGATATTGCCATACCAAATTTCTACTTTACGCACATTTCTTTTATTGTCAGTTTGCACTTCGAAGTCTACCCCTGAGAGTCTATAGGTTAGGATCCCTGGACAAATGAATAAGTACCATATACAAGTTCAATAGCAACTTTCATGTCCATCTGCATCGAAATAATCCTGACGAAAGTATCAAAGCATTTTTTTTTTCGTTTTTTGCGCCCCCAAGGAGTGGCGCCCGGATCACGTGCCCCCCTTGCCCCTCCCCCCCCCTCATACGCCACTGAAAATTGGTTCAAGATTACGCTTTATACTGAGTCAACTGAAAAAAAAAAAGAAATCCCTACCGCTGAATTCTTTGAAAGTTTTGGCAAACTCATTAGTTCTTCCATTGTTTGACTACAGCTGTGTGGCCTGGTCAATTTGTCCCACCACCACAAAAGAAATCATTGTGAGACAACACAAAATAATGGCCAGAATTGTCTTACCATTGTGCTTACGGGTAGATACCGTCCCGAACGTCAACTGACTACGTATCATACAGTCAGCTTAACTGGACCACCACTGAGGACAGGTGGAAACTTCAACGATGCAAACTTGTCCAGAGAGCACTTCATAGGGAAGCTCCCGAATACTTGACACTCTTGTTCAAGAAAGCCAGTGATACTCACAATTACGAGACGAGGGCCCTGTTTTAATGTTAAAGATATAATCGATTATGAATTTCCTTACTACATAGGCTGCCATAGACTTACCATAGAAATCAACAATATAATCAATTATAACTCTTCATGAAACAGGGTCTAGATCTGCTGTTTCGGAGGGGTTGTCGGTACTATAGATCCAAAACAAAGGTTGCAACGCAAGCCTTTCACACATCGGAGCTGTTGAATGGAACAGCTTACCAAATGATATCAGGTATATGCTTCATCCAAACAGTCTTTTTCAGCACAATTCTGGAGAGCACTTAATTTTGTTCAAGAATAATTAGCCAGTATGATTTTTTTTCCAGAGGAAGGAGGTGGCGTGTTATACCAGATATTGCTGTAATTATTCCATGGAGGAACAAAGACTTCTTTCTTTGTACCTCCATGATTATTCACAGAGGGCCTACCTGTATTGCAGTCACCTATTCTTTATGATTGGATATCATTGTTTCATTCTACATGTATATGTTACATGTACATGTAATACAATTAATTTTGTAGATATATAATTATGCTGTTTTAATGTTTATGAACAGATGAATACATGTGTGTATTGTCCACGCACGGCCTCAACGAACAGCAGTGTTCAACTCACTGACGTAGCCACCCTGTGAAAACAAGACTCATGAATGAATAAAATCAGTGAATAAAGGCGAAGATTTACTGCTACTCACTTAAAGAGATAATTGTTGCAATCTTGATGGTCAAAGGAATCATTCATAAAATGCAAGTGCCACACTTCATGCAAATTATCTTGTATGCAGAAACAATTTGAATGTAAGTTCAGTGAAAGTAAAAATCATGCACACAAGGATAATATGTCTGATACCATTAATTTCAACAGAATACAATACACTATTGATGAAAATGGAAATGATTTATATCATTAATGATATAAAGCGGGCGTTTTGGAGCATTATTAATAGTGGTACTGTTTCAGTACGGGTCTGTGAGGTTCGAAGGGGGCAGAGCTCTTCGTAGGGGAACAAGGGGTATTCATCCCTTGCAACAGTACCATATAGGGGTGACGGGGACCAGAGTATCCTCTGTCGTTAAATCAACGGCAGCCGTAGGCGCAAAAGTGCATGAGTACGATAGTCCACTGGCATTTTAGGTTTAGTGGGCACAGGAGAGTCTGCTGGCACTAAGAGAAGAATACATTCAAATGTACGCATGGATGAAGTAGGCCTACATGCAGCAATATTAGTAGAAATCGTTTGTAAAATAATTTTGAGGAAAAAAAAAACGACAACACCGGTCCATCAATTGAAAAGTTATAAATCCTACAGTTTCGGTGATAGTATCGTGGGATAAGAGGTCTATACAAATGGAAAAGGACGTAAGGAAATATAAGAAAAAACCCCCCAACATATTAGTTGTTTCACTTTTCTGGCATCTAACAATATAACTTTATTTTCCTCACTCAGAAAGGGCGGGGAGTTCTTTTATCATCTATCAGTACCAAGTCGAGGGAATGTGAACTTTTCAACAAAAAAAGTTCAATTTTGTGGAATTCGTTATCGATTTCCATACGTGACGTCACAAATGCTGTAGTCCTCTTATCCAGCAGCTACATTCACTACTTTCATCTTCAGAATCAGGATGTAGCTAACAGCTATTGTCCCATAAAAGTCTGCCAAGGAGACCGTGTTGGCTGACCGTCGGATCACCCTACCTTTTATAGACCGTTAATGGCCATCGAATGTCACTAGGTTTATACGATGAGTGTACGGTGAGTGTCAGGTGACTGTTGAGTTGATGAGCTATTTACACTTAGATCTCACGACGGATAGTAAACGGAGGGTGCAGAATATCGTTAACCCTCCGATGAGTGTTGTGTTTGTGCTGGGCGGCTCTCAAGCACATCGGACAAACAGCAGATTGGAATCAGATGAGGGTCCGATTACAGTTAATCATCGGACGCTTAGCAGATTGCTGCCGGATCCACATCTGCCAGACACGCCCGATAGCTGAGAAATCATCAGAAACATATTCGACTTGCGATCGGGAAAGATGACGAACTAAGCTCTGAGCTAAGTTTCTTCATAGGAAGATTTATTTGACATAGACCTGATAGTCGCCTAACACAAACGGGATACATCAGACTGTTATCCGATACACTTCGGTAAGTGACCGGAAGCAACAAACCTTGCTTCCGACAAGTGACCAATGAATCTCTGTGGAATAGGGGTATGACGTGACTAAGCACCGTGCAAATCGAAGACATAAGTCAGTAGTTCATAAATTACATGAGCTGAGTCCTTTGTACAGTTTAAGAGCTGTTTTACAGGTCGGAGAAACCTGAAACCTAGCGCGTGTCTTTTTTCGTCCCATGCAGGTTCCGAATACCCCGACAGGTGAGATAGGCCGTTGCCTGGCGACGGAAACTGGGCACCCACACAGAGTAGATAAAAGGGTTCATGGTACAGGCATTCATAAAAGCAGCTTTGACCAAGACTTTGTAAGCAACAGTATTGGTGAAGTTACCACTCAGAACGCCCAGATTATACAGTAGAAAGCAGATCTGATCTGGCGTCCAAAGAACAAAAAAGGTGATGAAGATGACTGTAAACATTGTTGTCAGCCGACGATGAATTGCCTGTGCGTCTTGGGAGAGAGTCGCCTTGCTTGCATCGCTTGGATTCAGCGAGTACTGGCGCAGCTTGAAGATGCTTTGAAGGTTGGTGTAAGACATTACGCAGAGTGGTCCGAGATATTCGAAGATAAACAGAAACACGCCGAACACTTTCCTTGATCTAGCAGAAGGGAAACTGAGAAAGCACCTGCCACACTCATCCATATCACGAAATACAAACGTGAAGAGGTTGATCAACACGGCTGCGAGCCATATCAGAGGAAAGGCAAACTTCTCATAGCCATGTTTTGCCCAGTTTCGATACGAATAAGGATAGGCGATGGCCAGATATCTTTCAATAGAGATTGTGGTCAAAGTGTAGACGGATGCCATGAAACAAACCCAAGCCAAAGACTTAGGTTCGATCACCCTGCAGTAGAACTCGCCAGCGGCCGTGGGTGGTACGTTGATGTATTCCGGTAGGGGGATATAGAAGAACGCCGTCAGTAGATCAGCTACAGCCAGACCGATGATAAGACGGTTCGCTGATGTCCCACCGACACGGGCCCCGCCTAGATGACTCTGGATGAGAATGACGAAACCATTTCCTACAATGGCTATGACAATAAGTACGAAGGCCACATAATCGTACCAGAAAAAGGAGAAACTTTCAATCAAAAGCCATGGCTCTGCATTTGTAATATTTACGCAAGACATTTCTATCGCAGTCTTTTAAATCAGTATTTAAGTCGTAAATGGAATTGGGCCCAGATGTCTTGACAGAATTAATGTCTGAGAGATATAAGAAATATAGCTACCATCACGAAGGACAACCACTGCTGTTTACTACAGAGGTATCTACGATTCGATGAGACTCGATATGCGATGATGTCCGCATTTATATTTTCAAGAGCAAGTCCTTTCAGCTCCTAATATCTCTGCATCACTGCAATCCTTTTGTCAGAACTTAAATTTAATATCCTGTGGGGTGAGCGCAGCGATGGAAAGAGCAATAAGTACGTTCTCAAGTTACGTTTAAACGCACAGCGTGGATTTAATATCCTGTTTTCCCGCCTTTCAAACTCTATTATTCATAGATTCCCTGCAAATTATTATCGCCACTGTATGTTCAAAATCGTTAGGGAAATATGACCTACTGGGAAAGACGGGGGAAAAAATGAAGCGTGCATGCATGTCAGTGTAAATCATGGCTTACACTGGTGTACGTCACGAGTTTGACACCCACGAGTCATATAGCTCAAGAGTTATACAACCCACGTCATACAACCTACAAGTCATACTACACCCCACAAGTTAAACTAAGTGAAATAAGCCCACGAGATCGAAATCAAGTAAAACCACCATGCCACAATAGGCAAATAAGATCCATTTGCTCGAATCCAGGCAAAACAGGTTCATGAGTTCGACACTACGCGAAAAATGCTCACGAGGCTGGCCCTAAGCAGATTAGGCACACGAGTTGGACAGGATGTTGGGCGGTGAGTTGGCTCAGTCGGTAGCGCGTCTGTCTCACGATCCTAAGGACCCGGGTTCGAACTCGAGTCTGGACTGAGCAATGTTGTGTGTAACCATACCGTCCCCTCTAGCAAGAGGCAAAACACTCTGTCCCTCGGATAGGACATAAAATGGAAGTCCCGTGTATGAGAGAGTCACAAATCATGCACGTAATAGATCCCGCTTCATTCATTCATCGCAAATGTCAGGGTGTTTAACCCGGTGAAGTGAGCCCGCCTCACATCCAACTGGACCCCATGGAAGACCAGCTTAGCGTAGCTGAATATGGGCTGTCCAGGCATCTTCTCAGATGGAAATGAAGAAACAAACAAACAAAAAAACAATAACGCCATCTATGAATCAATAAAAAGTGCGGAGTTTTACAGGGTGCCCCGATAATGGCGTAAGGAAGAAAACTTAATAAGTGATGACAGAGGGGCGTTGTGCTCTAACGGGCGTTACCATGGCCGAACGCTGGGGCAGTTGCCCTCCCTCACCTCCCCCCTGGAATTTTTGAGACCTTTATTTTTATGTGCCCCAGACCTTTCTACTTCGATCCAAAAAATGCAAAAGCATCCTCACTTGCTTTCTAAATCTTCGACCTTGGTATTTATTCTCACTTGAAGTAGGTACTACTTTATTGATGATCTATACGGTAATGACGTATTTTGTCAGTCAAAATTATACAGCGCATTGCTTTTGTTTTCGTAAGAATTTGGCCCCATGGAGTTATTTTTATGCAAAATTAGAGACTTATGAATATATGCTTCCCTAAATAATGGTGATACTTTTTTTATGAAGAATGTACATAAAGCTCGATAATCGTATTTCAGCAGGCTTGCAATCAACTGGCAACACATACCATCAACATAAAACAATTAAGAGTCAAGAAAAGAAAAGAGTTTTTGTTGTTGATTGACGAGAATGCGTTTCTGTCCTTCACAAAGTGAAAATGTATTTCTATGTATAACGAAAACAAAATCTGACATTTCAAAACGCAGAGGTGGCCTGTTCTGATTCTGTTGATACATACAGTGTATATATATATATATATATATATATATATATATACAAATTTAATTCAGTTTAATTCAATTCAATTTTATTGTCCGTTTCTGGAAATTTGTTTTGTTTGCATGTATACACATTACATCGATACATACATACAAAGCGCAAGTACTAGTATACATAGATACATAGACATGATAGACCTACAGGAGACATACATGAGATATACAGCAATACAATATCAATATCAATTAAAAAAAAATACATAACGTTAGAGACAAAATTAATCTGTATGAGTCAACATTATGTTGGGTGTGATGTGCATATATAAGGGTGTATAAATGTGCCTCAAATTAATAATAACTATATAAGAATTTTAAACAATATGAATGAATTAATGAATTTGTATTTTCAAATAAATAATTATATGAAAATTTTGCAGGTTATAGCGTGTGTGTGTGCGTGTATGTGTTCGTGTGTGTTTTCTTTGTGTGAACATACAAAAATGTGGGTCTATGTGTATTTTGATAAAAACGTTTATCATTCTTCTCCTGAATTAATATTTAAGCTTTGACATTTGACCCCATAACCCAGAGCTTGCACTGAGGAATCTTTGTCTAATGATTGATATATATACACTGAGTTTCAAACAAACAAACAAACAAACAAACAAACAAACAAACAAACCTTTGGGCATTACATGAATATGGCTGCAATGATAAAATTTTAAAAATCTAACCTTGACCTCAAACTTTAACATTAAACATGTGCAACCAAACATTGATAAACACAACGTTATCCACTCATTATATAGCTTATGTTTAATATAATACAAATTTGATAATTATAAGTCAAAACTATACGAAAACAAAATATCACAATCTAAGCATCATTTTGTTTGTCTGTATAGGTCCTGATGAAGGCCGACACGGCCGAAAGCTCGAACACAAAAAAAAAAGGAAATAGGAAGGAGAAGCTACGTCTCTCGTGGAACATGTATATATATAAATATAAATAAATAAATAAATATATATATATATATATATATATATATATATATATATATATATATACACACACATAATATGTATACTCCGATTCGGACGCCTATCATAACGAAAGTGATAGGAGAAGTTGTAATATGGAACATAATATCAATTAAAGGCATTGTTTATCATATTTTGCAGATGATAAAAAAAAAAACATTTTTAGTGCTTCAAATAGTTCAAAATGTGAGTTAGGGATAGAAACATTCGCTGTAAAACGATAATCAGTATAATCAATGTTTAGTATTATGAACAATAGTTATAATACAATTGTTTCCGGGCTATACTGTGTACAGTTATGGTTTAATAAAGAAAAATATTGATATCCCCTTATATTTTAGGCTTTATTGCAAAATCTTTACAATACATGTAGATTGTTTTGTGATACAACTGACCTACACATATGGATCAAATGTGACAACTCGAACTTTTTAAAAATCACTGCTCCCAATGGTAAGCAGAACCTTTAAGCTCTTAAATCAAACAATGACCGGGATTCAAAACATTTTGGCATGTTAGTATCGGTTTATATTTTCCGTCATTCTCTTAGATGTGATTGACCTGACAACATTTTTTTCTTCGTCTTTAGGGCAACGTAATGGCTGATGAATCGAAAGATTCCAGTTTAGAGTCACTAGTATATCTTTTACAGATCTCACCGATACATATATTTGAAGTTTAAGGTTTGAAGTTTTATTAGCAACAACACTTTGAACATGTACATAAAAGAATCATAACACAATTGTATCTACATACATATGTGAAAAAAAAATACTTATCTGTTACTCCTTTACAATAAAAAGATTAAATGATGATATTTGAGAATTAAATATGATATATGTAGCATAATTTACAAAGTTGCTGTTGTTAACAAGGAAACCAAAAGTTAGCACAAGTGCTAGTCGAGATTGGTCACCTTGATCTTCATACTAAAAGCTAAATACAAAGAAAAAATTATTACATGGATCGTTGAAATGACTGTGAATATTTATACATCATTCATTTTCTAATATAGAAAACTAATAATACTTGATACAGTATAATATCTGTTAGAGTAGGAAATCTGCAAGGCATTTACGAAATGTAGATCTTTGGCTTTGTTCACACATTTCTCGTGGCAATGTGTTCCAAAGTTTTGGTCCTAAGTAAGAAATGGAAAATTGTCCCTGTGTGGTTCTAAATTTTGGTAAATACAACATTCTTTTTTCATTTGTTCTCGTCCTGTAAGTATGATGCACAATTTGGCAATAATCATACAGAGGGTGCGGAATAGTTCCATTGCAGAGATCGTACATAAATGTAAGAACTGAGAACTTATGTAACCTAACAACATCTAGAAGTTTGAATCGTTGGAACAATGGTTCTGAATGTGTTCGTAACGACGAAAATGTTATAGCTCTCAGAGCCATTTTTTGAGAAATATGTATACAATTTAAGTGGGATTTATAAGTACTGCCCCATACCTCAATACCATATAATATATGTGGCTGTATAAAAGATTTATACAAAAGCACAAGAATGCGCTGCGGAACATACTGTCTCAATTTATACAATACACCTACTTTCCTCCGAACACATTTATTTACCAACTGAATGAGAGGTTTCCAAGTAAGATGACAATCAATCTGAGTTCCGATGAAGGTGGCAACACTCACCTCATCAATGTCTGTGTCAGATAGTTTTATTGCACCCCTCATAGCAAATAACTGCCGTTTCCCTCTTATTGCCATATAATTTGTTTTCTTTAAATTTATTGTAATCTTATTGGCATTACACCATATTTGAACTTTATGCAGGTTTTCATTTACTTCATTCACATCAATTTCTTTTTGGCGAGCAGCATAAGTATGAAAAATATTTGAATCGTCAGCAAACAACCTGAAATTAAAGAAAGAGGAAGAGTGTGGCAAATCATTTATAAATATCAAAAAGAGTGTAGGCCCCAAAACTGACCCTTGCGGGACACCACAAGTTATATTCTTCGGTGTCGAGACCATTCCTTTATAAGACAGCAGCTGAGATCTGTTGGACAGATAATCAGCAAACCATTGAAGTGGAATTCCACGAATACCATAATGAGCCAGTTTACATAAAAGAATATCATGATTTATCGTATCAAAAGCCTTTTTAAAATCTATAAAAATATCAAGTGTTATTTTTCCTTCATCAAGTGATGTAATTAGTGTATTTACAAGATCAATTAAAGATAATTTCATACTGTATCATTTACGAAAGCCATACTGGTCTTTATAAAAAATATCATTGGACTCAAAAAATTCAACCAGTCTATCATTTACAATTTTCTCCAAAACCTTTCCAATTGTTGGCAGAACCGAGATAGGTCGGTAATTTCCGGGGTCCGATTTCGGTCCTTTTATATATATTGGTGTTACTTTGGCCATCTTTAAGGCTTGAGGATAAATTCCAGTTTCCAAGGATAAATTAGAAATGTAAAGCAGTGGCTTACAAACAAAACTTGCTGCATCCTTTAATAATCTTTCTGATAAAATTAATTATCATATCCGTGTGATTTCTTAGAATCTAATGCGAATAAATTATCTTACACTTCTTTCTCTGTAACTGGCCTCCAAAATAACGATTTATTATTCTTTTCCCCCAAGAATTCTTTTAGATTAATTTGTGTTTCAGGAATCTTACTGGCCAACTTTGGTCCTACAGTAACAAAATAGTCATTAAGCTCTTCTGCTATTTCTTTTGCAGAAAAGACAGATTTTTCTTCATCAGTTTTATTGACCACCAACTCTTCAATTTCTAAACTTGCAGTATATTCTTTACCAGGATTTAACAACTCATTGACTATTTTCCATGTTTTACCCGAATCTTGCTTACTATCATGAAACATACTACTATAATAAATCCGTTTGGCATTTTTCAAAACAGTAGTTACGGTATTTCGATATACCTTGTACTCCCTTTCATATTTTAGATCAAAATCATTTACACTTTATACTTTTTAAACATTTTTTTTTTAATTCCATACCTATCATGCTTATTCCCAAATACACGTCCATATTACTAGTTTTGACTTGTGATGCTATGTTTCAAACTACACTTCCTCTAATGAATTACCAGAGTTTATTCGCATTGGCAGGCGCACTTCATTGTTGACTGGAAGGAATTGTTATTACTTCAACAGCATATTGCAAATTGTGCTTCTTGTAGTATACTTAATCTAATTTTTGTTTTGCCGTCATTACTTAATTGCCTTAACGATTTCGATAACCTTGAATACATTGATTTTGTGCAATATTTGCGATCAAAAGAGCTCCCTCGTTTTATTTAAGTCCCATTATAATTCCCCCTTTGATTCATGAATTGGTACCCGCCATTTTTATTGGCAATCTTTATCAAGATGATTTATTTCGAAAACGAAACCTCTCGAAGACTATGCGCTCAAAAAGCTATACGGACACAACTATGGAAAAGCGGGATGGCGTAGCAAACCACAAAATTGCATATTCTGCATTTGATTGGTTCAACAAGAACTTTGAAGTTGTTGGGTATGATGCCACTTAAAAGAGCTAGAATAATAATTAGTGGTCATTGCATCTAGCAATACTTCATCACTGTTATCTATCTCTGCCGGTCGCAAGTCTTTGTTTTGTAATGAACAATAGTTAAACGCATTCGCTCAGCATTTTTTCCCCTAAGTCTTTGCCAGGAGTCGGTTGAGTATCGCTTCTTTATTAATTGATATTCCATCAGAACAACATCATGACAGTATAACTATAAAATTACACGTTATGCTGCTTTGGTTACGTTGCATTGATTGGTGAAAAGAAAGCAAATAGGACTGCTCACACGATAACGTAAGGTGATACAGTACAGGGAAGGGAACAACAATGAAGCCTGTTGACTGCGCGTTTGTAACCATCACTCATACCAACGGTAATTCAATCTTCAGACCATGGAAGCCGTGCTTTCATATTCCACACCATGTCACAATATGACATTTTATTGACAGTCAACGCTGAGAGTGACGATGATGGTGAGGTTGTTTCTCGTGTGTATGTGTGTGCGTGTATGCACGTGTGGGTGGTATGCTTCAACGGAAAGTTCATTGAGGAATACCCAATGACAAATTCCTTGTCAAGTCATTCCATTTATAACATTACACCCACTATAAATCAGTGTTTCATAATTTTGACCTAAATTATTTATATACAGTCAGTGTATGCTAAAATACAAATCAAAGTCCTTACCCCCAAACTGTTGTATTCATTCATATTACATGTATGCTGGTATATTTGCCCTACCCCTCTTACGTGCATATACAATCAACCAAGGTTCTCAACTCAACGTATCGATCGTAAAAGGGCATTATACAACTAGGAATGGCTATCGCTTAGCACGCGTGTGTGGTACCATTGCACATGTATACACACGATGCAACTATGAATGATATTTACACTGGTAATGTTCTTGGGAAATATCAAATTGTACATCGGACGCATTTAGGCAATTTCTTAACAATCATTGCAGATTAGTATATTATAGTAACGCTTAAAACATTGCTAAAGAAGTTACGAGACAGTCGTTAAATTTTTCATGCAGGGGGAAAAGACGACCCCACTGCATGCTTTGCTAACGTTTAACGTCATAATATTGACGTTTAACAAAATCAATACGTACCTATTTGCAGAATGATGTCGAGACTATTATGATTCATGAATAATTTTACTTGTGATTGATTTACATGTTTGTTTCTTTTGTTATTTCAGGTTCATTCGATGTTATGGAAGGCTATTTGATTTTTTATGTTCATTCGATGCTGTGTAAAGTGCTTAAAACATTTCGTAATACACGCTATACAAATGTTTCGTAGGTGATGATTATCATTATCTTTACACTGCCCGCAACAATGTCTAATAATGTGAATTAGAAAATTAGATTTTCTGAATCAATAACCATGATAGCGTTGTACTTTAAAGGGTTGTAATAATAACATTATCAAATATGAGAATGTAATGACATTTCTCTGTCTCTGGTAAATAGAAAGAGAACGCCTACAAGGAACCATTATTATAAACAAGCACATACTTCTAGACGATCAACAGTAACACAGCAGTATACTAAAAGTGAAAATAAACTCATTACTCTTGATGAATTACTGACTCACTTCTATCGAAACAAGCTGATGTAGTTTGCTTATAGTCTCGTCTAAGATATCGTAACGAGATATTCTATTTTTATGAAGGTTAGATACTGTATCCTTTGGTGATAAGATACTCAGGGCAATTGCGATTTGATACAAAATGTCAATATTTGATATTAACATTTACCTTACCTGTCCTTGCATAAATACTTTTGTGACACTGCCGTATATTGTGACAACTGAGTACGATGAAATCAAGACAAACTATCATATGAAAAACAAATTGAGCATACTCAGAATATCACAGAAGCCTTGACAATAGTTGACAAAAGTCTTGTTTCTTCGGGCGTCATATCTACTGCTTTGAATTTCATTTAAGATTACTAATATACGCACGATATATTTCCCTCCATTCGATTGTAAAGCCATAGACCCTCAAAAAGACTACAGAGAGTAATAAACATTGGATTAGGTGCAGAAAATTAAGAAAATTGGCATTCTCTGGACATACGTATGTTTATCAATACGGAGAAGCTACAACATGAAGGTCATTGATTTTCGACGGACACAGTCGATGTCAGCTGCAATATCTCTGCGTTAATCGCGAGGAATAGTGTACTTCCTCGAGTATTGCAGAGTATTTTCATAACATAAAATGCTACAGAAAGTCTAATGCTTTGTCGGTAGAAAATTGTAAAGATGGGCCCGTACCAAGAAATAGCTCAGTTATCACCATTTGACCAAACCTTATCATGCTTGAAGTCTTGACAAGACTTGTGTGTGAGTGATGTTAGCTCGTGGCTTTGTTTTGAGGAGGGGAAAATGTCATGAAACTCTCACTTGAGGCATATATCAAGTTGTCAGCATCTGCTTGAAACACGGATAGTTGTGAGTGTCATTTTCCCTTTAAGCTCCTTGTCATTTTACAAAAGCTGCAACACACTTTCATCAGATGACATGCCTATGGGCCTATTGAGTCGACGTTACGCTTTTACTGACAGAACTCGGTGTCTCTTCCGGGGTGTCGCTTTGATAACGATATTGCCTCCCCCGGCAGAGCAGAAGACGTTTGAGCTCCTGCCGAAATCTTGGAAGGCAGAAGGAGTAGATGATCGGATTCACAGCGCTGGAGTTGAGGAAAGCGAGCTTCACCAAGACCATGTACGCTAAGCTCTGACGAAAGTGCTCGTGGAGGAGACCCAAGTTATGGAGGAGGAAAGCGATCTGATCAGGAGTCCAGACGACCATGAAAGCGACGAAGACGACGGTAAACGTGGCCGTTAAGCGTCGGTGTATAGCTTGCTGCATTCTCGAATGATTGTTTTTTTTTACCTCCCCAAGCCTGGCCGAACGTAGGCTGACGATACTTCGGCTGATGGTGTACAGCATCACCAAGAGAGGGCCGAGGTACTCTAGCAAAAAGAGGAAGATCCCATTTATTGGCTGAGATGACTGGTAAGGGTAGACGGAGTCGCATTCGCCGCATTCGTCGATGGTGCGGAAAATGATGATGTAGAGATTGACAATAAATGATGCAAGCCAAATCAGAATGAAAGCGTACTTGGCAAGATTACGATGCACCCAGATACGATATGTAAAAGGGTGAACAATTGCTGCATACCGCTCGATTGAGATGGTGGTTAGCGTGTAGACGGACGCTATGAAGCACACCCAGGCCAACGCATCGGACTCGATGATGCGACAGTAGAACTGACCGGCAGCTGTGTTCGGTACGTTGACAAATTCTGGGATGGGTATCTGGAAGCAGGCGGTTGAGAGATCGGCCACGGCTAGGCCGATGATGAGGCGATTCGCAGTTGTTCCTCCAACGCGAGCTCCTCCGAGTCGATTTTGAATCACGATGACAAACGTGTTTCCTACTATTGCAACAAGAATGATGACGCAGCTGATGTAGTCATAAAAGTCGAATGTCGTATCCTCTTTGAGGATCCAAGAACCCTTTCTCGTACTATTGCTGCAGTTTTCCATTTTCCCGCTTCCAAGATTCTAAGCCATCAATCACAGCAGAGACTAACGTGTGTCACATACAGACACCATCATCCATAGGGCACATTAACTTCTAAGCAGTTCGACAGACACTTCGTGTTTGAAACGTTTCCTCCAAAAAACTGAACAACGTCCAAACAATATAAGCAGTTTGGAGACCACTGGCATAAAGGTCCAAGAGTCACACGCTAACAATAACCTTTGCAACAATACACCACAGCATTCAATGAAAATGTTTGTTGATCCGAAAGTGACATCACAAGTACACATAGAGCGCGGAAGGGCATGCTATATCTCATTCTATTTCGTCTGTTGAGAATGAGAAGGGCGTTAAGTTGTCTTGAACACTATGGGTTTTGTGACAACTTAACGCCCTTATCATTCTCAACAGACGATTTTAAGTTGATGCGAAAGTAAAACATGATTTAAGAGGTAGTAGTCGATCGTGCCAAGCTGTCGATTGATATTCTACCGGAACGACGAATGTTGACGGTGTAGGATTGTTTGAGGAAGGAAGTAGCGTAGATTTTTTTTTTTTTTGGCCAGAATGGGTGGGGGGGGGGGGAGCGGTGGTAGGAGAGAGGCGGAGGAGGGAGGAGGAGGAGTGAGGAGGGTGAGGGAGGAGGGTAACCGACTCCGGTGGTGCAGAGCGGCTCATCTCACGTGGTCCGCGGGGGGGGGGGGGGGGGCATTATCAAAGTACAATGTCAATTAACCTGTTCTGTACTGAATTCTGAAATGCCCATAGACCTAATACGCAAGCTACAGTTTCTACCCGCAACGTTTTAAAAAGTGAAATTTACCATAACTCTGGAGTACTTCGACGTCTACCAAATTAGATGTTAAAAAAAAAACATTTCCACCTTTTGATCCTTCATAGTTGAATGATAACAAAGAATGATAATACTGACATTAATGTGGGCAATAGCTGAATAGTGACCAATTTTGTTGGAGGTAATTTAAACATGAAAGCATTAATCAGTTTCATGCATTTCAAGATTAATTTTTAAGTTAGGGTTCCGATTTTTCTCTGTTTTCAACCCTCTTCAAAAAACTAGAACTCTGCACGGCGTCAATAGATTGGTGTATAATGGGAGTGTGTGGTTAACACCCAGACAATGGTCCTGGACAATGGCCAGGGGTTGAATGCTTTATTATTTATTCATGAGGATTTCCCTTATCACCGCTAGTCTTTATTCATCCTCTGGCGTTAACTTGTAGAGTCATTTCACTGAGATGTCATTTTAATAAATTTTATGCGTGTTTATATCCCATATTTAGTGATAATGTGAAAAAAAAAATGAAAATGACTGTTAGCTGGAATTAAATCTAGTGTATGTATGCAAGCACATGGAAACAAATTCATACTTTTTTTCTCCATTTGCATGCATTTTACTCTTTATCATGAATTCAGACTACCAGTGTCCAGAGCAATCCATCATGAATTATTGATAAAGCATTCATGTACCTTTGAGCTAGAGACCAGAAGCCTAGTCAGCAGAGCTCTTTGAAAGGTGGTATTCATGTCCATTGTTCATGATCATTGTAAGCATACACTCACATACACATCATTGGTTCCTGTGTAAAGTTGACTCACCATTTTGCACAGTTACAATAAACATCAGTTGGGATTATCATGATCAAAATATGGAAAAGATTTGCAAAGCCAAATATACTTACATAGGCATGCAATATTGTTATAATGGGTACATTAACAAAAAAAAAATGTGATGATAGGAAACAATAAAGGCAGTTGCTATTTTTATTATTGTAATTAAAGGGCCTTAATTAGTTTGTTTGTTTGTTTGTTTTTGCGAAAAGTGAATGTGGCTGAGAGTTCGGGACATCCCTCACCACCGAAAGGGGAGGGGGGAATTCCCTACCCCTCTCCCATGTCAAGAAACTACTCCTCTTGTAATATGCGGAAGGAAACGTTAATACTCTTGACGCTGTGAAAAATTGCTGAAGTAATTTGCACACGCACAAGCTGACCTAGACTATTGATCACTTAAGTCGATATTACACAAAGAACTACAATCACTTGAATTGCTTCAGAGGCTGAAAGTATGATGCTAAATTGATTTATTTTCTCAGAAAAAAAAACCGTCATCTAATCCGATAAAACAGTAGGATATCAGAGAAGGGTGGTACAAAACGTAAAGTATGTACCTCCTTGCATGCCAAGCACATGAACGTCGCATAATCAAAAGATGATCTCAAAAAGCAAGAGACTTGAATGTGTGTGTGTTTCTGTGTGTGTTGGTGTCGTTATTAGATAAATCAGTTAAAACTGTAAAAACTTTACAATCAATAAACAAAGTAAAACCTGTAAGCGCTGTTTTGCGAGCATTGAAAGCATCAAAGCACCGTGATTACTTTATAAAAAAAATCTGAAAACGAACATGGTTTGCAGAAACTTCAAGACAGGCTTACATACATTAACTGATATAAAGGCACAGAGTGGACATTTTCCCCGCGAATGTTTTTATTTCCGTCCTATCAAGGAGGTGGTCCCATTGTAAGGTTAGTTTCTCGTGTTTCTTCTGTATGTTTGTTTTTTATTTGCCGATTGTTTAATTTCCGTCAAAACCATCCAGTAAGAACAAGGGATATTAGACAACTCAAAAAGAACAAAATAGCTGCAGCAGCATCCACAAAAACTAGAAAAAAATATGAAATTTGCGAAGCCATCGCGCCAACAGCCGTGTGAAACTTGACCGGAGATAGATATTCACTTCGCGTGACAATCGGTGAAATCAATCTCTTTCATATAATGTTTAGGCCACAATGAATTTATGTGTAGCTATGCAAAGCCAGTCGATCATGCGATCATACACTCACACTAACAGATCAATAATATTGCATGTATGATTTATGATAACGAATATTTCTGTTATCATGGTGCACAGGCTTGCACTGTAACAAAGGTGATTAAGTTTTTCAGCTTCAGTTTGTTTTATTTCTGTATTAGCTATTCAACAATTAACATCATTATGATAAACTCAACCATTTCACATCAAAATATAAACAAGAATACTCAAAGAAATAGATGCTTTTGTGTATTGTACATGTAAGTCCACGTATTTCATCGTAATCTTAAGTAATACAGGACAAGGTGGAGGAGACCGTTATCGATAAGCAATTCGCATGACTTGGACAACGGGCTCTTACCCGATATGATTATGTTACAGTTCTCCCTTATTCTTAAAGGATTGGTATAGTTTCGGTCGAAATTGGGGCTACAAGTTTCCAACGTTTTTTTGATGAAAGAGCATATAATTCTAAGAGGAATGCAAATTTTATTAGATGAAAATTGGTTTTGAAATGGCTGAGATTCCCAAAACAAAGGATCGCTTTGTTTTACTTTGTTTTTGCATATCTCAGCCATTTCATAACTGATTTTCATCAAGTGAGCTTTGAATTCCTCTTAGAATTGTATATTCTTCAACATAAAAAAAAAATCGTTCCTAAGCATTTTGCAAAGAGTTAAAGGCTGAATTCTCACCTCAATCAATATCATCATCCCTTTAACTCTTGCTCCGTGGTAATGTTAATCCTGCGGGTTTTTTTTAAACGTTTCGTCCCATGCTGTGGTATATGCTTCGTAACAAAGAAAGTAGAAACATAGATAGAAATAGCAACAGGTTTCTTCCAAATTCTTTGTGTGCTTTAGATGCTGTTTGGCAAAGAAAACCCCACAGTGTCGTATACACACTCAGTCCCAGACACAAAAAGGGTTTAACATAGGCAATTTTTGAATCTGTATTTGGATTTTTAATACGATACTTTATTTTTACTTTATTTGAACAAAATTTCACATTGAAACAAAGGGTGGCAGCCTGAGCGAAATATGATGAGCTGAAAGATAAGTATAGTGTACTGTTATTTTTTGATTAATCAAATAATAGAATGCATCCCCATTGAACGTCTACAAACTCCGCTATGTTTGTCAGAGTTATCATCACTCATCGCCCCCCCCCCCCCCCCCCCCCCTCAGGTTTGCAATCAAAGTCTATACGTCTTAATGGACCCTGGATATTGACAGTCTGCCCACAGGGCATGAGATAGTGTTTCACATCCAACGCATGAGCAAACTACAATATTCCATTTGACATTAACTCGTTTAGTGAACATACTAATTATTTGCTATTCTTCTCTTTAAGAGCGCGGTGTCTTATGTAAGGCTCAAATCAAAATGGCACAGACAATGCAAACGGCAGCGAAAGCTTGGCCCGTTGAAAAGACCACACGAAAACAAGCAAGGGTCTTTGCCGTGTGTCTTCCCCGGTCTACTTCCTCGATTTTTGCAAGATGCATGAGTGAAGTGCCGAATTCCGAGGTGTTTTTCGACGCCCAGTACTGCTGCATAGAAGCTGAGGATAACCTCCGTCTGATGGGCAAGACCGTCGATCACGAAGCCGACGATATCCCGGATGAAGATTGGCAGAAAGCGCTGGAGATGCTAGTCGGTGAAGACTGTAGTAAACAGGATGTTAGACTCCTAAAGTTAGTTTTATGGTTTTGTCTTTCTTCCCGTTTATCTTATTTTAAACATGATTTTTTTTTTCGCCCCGTCGTATGAAGACGAGCTATTTCATTACAGAAAAAAAATACTAAATAGCAAGTTTAAAGGTGAAAGAGAGTTAACTGAAGAAGCATAAAGTAGATAGAAGTGAATGTGTATGAGTGTGTGTGTGTGTGTGTGTGAGAAAGAGAGAGAGTGAGCGCATGTATAAAACACTTTGCTTGTTCAAAGTAGGTTTTAAACAAGACTAAAAACAGAATGCAGAAGCAAAACCAAGAAAGTCTCGGGATTCTAAAAATCATACATGGATCATGGTATATGTTCGCAAACCATTTGCTTGCGAGTTGTCGTGTCCACTATTTTTCAGCTGCATAAAATGTCATTCCATAGCTGACCAGATGGCCCAGATAATGACTCCGAGAAGGTTCTTGGGCCTAACCTTATCATGAGTAGTAAGCAGGTGGATATGTCCATTTGTATCTTTCCAATCTATTTCCATTTGCAGACTGCCTTACATCAAGAAATTGTTGGATAATCCTAACCCCGAGAAGGATCTGATCTTTTGCAAACTTGCCCTGCCTACCAGAGACTGCCTGCAATTTCCACCTGAGAAATGCTCGAACTACAGGTACACTTTCCTCATTCGCCACCCGATAAAGGTTTTCCAGTCTTACCGAAAGGTCATCTACTCGGTAGCTACCGAGATGAATTTGTACGCGGAAGACCCTTCCAGACGCAAACTACCAAGCCATGCAGACTTCCACTTTAGGCGGGATTCACCTGATCGCTACGTTGCCGAGAGATGCTTCTTCAAGGAACTCTATGATGCCTGGATCCACGTCAAGGAGCATCTCGACCCGAATCCCATCATCATCGACAGCGACGACCTGCTCAGCAACCCCGCCAGAATGCTGTCTAAGTATTGTGCGGCCGTCGGCGTCGAGTACAGTGATGGTCTCTTAAAGTGGGAGGTCGATCCGGAATGCTGCGTAAATTGGAAGAATGTACTGACGCCCCTCCATCACTTCAAAATAGGGCGTATATTTTGCGGTAACGCCCTTAACTCCACCCACTTTCTTCCTCCAAGTCCCATCCCATCTATCGATGACGTCACAGAAGATGTGAGGGAGGCCACCGAACGTGCAATGCCGTATTACCAGGAGATGTACGAAGCTCGTATGTTACCATGAGGCAGTATCACATCAGTGAGACAGGCCATGATTGTCTCGGACAAGGTCTCCAGGCAAAAATCCCATTAATTGCTCTTGTGATTATAAGTAGTATTTCACATTTTCCATTGCAGACTCATATAAGTTGAATGATTCTTGGCTTCGATGCGGACAGAAACATCGAATACGATGTAGTCCAAGTTTTTTCTTCAATCAGCACATACTGTAGAATACACGAACAGGTAATTATGATCACATCGTCAGGGATGTATTTGCAAGGAGCTTCAAGTTCCTTGGCATTTGTCAGAAACAACGTGTATGTAGTAGAGAAAGAAGTGTCAAACATATTCAGTGAATAAAACATGCGGAGCAAAGATGGCTAGAAGCGACATCATAACATGATTAGTGTCCTTGATCTTATCATAAAACTAGCTTCTTCTATTTCATGGTATTTGGGTAGAAAGCAAAATCTACACGTAACAAGAAAATCTGGATTTGCATTTGTCACTCTTTTAAGATTTAGATATGAATTGATAATTCAATATGTACTCGTTACACATCCATAGATGCGAATTATTATTACACAATTTTTTAAATGGCAAGTGAGTGATATTACGTGGCTTTCTTACATTCCACCCCGGTTCCAGCAAACGAATTTTACTTTCGTTTTGAAATTAAATGAACGTTGGGAAGGTCAGGTGGTTTATATTGTGAAGTGACAGTTGATATAAGATAACTCCCTAATCCTGCCGACGTGGATTTCCCTCATGTCGCAGCTGTGGCCCAAAGTGAATTACAGTTTCCTGCCTTTAAAGGAAACCAAAGCCCAGTTATGAATATGGAGTGAGTGAAAGCCCAGTTATGAATGTGGAGTGAGTAAAAGCAGCACTATTAGTAGTACACATCAGTGAAAGTTTTGCGCGAAATCGGACCTCGAAGAGAAGATAATAAGGAGAATTTCACCAAATTTCCTTCTTCATGAAAAGAACACATTAAGTTTACCGACTTGTAACTGACGTAATTAATGTTAAGGATATAATTTCTCCCTGCTTTCTGGGTTCTGTCCTGTGCTCTGTAATTAAGAAAATATGTTAAAACTTCTTCATATTTTTTTCTTTCAGCGTTGTCCAGAATGACGTCATGAAGTGCAGTATACACGGTAGTCTCCTTATCCAGCGACGACGGCACAGAAACATAGAATTTATAACTTCTGAACGATTGTTTAATTTTCCTCAAACTTTTACTGATGTTTTTTTATGAATATAACTGCTTTTACCCAATCCACATTTTTATTTGGGTTTAGGTTTTTGTTTATTTGTCTGTTTGTAATTACATCAGCGCGTTACAGTATATTCACAAGAACTCTGTTGAAATGCTCTTTTTCCCCCCATATGGGCTCTTTGATAATACGTATCTTCACTCCCTTGTCAAATAAAGATACCTCTAGAAAGATTATCACGTAAAGAAATTGTTTGTCCGGTTTCGTTAACCATTGACCGGGCAGGACGTGCGTGCTTAAGTTGCATTAAGATTTCCTTAAAACATTGAGTGTATATAATGTAATGTGATAAAAACATAAAATGGCATTAAAACGCTTTGTCCGGTTTTTATCACATTACATTAATGTAATATATATATATATATATATATATATATATATATATATATATATATTATATAAGTGTGTGTGTGTGTGTGTTTGTGTGTGTGTGTGTCCGTGTGTGTGTGTGTGTATGTGTGTGTGTGCATGTTTGGATTTATTTTCATACTATCATTGGGAACCACATAAATGCTTAAGCAAGCAACCATGGGACCGCTGGCTTTAAAGGGGAAGTTAAGTCCACCCTGATAATTTGTTTGTGTGATTATTAAGCAGAAAAAAAAAAGATGAAAAGGACAGTGAAAGTTTGAGCAAACTCTGATTAAAGGCAGAATTTACCATTTGCAGATGAAACAAAAACAAGTTTTAGCGCTCCAGAATAGTTCGTAAACGTGAGTTAGGAAGAGAAACAACTAATGAAATAATGTTAATGTGAAGTATTATCAAATATACAAAATGAGAACAAGAGTTATGATAAAATTGTTTAAACCGTCTCATACAGTTTGGTTCCTTGAGAAAGATAGTGATATCTTTTCATGTATTTTAGGCTTTATTGCGATTTTTTTTTTAATATGGTACGACGTTTTTGTGATACAACTGACCTACACATATGCAACAAAATATGTGGTAACTTGAAAATTTCTTAAATCACTGCTCCCAATGGTAAACAATATTTTGACAACTATGATACTGTACTTACCATTTCTTTTTGGCAGCAGTGGTCTATCAAGCACAAAATTGGCAACCCCCCGTGATGCAGCATACAAGCTCACCTTGCGTGATCTTTCAATACAATTTTATAAAATATCTCTCTTTTTGGCCGTTATTCATGATGCAATTTTTAAACATGCACATCAGAATGGCATGCATACAGGGGAGCGTATGGTACAGAATCATAATTATCTGCATTGTTTGTATTAAGAGTGCATGTATATAGCATTGGGAAATTATGTGATGGGAAAATGAAAATTTCTTATTTCAAAGTACACAGCAAATGGAGGTGAGCTCCCGTATGATATCACACAATTGCCAATTTGTGTTTGAGTGATCATATTAAATAACAAAAGGAAGTTTCTCAGTTTTCATTAGAATCGTTCACCGGTGTGGTCCTTTAATTTTCTGCTTCTATATTCACTCAAACTAATTTTAAGGGTATAGATTTTCCCTTTAAGTCACCGCTAAAGAATTATACTCTACAAGCTCTATCAGGACAAAATGCCTTGCCCGTTAAACGAGTACAACATTGCTAAGGATTCTTAACAATTTACGGAAAGTTATCACATACTTCACATTAGCGACCTTTGTGAAGAGCCTTTGCCTTTGCCCATGCATGCACGATGTTCAAGAGGAAATGCTAGTGTTACATTTGATAACAGGACAATGTGTAGACGGCAGTGAGCTCAGGAAAATGGATTACACTAGCTCACATCGTGACATTTGACACTATTATCATATTGCGCCACGTGACATTCTTGAAATGTCGACAAACAAAATTGATAAAGAAGAGGAACTTAGATTAAGTATGTTATTTACATGATGATGTTTGTTATGTCAAGGCGTTTCCTTGCAAGCTATTATCTCATATTTTATGAGTTAAAGTAGAGCAATTAATGTGATTAGATTTAAGTTTTTGTTCTTGTTTTAAATAGAAACGAGCATTTTCTTTCGATTATATACCCAATTCAGATGGACACTTTTGATAAATACGTGTTGTCGATATTCCAATTTGAAAGAACGGTCCTCATTATGATGCTCATGTTTTACCTTTTCCTCTTATCTGATGTCTCAACGACGTTCCTGTATCTTGATTAGAGCGATATGCATACATATTAAGGAGCCATTCAAGTTCAGGTACAATCATAATGTCACAACTTATGTGACAGATAATGGGGGATTTCAAGTTTGGTCCTAATTAATAGTGCAATCTCTCAAACATTCATCGCCCAAAACTACACACTGGAAATGGGCGGGAGATTACTATAGCACGCAACATACAGCAAATTTAAGCTATTAATCAGGCAGGTGATGCTATGCGAGAAGAAAAAGAAGAAGAAGAAAAAACCCCGAAGATACATGAGAAATTCAATTCATTTTGATACTTCTCAAGAATATATATAATGATACCGTGTGGTGTATCAGCCACTAAAGGTCCATCACTAAGTATCATTCAATTCAATGCAATGCAATGCAATGCAATGCTATTCAATTCATTTCAATTTAATTTAATTTAATTCAATTCAATTCAATTCAATTCAATTCAATTCAATTCAATTCAATTCAATTCAATTCAATTCAATTCAATTCAATTCAATTCAATTCAATTCAATTCAATTCAATTCAATTCAATTCAATTCAATTTCCACATAATCATTAAAGGGATACAAAGGATACATAAGATGTGATACAGTATAATGAACAACAATTGGAATCTGCAGAGGACAATACACATACATACCATAGTATGCACGAAGAATGTGGATCAACAAACACAAAGTGAATTACAATGAAAGAAAATAATGACATGATGGATGATTTGTGGAATAATTGTGGAATTCGGAAATATAACATCTGGCTGCCATCCTGCCATCGTGTGATTGTTGTTTTTCGGTGTGAGGGGCAAAAGGGCCTACGGATATAAACACTTATCTCAAGGGTTGCCCTTCTCCTGTCTGTGTATAGTCTTCGTGATATCGAAAGTTTTACTGCACAACAGCTGATACGAAATTTCTACAATGACAAGCTTCTACATATGGATTCCTGGTTTCATGAATCTCCGCTTCTCTTCCTGTATCTTCGATGATATTCCAACCTTCAACATTTCCCCTGTCCTCCCTCCCTTCAAATTTCATCTTTCTCCTCCCAACGATGTCCGAACCTTTTACCTGATATTCACCCTATTCTGTCCCCTATTCTCCCAACCCCACTATGGTGAAACTTCGACCTCCAGTTCACTGCTGCCCTTGGATTGTCACTGTTAGTGCTATTCGCCTTCCTTACATTCGCCCTACGTCGCTTCCCTCCTCAACTTTCCTCTTTCGGTGCTCTTCTTATTGACAAGCCATGATCCCTACGAGGACATAGCTACTACACGTGACGTACACATGGTGCTACCGCAAACCTTTCTCCTTCATGCTTCTACAACTCTTATGACATTGTTCCACAGAGGAGGAAGTGACTAAAGTATTACATTTATGTCCGTGATAAGGGCAACCCAAACAATTTCTACCGTAAAATCCAAATATAATAACTCTTTTGGGAAGAATGTTCAGCATAATATTATATGCAGCGTTAAGATTGTCTGCAAAACAACGTTGTAAGAGCTTCACGTAGGTTTCTTCAAAATGAAGTTATTGTTTGAACAGAAAGAGACAATAATGCTCATATCATGTTTATCAAAACTCGTACTGCAATTATCACATCATAAAAAGAAATTCGTATAATATATCAAGATTCTGAGAAACCAAAGTGTGTCCCATAGACCTGTAATCTACAATTCAAAAGTGTATGACCCTTCTAGGGAGCAACTTTTTTTCCCCTCAGCTCCCCCAATCCACCTCCTCCCCCATTTCTTTTCTGGAATTAGTGAGGGAAAACAGATAGTTTTATCGTATCAAAAATCAAT
Organism: Diadema setosum; assembly: GCA_033980235.1. NCBI lineage: Eukaryota > Metazoa > Echinodermata > Echinoidea > Diadematoida > Diadematidae > Diadema > Diadema setosum. The sequence goes on from CM067078.1 coordinate 20,732,973, forward strand.
GGTGTAACATCTATTTGCCTCTCGAGACGTATTGAGATTGTACAGTTATACGAAAGAAAAACTCTACAAGATAAAAACAAAAAGTTTACCAGGTAAGAGAAGACAAGAAAAGTTTTGTTTCATCGCTGAGAACACGCATGGTGTCTGCCGCGCACGTTTATGTACATCAGTCATTATCTTGCACTGTCAACACAGCATTCGTATGCCATGTTGTCAAATGCATTTTTGAGGTGTTGATCCTGATGGGTTCATAAGCGTGGGGAGTACCAAGTACCAGAGCTGCCAACTGTACAAGAAGTATAGTTTCAAATGATTTTTCTCCAAAATCAATTTAACGAGAGCAACATTACGATTAGATTGTTGCGTTAAATGTAATATGTATGCGAAGAAGAAGAGGAAGAGGAAGAAAAAAAAAAGAATGTCAAATGCTGGTTCGCAGCTGCAATGGAAAACGTCTATAGGGTGATTTATTACCATACAAATGAATTATGTCACACTTCTGAGCGATGTTGCCAAATAAAATGGCACATCGACTGACCAGACACGTAATACAAATCACGCTTAAGTACAGACACGAAAACAATTTACTCTTGTTCCGCGTCATCGGGGAATACATGGCGGTTGAATCGGGTGTCGGAGGGGCGTTTGTTAAGGTCAATATTGCTACTGCTATGTAAAAGCGAGGATGCTCGAAGCAAAATCTTCGACGAATTTGACGGAAAGAATCAACATTGTCAGCTTTACAAACGGACACTCATCTGTGAAATGGAATAATCCAATGAAAGCCCTCAATATAATAGACGTGCTGGAAAGGGTGCGTAATTATGTACAATGTGGTCTTTTATTCAAAGCAGGCATTACTTGTATGCTCCGCATTTCGAATGCAGGATCACGTTTGACCCAACCTGGCATAGTGTGATAGCTCAGGACGATGTTCGTTATTCCGAAGGTAGGACATTCATCATAAACGAAGTAAAGTTCGTTTTTCCGAAGGTTTGTTATGCGGAAGTACACAAATTCCCTATACCTATAATACATTTTCGTTTTATCGGAAAATGAAAAGAGGTTCGTGAATCCGAACTTTGTGGTCTTATTTCGAGGGTTTGTCATTTCGCAGGTTCGGTTAATCCGAAAATGAAATAAAGTTCGTTATTTCTTTAAAGTTGGTGTATACAAACGAACATCCGAATCGAATTACGAACCCGATTCCGTTTTCGGAATAAAGAACCTTTATTCCATTTTCGGATTGAACAAACCGTTGGAATAACGAATTATTTCCCCCAATTTCAGATTAACGAACCGTCGGAATAACGAACCTTATTTTATTTTCAGATTGACGAACCTTCGGAATAACGAACTTTCGGAATGACGAACTATAACCGAATCCGACAAGTCGCTCACAGGTCGGAGTCTCGCTCTCATAGGTTAATACATCCTCAGACGTCTCTGATGAAGGCAGTTAAGAGCTCCTGGATGAAAGGCTAATGACACTTGGACTTTAAAACTTCTCTCTGGGTCAAACAGTGTTTTGTGCCAAAGTGCGTACTTTGAAAACGAGTGTAAAAAAAGAAAGAAAGAAAGAAAGATAGGTGCAAGTCGATGAAAATAACTTGGAAAGAGCAAATTTGGATCGTCACCATTACGCAAACCTACTTGAAAACTGTACTTGCATGATTTCAATGAATTGACAAATCTTTGAATCCTTTTCAACCTATTTAAACCTCTTTTGAACGTGAGCGTTAAGAAAAAACAGATGTTTGTTTCTACAATGTATTTTTTTCGGAGGGGGGGGGGGGGGTTGGTGGTGCACAATATTGATAGACAACACTGCATATTGTACTAGTGTGTAACATAACTGATCACTCAGCGTGCGCGCAGCACGAACAAAAACAAAACAAAACAAAACAAAACAAAACACACACACACACCAAAAATCAAACAATTGCTTTGATTACACGGCCACCGGATATTGGTCCCATTTGCAATATTGTGTTAAAATAGTTTATATAGACCCATATATAAAACAAATAATGCACACGGTCAAGTTCGTGATATCAGTGGAGATGTAGCACAATCTTGGGTCTTCTATACTAGCGCACTCTCACCTGTGCATTGTTTGTACACACACAGAGACCCTCTCTCTCTCTCTCTCTCTCTCTCTCTCTCTCTCACACACACACACACATTCATATATATATATATATATATATATATAATAATAATAATAATAATAATAATAATAATAATATATATATATATATATTTCATTTCCCATTGACGAAAACATCAATAGTCAAATACACACACACACACACACGCAACGCACAAACACTATTGCAGTCGTCCATTAACACAATACACCATGAACATTGGGTATACGTTCATGGTGTCGAAATAATACAAAAGATTTCAGGTATAAATTGACATTGTTTGTAACATTTATTGGCAGCTCTAAATCCCTCTTTGAAAGACTCAATGTGAAAAATAAATTCTATTCTCCATAAAAACTTTATGCCACTCAGCACAAGCACAAATGGAGATTATCAAGTGACATTTAATTCTAACCTTAACCCACTCTCTACCCATTCTAAAATCCCCATGGATTTGCACAGGGTCAACCTCTTTCAAGCAGATAATGGATTAACACGACTTCACCCATCTATCAGTTTCATATAGAAACTGATGGTGAATATAACGATGTGAACATCGATTTCAGTTCATACAACGTCAAAAGTAGTATTGCAAGTATGATAGTTTCTCATTTCATGACTGGAGTAAATATCAACCACATTGAAATTCATTGTTTTTGGCATTTTTGTCTTGGTTACAGCTCGAGTTAAGATCCATCTCCACTGACATTTACATAGGTTGACACAAGGTTAATATCAGTTGAGATGGAGAAAAAAGAGCATTATGTCAATTTAATACAAGGAAAAGTAGAAATTACGCGGTGCGTAATATATGTCCCCGCCGGAAGTAGCATTTAGTAGCAAAATTTACAATATAGGTAAAAAATCAAGGTCAAAGGTCAAAGAAGTCAAAAGTCAAAATTCTATGTAGAAGTTTTGAAGCCCTCACCTAGTGCCATCACATAAAGCAAACGGAATCGAAATTGGGTTAGAAATGGCGAAGGAGTAGCATTTTGTAGCAAAATGTACAAGGCAGGTCAAAAATCAAGGTCAAAATTCAAAGAAGTCAAAGGTCAAAATTCTGTGTAAAAGTTTTAAAGCCCTCACCTAGTGCCATCACATAAAGCAAACGGAATCGAAATCGGGTTAGAAATGGCGAAGGAGTAGCATTTGGTAGCAAAATGTACAATACAGGTCAAAAATCAAGGTCAGAGGTCAAAGAAGTCAAAGGTCAAAATTCTGTGTAGAAGTTTTGAAGCCCTCACCTAGTGCCATCACTTAAAGCAAACGGAATTGAAATCGGGTTACAAATGGCGAAGGAGTAGCATTTTGTAGCAAAATGTACAATATAGGTCAATGTTCAAGGTCAAAGGTCAAAGAAGTTAAAGGTCAAAATTCTGTGTGGAAGTTTTGAAGCCCTCACCTAGTGCCATCACATAAAGCAAATGGAATCGAAATCGGGTTAGAAATGGCGAAGGAGTAGCATTTTGTAGGCAATGTACAATATCGGTCAAAAATCAAGGTCAAAGGTCAAAGAAGTCAAAGGTCAAAATTCTGTGTAGAAGTTTTGAAGCCCTCACCTAGTGCCATCATATAAAGCAAACGGAATCAAAATCGCGTTAGAAATGGCGAAGGAGTAGCATTTTGAAGCAAAATGTACAATATAGGTCAAAGGTCAAGGTCAAAGGTCACAACTGAAATTCTGTATAGAAGTTTCAAAGCTCCTATATAGTGCTATCATATAAAGCAAACAGAATCAAAATCGGGTTAGAAATGGCGAAGGAGTAGCATTTTGAACATTTTGATCACACACGGACGCACGGACGGACAGACGGACAGACGGACACACGGACACACACGTACGGAGCCCGTTTCATAGTCCCCTGCTCGAACTCGTTCGGCGCGGACAATTGAAACAACCATCGACTGTATGAACAGACTTGTAATGTTGACGTCTCCCAGTTCTACACTAGTCTCAGTACCAATGCAATGATGAAAGTATACTTCTTCAGCGCACAGGTGGGACTGCCGATGAATCTAAACATGATTTAGTGCTTAACATAGATGAATAACGTATTCATATAGGGCATAAATGTTTCTCACAAAGTTCTGCTGCATACTCAATTATTCAAGAGACATTCATAAACTCACTTATTTCGTGTTTTATGTGAGAGTACATACACATAAAAACCAATGTTGAGGTACATGGAATCTAAGCCATCACCCTTGTGCTTAATGCAACCTTACAGCTTTACAGAAATACTCCATACCTCTTATTTTAATAGCCAATGGGCTCATAAGCCTTATGATTATACTTCAGAAAATTTCCCTTCAAATTCATATCATATTCAAATATTCATAATGTCATAATGTTTGGACTCTATAAACATGGTATCAAAAATTATTTGCTGTTCACTACTCAGTCACTTTGATTGCTCTGAGCAATGCAGAAAAATATTTTTTTCCTTTTGGTTGCTGACATAATGCTGAAATTTCTACAACAGGGTCTGAATTGGAGACAATCTTCAGAAGCACACAGGTATTGAAAAAAAGTACATTGATTGTATAAACTTACGCTGCCTCTGCACTATTTATCCATACATGCACAGACAGCCATCAAATATGTTCTCTTCCATAAGCATCAAATAATGCATTTTCTATTCTTTTCAATAAAGGTATTATATAAGCTGCTTTGGCAAACTGAAAAAAAATAATACACTGTAATATACATGTGAATGAAACATCCAACAGAGGTCATCTTTTCGGAAATTTGTAATTGAATATGACAAAATATTTCAGCAGATGTTGAAAATCAAAGGAATGCAATCTTTGCAGCCTGAAAACATTTGAAACAAACCCCATAGCATTACGAGATATACCTGACATTAAAAAATATATATAAGATATATTTGTGGTTGACAAATCTTTCCACACACACACACGCACACAGATGTATAGCACTATTTTACTCAGAAAATACATAAATGATAATTGTGTACTTCTGCATGAGACACTGGAATCATAATCGAATCATAATCCTGTCTAGTAGACTTCATGCAAGGTACATACTACGTAGACATTTTGATGTAATGAAGAGCATAATACAGTATTAAGACCCTGTTTTAATCTCAACTACTGAACAGTGATGTATGTCATTATTAATAAGAGCAAAGACATAATTTCCAATGATTTGATTCCTTTTGTATTTCTGTGTAGTGATATTAAAAAACAAAAAACCGTCACATTATCAATGTTTCTCTTCCTTATGATTATACTTTTATTTTTTTTTATGCTGAGACATAATCCTTCATAATTTTCTGATAAAGGTGTACGTATTATACAAATGAAGATGGTTTTCAGCATTACAGAAATTCCCTTAGAATGAACACATTTTACGCATAATTAGCGCCACATAAGTCGACCTTGATGGCACTGAGGAAAATATATCGACTTTGGTGATACACTGCATTTGATTTCTGTGTGTACAGGGGAAGAACACATGTAAAGCTGTGACTATAAATTGAGACCTTTTATTTTCATTGACTTAGCCAACTGCTCAACATACTCTTGGTATGCACAATTGACTTATGCAGAGTTACTATACTAATGTAAAGTTGCTGACAGATTAATCGTTCTGACAAGTTCACATTCGTAAGGACTGCCCTTGCAAACAAATGCAGTGGGGCCTGTAATTCTAACAATTTGAATAAGTGCATGTGCTTACCTGAAATACTGGTAAGGATGTCAGATCCCTTCCAATGAAATTTCATAGAGATGGTGTGCTATTCTGAAAACCATGGAATATTGATTTGAACATAATAACTTTGCATGTTTTTTTAACTACAGAACTATACAACTGGGAAATAGACACTGTCAATACACCCTGTGCACATCATTTTGTTTTTCTTACTTATAGTATTTTCAGTTAGGGATTACACATCATGATCAGCCTATACGAGCAACATGGGGCAAGAATTATTTCTGGAAAATAAATGGATATTCCATTCTAAACCTCAAATTTGATCACAATCCATACACGACATTTAATACAGGCAACTCCTGATATAACAAAGTTCTCAGGACCTGCAGTTTTCTTTAGTTATCAAAATTTTGTTACAGTCGAGCAATAAAATACAGTCAAATCTGCCTTAGTGGCCATCTCCCTATAGCGACCACCTGTCTACAGCGGCCACTGAAAATTCCCCCCAAGAGAAAAGCCGTGTTAAAGACCCTGTGAATAACGCCCACCTGTCTAACGTGGCCAGCGGCCACAAATTTTGTTTCCCGTAGTAGATTTTAACCTGTCTACAGCGGCCACAGACCCTATGGAGCTTTAGCTGAGCCGATAATTCAGCATGTTTTTCTGCTTAGTTGCTGTGCTAGTCATTCATGGGCAACGTTTAGTGATTGCCACCGCTGCATTCATCACTCATTCAGTCATAATAATGCACTAGTGTTAAGGTTTCTTCACGACTGTACACATGCTATACTATGCAACAATTTCATAAACACCGACATTGTTCAATGCATGAAACACATGTGTGCATATGTATACACATACATGTAAATGTAGGCAATGCACACAAAGTTGGATAACCCATCTATAGCGGCCGCCTGTCTATAACGGCCACTCTTTTTGTTTCCCTTGGGTGGCCGCTATAGACAGGTTTGACTGTATGTAAAGATATAAAGATAATAATTTTGGGAGCTGGTTTCAACTTCGTTGTAATGAGAGACCTGTCATAACTATCCCCATTGTAGTGGAAGTCCACTGTTTGTTAGTTTGTAATGGTAAAGAATCCACTTAACCCTATTCTAACTGGGGGGGGGGGGGGGGGGTCAAATTGACCCCCCCCCTCGACGTTTCGCGCCACGATTTCGCAACGCGCAAAGCTTTTGCCGCGTTGTTTCACGACTTTTTTCATTGAAGTCTCCCGCATATTTTGAGACCAAATTTGCGACGTCCGGGTACACCGTTTTGAAGTTACGTAATGTTTTGCATATGCATGTCCACCAAAAAACAGCTCAAATTCATGATATCGTGTGCAAATCCAATGCAAATTGTGTTTTTTGGTTAAATTGATATAAATTAGATTATTTCAACTTTTAACCATTGAAATTAATCAATTCTAGTGTAGATAAGCCTGAAAAAGTGTCTGCAACAAGTTTTGGCAAAAAAACAATAGAAAACAAAAGGTTGAAAAAACAATAAAATACATAAGAAATTAACAAAACAATAAAAAACAAAAGAAATTAATTTCAATTGAGCTATTTTTTTTACACAAAAATTGTTTGATGTGTCTTGAGGAATTCTGACACAAAAATTTAGCAATCCTCCAGTCTTTTTAATGGAGTTATAGGTGAAAATATGATTTCATGCACAAATTTGCATAATTAATTTATTAGAAATAGAAAGGTAATATTTTTCTATTGTATGACGATGTAATCGTGTAGTTGACATCCAGCTCTATCTTCAGGCAAAATTTCGCGGCGATCGCGTGATCGGCCGAGATCTGAAGGGGGGGTCAAATTGACCCCCCCTCAGTAAAAACTTGGTCTCAAATAGCCCAGTTAGAATAGGGTTAAAACACATCATTTTTTGAGCATGGAATGGCAGCAGTAGACACAGCATTCACTTCACCATCTACTGTATACATGTACATGAGGTAGACAATAACAAGGACAAATGTCTGTGTTGCTCACAACATAATAAGAGCTTCAGGTATCTCAATAGGTTCTACCTAATTAGATCGTACACGTAATTCACTGCCTCGCTTTCAAAAGTACACTCTGGGCATAGCACATCATAGCATGCTAGGCAACATCCATCAACACTTGATTTTACTACCACAACCACTACATGGTCGTGAGAGGAAACAGCTCACTCTAGTTACATGAAGGCCTCATAAATCATCACAGAACAGATTTATATTTTGCACTCCATCAACCAATTGAATACTGAGGAAATGACGATCCCCATATGATAAATTTTATATGACCCTTGCACATTTTGCTTTTATTTCCTTGGCTGCTACTTTATACACGATACAGACTGAGAGGGGGAAAGTGAGTACAGTTGAACCTCTATTATCCGGCCTCTCTTTATCCTGATCTCTCTATTATCCGGACGCAATCTCGCCGTGATTTTTTTAGCTTTTTTAATAATTACGGGAGGAAAGGGGGATTCCCAACGGATACATTTCTTGATAATTATTCAGGTAAATCATCCCAAGAATTTATAAAAGAAAATGATTTCATTCTTGCAAACACGAACCTCTATTTTGGGGTCTGTTACTGAGTGTAACAATGAAAAGATTGCAGTATAAACATTACTACATGTGGTACTACAATGGGCTACATCAGTACATGTACATGTGTATGTATATGTAGACTCTACATGTATAAAGCATTGAGTCTCCCGTATCCGGCCAAATCCCTTATCCGGACGAGCCCCGGTCCCGACTTGTCCGGATACGAGAGGTTCAACTGTAGTTGCTTTGCTGCAGTCTCAGTGAATGATTTCACACATATGATATTAAACTGCAACTGATTGACAATTTGCCCTTCATCACCATATATAAACACAAATTACTCAGTGTTTTAGAAGTGGTCATCATAAAAAAAATCATGGACGTACATACTCCGTACATGTCCTTGTTGCTCCAATTTTACTGTATGGAAGTGAGGTTTGGGGTCATGAAAATTTAGAATGTATTGAAATGTTTTATAAGAAATTTCTTAAGAGTCTTTTAGGTTTGAAGCGTGGAACAGTTAACTGTATGGCGTTTGGTGAGCTCGGGAGGGTAAGCCTGACTTACAACATTGAGAAGCGCATGGTGAACATTTGGCTTAGATTAAATGGAAATGTAAATGGGAGATCGAAACTGTCTTGTATTATTTATAACCTTTTACGTCAATTGCACGATAAAGAAATCTTTAGGTCAAAGTGGATAGTAAAGGTGAAAGATATTCTCGACAAATGTGGTATGTCTAATATTTGGTCCGATCGAGCCATTATCCTTGATCTAAAATGGGTTGAATCAGCCGTCAGTCTTCGTTAAATGATATTAGTCAGCAGAATTGGTGTGCGGAAGTAAATAGAAACTGCCTTTGCACCAACTATAGGATATTTAAAGAAAGCTACATTTTTGAGGAATATTTGATTAAACTTGATTATTTGGAACAGTTAGCATTATGTAGATTTAGATGTGGAAATCACAGATTACCTGTTAGTGAGGGACGTTTTCTCCCTAATCAAGAAGTTAAATCCTGCATCTTGTGTCAAATGAATGATCCAGATGACGAGTTTCATTTTTTGTTGAAATGTCTGTTCTTTGAAACAGATCGGAAAGTTTTAATTAAGACCTATTATGCTCGCCGACCGAATGTCTTGAAAATGAAGCAGCTTTTTAATTCTAAGAACATAAGAGTTTTAAAGAAATTGTCACGTTTCTGTCAGATCATAATGGCCAGATTTTGATGTCTCGTCATTACTCTCCTTTTACATTGTATATATTGTAAGATACTACTGCCACTGTTTGCCATTAAGTACCGATTGTTTCACTTATTCGATCGTTGTTGTTTTTTTGTTAACTGTCGTTGTTTGCCTTATGAAATTCATGATATGTACATAGTATATATATATGCTTTTTGTATTACATCTTCATTTATGGCTTTGTTTTGCCATAAAACATTTACCTGCTTGTTATTCTTCCATGCCCCTGGCAGGGCCGCTCAAGAATAAAATTCATTGTCATTGTCCGGTTGGACTTGAACCACTGACCTCTAGATTACCAGATAGGCGTCATATCCACTAGGCTATTGAGCTGTTGGCTGATAACTAGTGATGGTTCCGTTCCCTTAGCAGTGGGTGGGTTCTGCATATTAATTCAAATTAAATGGTTCTCCCATTTGGCTGTTTTTATTGCTACTAATCAACAAACTGCCCTTTATCGATGAAAAACAAATTGGATATTGAATAACAACATAACACTCTGGATATCAATTAGCTCTGTGCTGCCTTAGGTCTGTTTGCCACAGTTCCAGTACAATGAGGATTTGTCTACTTTCTATCTTAATATAAAAATATTTTCACCATTTCACTTTTAATAACACATCGAGACTAAAATGCATATTTTGTTAAACACACAAACATATTTGTTTTCATGACTACTGGTTTTAGTTCTTCCTGTTTAGCAGGCTAATCACAATCTCCCACATTACTATCACAGTGGTGGCAAATTTATGCTAAAAATTAAGTAACTGATTTTTGCAATGAATTCAGAAAGGAATATATAAAAACCTATGGACAGGAGGATATACAACACTGCTTACGACAAGAGCATGTCAACCTAATAAATGTCCACCATTTTTGTCAACATAAAAAGACAGTGACATTCATATCAAATGAAAAATATCATTCTTTTCTTGTGAAGACATGAAAAGTGATTGGGGGAGTTCACGTAGAGCAAGTTTCATTTGAGTAAAACTTGCACAAAATGTGGCATGGTGAGTTTGAATATCATGTGCCGTCTGTGTGAGTCCAGAGTAGGTCACATGATCAGCTAAGTATATTATGTGACACTTAAGGGAGAATGAAACCCAAATATCCATGTTGATTTGAGTGAATGCAGCAATATTGGTAGAACACATCAATGAAATTTGAGAAAAATCTGTTTAGAAGTTATAAGGTTTTAAAGTTTCCGTGCTGCCACTGCTGGATGAGAAAATGACAACATTTTTTGATGTCGCATATGGACAGCAATATCGAGAAAATATAAAGACAATTCCACACATTTCCATATTTCTAGCATAATGAAAAAGCAGTTGACTTACTCCATTCACAAAACAGAGTAAATTATATCGCCCTGAACATATGTCGGTATTAAGAGGAGGGAATGTGTACTTTTTATCAAAAGAAAAGAAATTTTGTAGCAGTCTTTCACTTTGTCATTGTTTTGAAAAAAAAAGAAAGAATAAAAAGCCGGACGCTGAACGATTGCAACAGCTCACTTGAGCCTTTGGCAGGGGAGAGCTAAAAATGGCAGGACATTATTATTTCTTGGAATGAGGAAGACCAAAACAACAAGTATGACAAAAATAAACTCTTTGAGTGAAGAAAATGTGTACCTGGTATGGAAACTGAAATGGTCCCCGTGAACATTCAAAACAGGCTTTTGACCTACTTACGACAAGTATGCTTCGCCACAATTCCCACATGAACACAAAAGTTAATGAATGATCAGCATTTCCAAAATGGCAAGTGCAGTTCTGCCTGGTACTTGGCCCTCACAAGATACGAATGGGAAATGATATGATAATGACTCAACACAAGCATAAACAACTTTGTCAACAAGGATGCCTATTTACCCTGTGGAATTAATAAGTGATGTGAGCTTTCACATAATTCTTCTTTCAGGGCATATAGCACGGCATTTAGATGGACATTTCTCCACGGCGATGCTGTGCCATCCTGACCCACTGCAGAAGAGTGAGCATGACTGCTTGACAATGACAGAAGATATCTTACAAGGTGTTAAGACGCGAAAAATTTATACTACAACAGTACAGCTACATCAAAATGGTATAGCTATACGATGAATTTATACGTCTGAACGCTGACTAACGAAATGAAATATAGCGAAACGACGGCCAGAGCATCGTTTCAAACTAAAACTCTGTAACGAATCAGCATTCCATCGTGTCCATTGTGTGTCTGAACATATGGCGACCACAGAATGGTATAACTTAGCGGGCTTAATGGGAGCAAGCACGAAAGGTGACCTTGTACCTGTCACTCATGACCATAACAACATGCGCAGTGAGAAACTGCACATCTATACGACGTTTTTCCGGAATGGTCGAAATGAGTGTCTGAATGGTCTGTCGGCTATACAATGATTCTTTATACTGTTCGTCATTTCTTTATCGAGTTCTGGTATAAACTGGCTTGCGTCTGAACAGGGGGTTAGTCTTCAGAAACTTTGAGGCAGCCAGTTGAGAGTTGAGAGGAGGGGATGAGGAAGGATGTGACTGGATGATGATGATGATGACATAAAGCAGTAACTTGACCCCTTGGAAAACAAAGATAAATCATTTGTTTGTGGTGCCCCACAAAATACAGGGGGAAAAGAATGTTTACTTATTCAACATTCTGTTCCAAAACAAATGAATGTCACTACTTATGAGCAGTAACTTGCTCCTTGGAAAACAAAGATAAATCATTTGTTTGTGGTGCCCCACAAAATACAGGGGGAAGAGAATGTTTACTTATTCAACATTCTGTTCCAAAACAAATGAATGTCACTACTTTATAATGAACAGTAACTTGCTCCTTGGAAAACAAAGATAAATCATTTGTTTGTGGTGCCCCACAAAATACAGGGGGAAGAGAATGTTCACTTATTCAACAATCTGTTCGAAAACACATGAATGTCACTACCTACGGGCAAATCCCCTTCTCCCCCAACACGAGGGGGTTGTACTGATTGAATGATGATTACGTAATTGGATACCCTGCTTCAAAGAAGACACATCCACTTGATTTATAGTGGAGTCCTTTGCCTGATGAGGGGACGGTATACTCATGACAGAATGATGGTTACATCACCGGGTACCCTGCTCCGAAGAAGACGAAAATGAACCACCCCACGATGGACATGCCTCCGGCCATCTGGAAAACGATGCTCCACTGACCGGTCTTGTGGAGGATGACCCCAACGATGTAGCTGGCCAGGAATCCCTGCAGTCCGGCCAGCCCATTGGTGATGCCTACACCACACAAAAATGAAAGAAGGAAATAAGAATTATGAAGACACAACATCTAAAATATTGTTTTCCTTTGCCAACAGCAGCATAAACATCTGAAGCTACCAGTGAACAGGTATTGAAAACGGTTTTTGTGACCACACAGCTCAAAATCCACAAAAAGTAAGCCAGAATAAATTTCTAGTACTTTTCTACATAGTCTAAAAGAATAATCTTAAAGCCTTAAAATGAAACATAACTTGTTGAAATTGGACCATCCTCACCCACTCAAAAAATGATTAGAATAAGAGAAAGTTAGGAAATGCAGTTTCAAAGAAAAAGGAGGGGGAAGAAGGATTAGGGCCACTCAGGCATGCTGTGCAGCAGTATCAATGAAATCATGTTCTATTTCACAGTGAAAGCAGCACCTGTACAATGAATATGGTACAAAAAAATGCTAATATCTCAATTTCAGTTAATCTATAAATTTAAAGCAGCCAAATTTTGACAATAGGTACAGAAAAGATTACTCGTCCAGGTAAGACAAAGTTTAAAGATTTGTGTAGGGCAACCCATATTACATACTATTGGTCCATTACATAGAACCTTACTCGGTGACTTTCTGTGAGTTTTGGGCTGGGAAGTCGCATCTTATCATGATGATATCTGTGTGAGAGCATCCTATTGTAACTCCTTAGTGGATCCCTTAACCCTAAAAGATGATTCTGCAATGCAAGAAGGCATCGTCATGAGGCTTCTTGACTTTATTGTTCGAGTCTCACACAACTTTTGAGATAAAATTCGCAACATCTAAGCATATTGTTACGAAGTCATGTCCACTTGTTCTGCATGTCACCCCAAAACGGACACAATTTTATGATTTTGTGTACATTTCTGAAGGAAAACAGTGTTCTGTCATGAAACTCGTAAAAACCTGATTATTTTTTACTATTAATCCCTTTGATTGATTAATCTTATGCTAATTATGGTAGAAAAGTGGGGGGGGGGGAGGGGGAATCCTCCAGTTTTATAAGTTATGGTCAAGGCATGGAGAAGATATTAATCTGGGCCCTCTTACATAAAAAGTTGCTACGATAGCAACTCTTGTTGAAATGGCAAGTGTCATGGCAATTACCATAATGTACAAGAATACTGCTTCCTGGGCGGCATTTCATTAAGCATTTTGTCTGACAAATTGGTTGGGCAAATGTGCTCTCAGCCGATCAGATGCAAGGATGTCAGTAGCATATAACAGTTTGCCAGAAAAAATATCTGACAAAATGCTGAATGAAATGCCCCCCAGATTGCTACCAGAAGCTACCATTCTAGCAAGAATTGCTATCCTAACAATCCATGTTCTATAAAATGAGATTCTTAATGCCCATCAAACGGCTGGACAAGTTATGGCTATAAGCATTGAGACACAAAGGAAAAATGAGAGATCAGAGAGCAGTACGTGTGAATGGAAGGATCTATCTCACCCCTTTATGCCAGCAACCAAATTGAAACGGCATGAGTGGCTACATTAAGAAGTCATAACATCCACCTTTTTTCAAAACTTACGAGTACAGATTCTACAAGACATTAAGCAGCATGGCTCCAGATTGTTATAAGCATTTTAAAGCCCAAACAAAGTTCTGGTATGCCTGCAAAAGTTGTCAAATTTTGCTCCAAAATGTGAACGTATGCCTAGGAAATATGCGGAATAACGCTGTAATAACAAGATATTCGATGGGTAAGGACGAAAATGGGATATGTTAACCAAAAACATTCAGTCTCGGAACTTACCCGAACGGGGTCAGGCTATAGACTTGGACTCGGGGATAACTCGGCCTCGCTTTGCTTGACGGCGGGATGAGTTGTACTGCTACTGGTTTTCCCTCTGGATTGTACAGTACTATGCATACGGGAGCGGCCTGTATAAACTACATTGTAGCGTTCTGGCTACTCGCAGTAATGGTCCGAGTTGTTACAACACGCGCATCAAAAACCTCTTTGGCGCGCATGCAAAATTAGTGTGCGCCTCTCAAGCACCTCTAAAAACAATCAAAGACAATTGATAAACAACAACAAAAACTTCAAAGACCGCGCGTCTCAGCAACTGAGGTGATGTGCGTATTATAAAGCGTCTTTGCTAGTAGGCTTGAGGACCGCGCGCTGTCCATTTGTTTTGCACAGGATTAGCACGCACTTTCCTGTCTGCTCAGTAAGGCCTCGTTTGGCCGGTGCCCGTAGTATTACTAGTATAGAGTACTGATGAACATGGCGATCACGAACTGTGTGTAAATTGTCTGAAATAGGGTCGAGTTTTCCTCGAGACCGAGTTAGTCTGGAGCCTTCTGGAATAAAAGTCGGTTTACCGACTTTTATTATTTTTCTCAAAATACTCCAAAACGACTCATCATTCCGGCAAACCGCGTCAGCCAGGTAAGTTTCTTTGTAGACTCTTTCGATATATTGCAAGCAAATATGAAATGGTGCCAGACGGGTTCTCAAGCCCTTACCAGAACTTAGTTTTCACTTTAATCTGCAGCACAAGTGGCAGACAAAACTGAAACAGAGTTGTCATTAAAGTTTACTGGGTGAAGCTATCCCTCTTGCCAGGGATGGTGTCTACTGGTAATTAATTTCCTCCAAGTGGGTTTTTCCAAGTTTCGGTAACAGAGATAAGACCCATGGATTATATTCAGTAGAGGTAGTCTTCTCACAAGGCTGATTATCATGTTAATTGCACCAGGTGAAAGCCAAATGTCACTTAAAACAGCAGGCTAAGCAACTTGATGGGGAATTCAACAATGCAAATCTCATTTGCTGTCACTATGTAAAGTCTAAACAAAAAAGTGGGGGTTTTTTGTGGGTTTTTTTTTTTTTTTTTTCATTCCAGTACGCTTTGACAGTGGGTGGGTGGGGGGAGGGGAATAAAGATGACAGCTTAATAGAAATTTTGAGAATTATTTTCTTTTCCTCTGCCATAGTATGATCTTATATGGATAATGCACATTACAGTAGAGGACATTAGTAAGAATTATCCATCCTGATTGTAACTTTCAAAAACACACAAGACAAAGCTGAGTGTGTTTTGGACTGTTCAAACTTACCGAGGGTGGAAAATTTTTAGGAACGCTCGACTAAGTAATGTGCATTATTTGTTTTTATAAAGTGGTAATATGATTTAAATTCCACAGCAGTAATTTTCCACAAATTCTGAGAATGGCACCCACTAAAAGCTAAATGAACTGCTCACAAAAACAATCACAGTGTATTTGTGATACACAGGCAATGCAGCCAGGCTCAGACGGGTGGTTGTTAATACTGGTCATTAGTACATTAACAACCCAAGAAAAGAAAGTTGGGCCTTTAGGCAAAACAAAATACTAGTCACATGATAGCTCTTGGCGAATCATTTGATTAGGATCCATGTCACCATGTCATAAAACAACATAACACCTTTTCTATGAGATTCTGAAATCCAATAGACTTTACATGGAATCTATCTTAGTCCCGAGGGCAACAAGTTAAAGGGGAATGAAACCTAAATAGTAAGGATTGAGTGAATGAAGCAATAGAGATAAAACATGTCATTATCAGAAAACTTTGAGGGAAATCAGAGATAGTCTGCTGAAAAGTTATGAATTTCTAAAGTTTCAGTGCAGCCATCGCTGAATGAGAAGGCTAATTCAGTTTATGATGTCATGTATGTGCAATAATAATACAGAGAGAATTCCACAAAATTCCATTTGTTTCAATGAAAAGTACACATTCCCTCAACTTGTTATTCACATATATTGAAGGGTAACATTATTCCCTGTGCCTTTTAAAAGAGGTAAATCATATATGTTCTTCCATTATGCTAGAAAAGTGAAAATATATTGAATTTTCTTAATACTTTCTTTACAACATTATCCATGACATCGCAAAGTGTTGTAGTCTTCTCAACCAGCAAATGGCTGCATCATAACCCTACAAATTCATAACTTTTGAATGGATAGTCCGATTTTCCTCGAATTTTGTTGATGTGTTTTACAATAAAATATTTTTACATTCCCTCAATTCACATATATTTGGGATTCATTCTCATTTAAAGACCCAGTATTGTGGGGATTCACAGAGTGGGAAGGCTGGTCTGGTTTGGATATAATTGAGAATCTCTGTAGCGACTTGTGTACAGCTTTATCCCTGATCTCAGTGCAAGTATAAACACAGCAACAGAATCTTGACTGCAGTCGACTGTTACAAATGAGCAAATGCTATGATGGACATGCATATTCGCTGACTGGTGCTACTTGTGGTTTTTTACTGTACCCCTGTCGGTAGCAAATGCATTCAGTCTTCCATGAATGCCCACGCTACCGGGTCTTTGGGTGCGTTCGAGCGCTCTAAAGTGAACCAAAGCAAACCAAAGCGAACTGAACCAAAGAGTACTGTACCGAACTGTGCTAGATTTGAAGCATTCGAGAGCTCTGTTGAGAAATCATACCTCATGAGTTATTTTTAGAGAAGGTCGCGCATTTTTGTAACAAGAGGGTCATTCACCTGGCCCTTGAACTACTTACAGCTGTCCCGAACAAAGAGAATGATGTCTTTGCATTGTGACATATGCTCACGATACGCGCATGCCTTACAGCAAACTTTCGGTATACTTTTGGTATGCTTTTGGAGCACATCAGGAAGTGGTCCACTTTTGGCTCGGTACAGAATTGTACGGTACACTTTAGGAGCGTTTGAGCGCTCCTCTGGCAAGGGTACGGTATGGTACAGTTCACTTTAGGAGAGCGCTCGAACGCACCCTTTAACTAAACTGGGAGCACAAACACAAAGACTCACCGAACACAAGCCCTGCATGGTCTGGCGTAATGTCCTGGGGGTTGACACTAATGGAGCCGTTGCACATGGCCTGGGAGCCGACTATGACCACCATACAGGCCAGTGCCACGTGGTAGCTGTGTGTAGTGGTCACCAGGAAGGAAGGGATGGCTATGCCCACATAGGCTATCGTCTGTTGCCATGGAAACAGGAAAGTGGGAGGAGAATTTAATAACTGGGTTCTCTGAACCTCATACATGAAAGGCAATGATAGAGGCTGAGCTGCTCTTACTTTATTGTGACATGGTGGCATCTTATTAACCAAATTCTTAAAACCAGCAATTCTTTTGAACCCCTTATTTTAAGTACCAGCAAATATATCACATACTGATACAGAGAATGTACAGATATATAATATAAATACAAAGGCAGCCCTAAATGATGCCAAATTGATCAATATTATACATACGTACTGACACACATCTGAATAGAATTTCACATTCAGATGTGTGCATACACACCTGACACACTAACAGAGATTTGTAATACTAAGTATTTACCAGTATGTGATGAATTCATATATCAATGTGATTGTATGTGATTGTATATCAATGTATCAAATCAATCTATTCC
Organism: Diadema setosum; assembly: GCA_033980235.1. Classification (NCBI taxonomy): domain Eukaryota; kingdom Metazoa; phylum Echinodermata; class Echinoidea; order Diadematoida; family Diadematidae; genus Diadema; species Diadema setosum. The sequence goes on from CM067078.1 coordinate 20,751,284, forward strand.
TCAACTTAATTACAAAAAGGATGGTATGTTTGCTGATTTGAATGACAAATTGGTGAGTATGCTCAAATACAAGCATGTGTAAAATACAGTTCAAGTGTACATGACATGTAATGACTGGTTTATATATCTACTGGAAGGTATACCTACCACCACAACCTTCCTTGCCACTCCCACTCGAAAGCCTTTCTCAATCAACCAATCACCAAGCCAGCCGGACCCCACAGAAGCGATGAATGCCAACACCCATGGAAGGACATTAAACACCCAGCCCTGATACAGAGTGTAAATCAAGCCAAAGAATAAGGAGGTAAATTTCAAGGGCCACTTCTTGTAACTAAACCTGCTGGTAAACTTCAGTTGAATCGTTTTTGATGTCCCCACCATTATCAACCTGTTGAGGACGAGTCTCGAGTATACTCGGGCAAGTGTCCACAGGAAATGAGTGTAGTAGCAATATTCAGCCCATCTTCAGTGGGTTAAGTAGCAATCTTCAGATTATTACTGTGTAAGGTATCTGGAGGGCACTTAGGGTTATACTGTTACAAACATTCAATGTTGAAGATAATGATGTTTATTTTTTATTGCTGTGATGATACACAAGATCTCCCTAAATATTTAGCATGACTTTGCAAAATATTCCTACATAGCATCCACAAAATGTAGGGAGTCTGCAGTGTCAAGTGGAAAGTAAGCAATGGGTCAAATTGAAGTGAGATTTATAGTCACTATTCTGCCATCAAAGCCTCAATCCTGATGGCTTGCAATTGAGGACCACTTGTGTACTACAACCATCACGATTATGCAGCTATTCATCATACCGTTTTGCATATTCTGTGTTGGAACACAGATATGAAATGCACTACCATTCTGACATATGTATCTATGTACTTCACGCATTCAAGGAAAGAGAGGCTATGGCTTATGACTATACATACATGTATTATGCCATGCATATCGTGATATAAAGATTTTGAGAACTGGTACCTGTGAGATGATTTACATGTGGTTGAATTTGTGATCTAGAACCAAACTGACGAAATAAGATAGAAATATCATTTTTAAAAAGAAAAATGAGCAATTTTCCAACTCGGATACAACTTAAAATGGATTTGTATATCAGGGGGCACTATCAATATCTATTGTGAATTTTGCCAATAGCAGTCGGCATGCGAGTTTCAGGAAAATATAAACACTGTGAAATATACTACATACATACAGTAGTACATTATGTACATGACTTCATGTGTGAACTTACATTACAGGGAGAAGAATGAGAGCTGTGTGAAAAGTGAAAGACGTTCATGTCACTTACCTTTCCTTCTGGAAAACTTTCTGTGAAATAAGTTGGCAGCCATGACAGTGCAGTGAAGAAAACAAAATCTATACATTGATGTGATAACAGCATGCCCCTGGAAAACAGAAGACAGAAAGACAAAACAATCAAAACCATAGACTTGGAACTGTTGATAATGTAGGAGTTAAAAAAATTAGTGGAAAAATGAGCAAAGGAAATGGGATTCCATCAGGATTCGAACTCGAGACCTCCAGATACTAGCCTGGTGCTCTAGCGACTGAGCTATAGAAAGCCCTAGCTCAGTGTTCGTCCCAGAAACGCTTAATTCTCAATGCTCGAATGGTCAGAAGCTATAGCAGTGTGTTTGTGTGTGACACACATGCACACACTTTAAAAAACTGATTCAATGATCACTTCAGCATTAGGTATTCTTACTTTACTTTGCAGCTCAATACTCAAAATTGTGTGAGTAGCAGTCACAAAGTTAATGTGATTCAAGTCTCACATTGGAGGAAGATTTTTTTAAATTCATTTATCACTTTTTTTTTTTTTTGTATGCAGCACACACACAGCCAAAGAATCTTGATTGGAATAGAATGTTACCGATGAATGTTTGCTTTGGTGCACATATTTAGTGACGGTGCAATTGTATGTTACGAGGCCTGGCATTAGGCTAGGCGTGGTTTTTTAAAGGGTGTGTACAGTTCTGGTCGAGGTGAGGATTTAGCTTTTAACATTTTGCGAGATATTCAGAAACCACTCTATGAGATGTCAAAGAGCATGCAGTTCTAAGGGATATCAAAAGTTTATTTGATGAAAATTGGTTTTGAAATGGCTGAGATATCCAAAAACAAGGTGAAACAAAGAGATCCTAATAAAGTTGTGGCATGTCGCCTTTTATTATTAGCACTTTTTTGGATATCTCGGCCATTTGAAAACCAATTTTCATCAAATAAACGTTGAATCCTTCTTAAAATTACATGCTCTTTCATATTTCATAAGAGGCTTCTCATTATCTCACTTAGGAATGTTCAAAACATGAATCCCCACCTCAACCAGTACTGTACAGTCCCTTTAATGTACCCTGGTGGCCAGCAAATGACGATCAATTCAGTAGAGTAAACACTACACTTACCCCACGCTGTAGGGTCTTTGATGTTGCTAGCCAGCGCAAGAACACAGTAAGTACCAGAGTTATGAAGATACTGATGCAGATATTGGGGCAAGGACAAAGTTTTGAACCCACTATTTTTTTCCTTCATGTTTTCCCTACTACAAACCCTCAAAGTCAACTATGCAAAAGCCCAAAAATAATGACTGTTTAGTGTTGCACACACTTTCACTTTATTTCAGCAACTTTCCAACACTAGTATTTGAAGAAACCCCAATGCATTGCAACACCATCACTTGATCATTCAAGTTTTAAGCATGCAAATCATAGATGCCGTTTGTTCAAATGACTATGTTTTATTGGACCCTTGACATACAAGTGATTTTCTTTATCATTTTTTCTTGTTTTTGCTTCCTTTTTTGGGCATGTAAAATTGATGTTTAGGCAAGTGCTCTGCAACAATGTGAAAATCTGCTTGCCCAACTGGGCAAGGGATAAAAAAAAAGTTATATAGCAGAGCTCCTGAGTTGTTGTGTACTTGATCCTGGGATTAAGAGGAAAATGTCACTAATCTTATCCACTGAATAAAATCAGCTTCTAATTCAAATTTACAATTACCCTACTGTGACAATCCACCCCCGCCCCCCTGGAAAAGAAAAAAGTTGGGGAAAGAATTAATCTTGTCTGTTAACATCACAGGGTTTGAGAGTTTGTATTTCAGTTCCATTCAAATACCTGGGAGGGATCCGGGGTTTGTTTTTCTAGGAGCTCATTTTGCCTATCAGATAAAAAAAAAAAAAAAAAAGAAGCATGTACCCAGTATTATGTAGGCATTGTTGCCATATCTGCCAAATTGGAAATTTTCTCTCGGTATATTACCAAAGCAAACAAAACCCACAATGTTGAGTTTTTACTTTCTACAAAAAAACAACAACAAAAAACAAAAGAACAACTTACCAAAAAGGCACTTTTGACATTAATGTAAGGCAGGAGAATGGCTTGACTTGTTTCCCTGAAGATGACTTTTCTTCTGAGAGGGATCCGTTGCCATTGGATACCAGTGGTTCCAGGTCGTCCCTCTGGTGCTCCATCCGCTTTGCGGCCGCTTCTCGCTGTCTGGAATGCTTGGAAAAGAGGCGCATAGCAACCGCCCAGAGGATACTGAGCGAACCGAAAAGGTAGAAGACGGAGTGCCAGCCATACTGCTCCAGCAGTATGGAACCCACAAACCCATTTACCAGTGTTCTGCAGGATGATTGATGAGGACACATACACACATGCAATGTGGTTTAGTTCATTCACATCATAGGCAATACCTTTTCAAAAATGACCTGATATCCATTACTCTTATTGAAAAAAAAAACAAACAAACAAACCCAAAACAATTAAAACACTTGATTGCCTGAATCCCACTGAAGTATAATGGCATGAAAAGAAGACAATTATTGGTGAAATGTCAAATTCTATCCTTTCTTGGTGACCTTGGCGACCTAAATCTAATTGTATATTAAGAAAGACTTGACGGAACTCATTCATTTCACTGAATCTGCATGATATCAGAAAAAAAAAGGAAATTTCAGAAAGATGTAGTAACTTCAGTCTTCTCAAATTGGTAGCATGAATCTCTGGATTGTTAACATAATCAGTGATACAGAGGCTATTATTGATTCTGCAGCTGAAATACACAATTGTATATGACCAAAGTTTTGTTGAAATGAAAGAGACTTTATTCTATTTTCACTAACTATGAAAAGTAAAAATTAAAGAGAAAAGATAGAACTTTAAACCACAGAAATGTGGTTTGGGCGACTTGAGAGAGTTTATAACACATGTACATAACTTGGCATATTTGCAATGAATGCAGACCTGTCATTTGAATGTGTTATACTATGAAATGAGGAATGTTCGTGTGCATTCTAATTTTGCAAATTTCACCAGATTAAAATGCACGCTAAATATCTTGTCTACACTATATGCATTGAATATTACAGGCAACTCGCGAAAATGTCATGCTGTGAATAAGGCCGTCGGCTCCCATTCGCGGAAATGTCATGCCGCGAAAATATCGTGTTTTACAGTATGAGATAATGGACTGCCTGCAGCAATGTAAAAATGAAAGAAAAGATAAAGTGATTTCTGAAATATCCCTGAAAATGGAATCATAATCTATTATGCATCCTATAAATGTCTGGATTTCATGCACAAGAAAAACTAAAGGTATAGTCTGAGTCAGTGATCTGCAAACAAAATGAGGGATAAGAGGAGAGAGTGAACAGGAATATGGTAAATTTGGAATGATTACATGGTGGATATTTCTGTGCATTTGGTGCTTGACTTACTAGCATTAAAATAAGAACATGTGAATATTCTTCCTTTTTTTTTTGGGGGGGGGGGAGGGAACTATTAGAGTATGCACAGATACACGGTCTCTGTCTCTCACAAACACACACAGATATTACACCACAGAAGCAGATCTTGCTCATTAGCAGAGAGCTATGTACAGCTCTCAAGACTACAGGAACTTCTTTGCTACTTGGATTTCAGTCACTGTAGCTTCAAAATATTGTGGTGTCTTGCACGTCAGCCCAAATGATATAATCATGGCAACATTTTTGGGTATATTTCTGGCATGGAGTAGAAGTTCATTTTAGAGTGTATGCATTCAACCAATATTTATCAATCTACAAATGGGTTATTCCTACTCCGAATCGCAATAATCAGGACATGTTCTCATTCTTACCCAAATCCTGTGGCAGCAAATAAGGTTGCTATGGCATTTCCCTTTCTGGCGGCGGACACCTTTTCTCCGACTAAACTACTCATGGAAGGGTAATGAGGACCTTTTGCAACAAAGTCGGCCAGAAGGACAAGGTACCAGAATAGGAGAGAGGGAGGAATAAAAAAAATATTTATAGCTCATCAGGTACAGTGTACACTAAAAGAATGATTCAGAACAGCCAAGATGCCCTGTTTAGACCTGAGCTCCATCCTCCATAACATAACTGTTTGCACTGTTTGAGCCATGGATAAAATTTTGCTCTACTTCTAGATGACTAATGATCATTATCCTAGCTTTATCTGTAAAACTAAAATGATAAACATCAAGATGGAAAATAAAGTGTTGGTGGACTACAGGCAATAATTTCAAACAGAAATGAAATGAAAAGAAAAGAACACAGCTTAAAGTTTAATGTACTATAATTATGGTAGTAAAACTACTCCATACAGTCAACAAACCTCTTTACATAACATTTGCATTTCACTGGACAATATAAAGCATGGGTGACTGAGAATTCCACATATTCTTAAAGGGATGGTACAGTATTGGTGGAGATGAGAATTGGGCTTTTAACTTTTTGCGAGATACCAAGAAAATACTTATGATATAGTACAGAGCATACCATTCTTTGAGGAATTCAAAATTTATTCGATGAAAATCGGGTTTGGAATGACCAAAACATCCAAAAACAAAGTAAAACAAAGCGATCGTAATAAAGTGTGGGTCCAACACTTTACTAGAATCGCTCTGTTTTGGATATCTCAGCAATTTCAAAACCAATTTTCATTAAATAAATGTTGAATTCCTCGTGGAATTACATGCTCTTTCATATTTCACAAGAGGTTTCTCATTATCTCACCATAAATGTTAGAAACCTGAAATTAGGTCTCAACCAAAACTATACGATCCCTTTAACAGCACATTTTTGTTATTGGTTTTGTTTGTTTGTTTTTTACAAGAAATGAAGCATTCAGGAAGTTGACAAAGCTTTTAGCAAATGGCTAATGTAGCTTTCTTACTGCATTAATATTTAAGATCTGACAGAAAAAGAAGAAGAAAAGAAAAAAAAAGACATTGCTTTTCTTTCAGGTTCAGTTTAGGTAATCATGGAGACAATATACATCTGCGAAATTACGACATCAACAAGAAATTTGCTTTGGAATGAAAACGAAATAAGTGGAACGAAAAAGAAATATCTGGAATGAAAAAATAGGAAAAATATATGGGATGAAAATACATGTATGACAATACTCAGTGCAAGCTCTATTCTATAGTATCCAAGTTTTTAAGTTGTCCACATATCATTCATGTTTGAACTTTTACTTTGAACTGGACTTGGTCTTCAAGTTGCCTTAAAAATTAAATTTCACTCTATATGTCCATTATGACCATGAACGTGAATGACCCCAAAAGCCTGGATCTCTTTAGATTCACACAATGAATGGCAAATGAAGAATTGAGTCAAAAGTTTTGTAGTTTAGACAGAATGAAAAAAAAAAAAAAAATTAAAAAATGGTGCATTGAATTTCCTGCTTTGAGGAAGAGCTTATGCCATGCTTTAAATGCATGATTATATTCCCATACATTGCAGCAAACAGGTTAACTTGATATACACTCCATACTCACTCTGAGCTAAGCCTTGCAGGAGACGCACGATAATCATGAGTGCCAGGGCGCCCTCTTTTGACTCCACAAGGTAAGGCACAATGGGAGTTATCACGGTCAGGAGTGCCCAGAAGAGTGCACACACGGTGATTACGAGATCCCCACCCACACGGTCACTCAGACCCCCTCCTGGGATCTGGAGGACAGGGTAACCCCAGAAGAAGGAACCCAGAACCAAACCCTGTAACATACATGGAAAAGGCAGAAACATCATTACCAGGATCATCACATTAAATGACTGGATACAACTGACTTTACGGGTAGTTTTTGAGGACACAACTGTGCTTACAGTTGTACACTGTATACCAGTCAGTAAAGTTGGCATTAAGAAAAATCAGATTCAGATCTAAATCCAAGCTTTGTATAATTTCTTTACAAGTAATATTATCATTACTATCACCATTACTATAGTATTGGTGTACGTTTTTCTATCACAACATTTTTCTCATGATTGTTGTAATTACAGTAAACTTCTGTTATAACAAAGTCCTCGGGACTGGCAGTTTTCTTTCATTATATCGAAATTACGTTATAACCTCACAAATAAACAATAACAAACATAGAGTGGATAATGTTGTGGCCTGAATTTTTATTTCGTTGCAACTGGAATTTCGTTATAACCATGTTCGTCATAATGGGAGTGCACTGTATTATTCAAGTTTTCATGTCAAGCTACAAAACTCCCAGATGGTACCTCTTTCCAACTCCTTATCCATGATTTGTAAAATTCAACTTTACAATTTGTTTTCGAGAAGAGCTTTTAAACAATCGTCATTATGCTTTTCTCCTCTAAGTTGTAGTGTATTCACCAGTTGTGCTTTATCCCAGTTGAACTCATCAGCGAGAGAAACAGCTACAACTGACATGGCAGTTCGGCAAGAGTAGGCAAGGGTAGTCCCAACAAACAGCACAAGAGTCCATTGCTTGCGTTCCCTCCTGAAATGAGTAATATGCAAACACACAAGATATGATTTGATTATCCAATCTATACATAAATACCATGCATTTCTTCATTTATGTCACTTGTAATGTTGCAAACTTGCGAGTTGGATCATTACAATGCATAAAAAAAATGACAATGTACACAGAGAAACAAACCATGACAAGACAAGACTCGCATAGCTGACAAGCAGATGGAACAAGATGAACACTCAAAAACTCTGTTCAAGGATCCATACTATATAGTCTGTCTGGAAATGATGTTCCAATACTGTAAGATGTGAAAACACTTTAATTACATGAATCACAATGAAATAGACACTTTACAGGCTGTACATTCTGTGTAATGTACAGCTGTATGCATTAAAGCATTTTACATTGCATGCTCAGAGAATAGTGGACACTTGTTGACATGCCCATCATCTAAAGGACATTTTAATTATCAAAGAATATTTCTATCTCTCACAAAGTCAATATCAGTTGCTACCATATAGGGTAATAATCCTTGTTTGCGACAAGACTAGGTGCCTATTCGCTACAGGGGCAGTTTTAATCACTGACAAAAACAGCTAGAGTGTAAGTGAGCATACTCTTGCACCTGATTGGGCCTTTTCATCAATGACTGAAATGGCCCCTGCCACAAATAATAGGCACCCTGGCCCTGTCGGCTGTCGCAAACAGGGCCCAGGGATCAGTAGTTTAAATTCTGTTATCAATTTCAATATACACTCTAGATCTACATCAATGGTATATTCAAGAAATTAAATTTGATTGCTTCTAGAAAGAATGTGAATTGTTTTGAGAATACTTTACATTTCTCATCTTCCAACAAGTCTGCTGAAGATGGAACAAACAACTCTCTCATATATATATATGCACTCACCTTAAAAACTAACATTCACAATATTACTAGCAACATTAATATCCCTTTATAGAATCTAGACATCTACTTCGGTTGTACTTGGATCAGTGTAGATAAGGATTTTACCTATAAATAGACTAAAGTTAGAAGGAAATAGACCTAGTAGAAGCTAGAACTATAAGAACATAAAATTAGAGCCTACACAGGTCACAGGGCCCAGGGTCTAGTATTAGTAATTTAGTAGGGTCTCCCGTATGTATGGTTGAGGGGTCTAGATATCGCGCACGAAAATTTGTGATGCTCTTATAATAAAAATTATTCCACAATCGAACCTGAATCTCTCAATAAATATCACGAAAATGCAGAAAAATCACCTCCCAGAATCTCCTGATGATACGATGACGGAGTAGTGCGCTGTCGCCGTTTGTATGTCGGACTTAAATTCATGCGTTCAATTTCTCGGGGTATGTAAAGGTCGCGCAGCTGCCCTATAGATGTAGTTTCATGCGTGAAAGTGTCTGCCCCTCTCTGCGGCTGAACGTGCTTCGGCTTTCGTAGAATATTATAAGCGATCGATCGAACAAAATACGAATTCTATCGGCTACGATCATACGAACGAGACAAGCGAGACGACACGTCTAGGCTACAACATCCTTAAAAAAGATTTTAAGCTAAGGTAGGTAAATTATAAGGTAAAAAATTGGAAATTTAGTGAAAAATTTGTTCCAAAAACTTGGAAATTTAGTGAAAAATTTGTTTGAAATCTAAATTTCTTACCTGCTTCCTTCTCATTTTTAGCGGTTGTCAGGTATGTTTATTCCATGGGCGTATCGGCAAATTTTGCGCTTAGTCTTACGCGTATTAATGCTTGCTATACGCAGTTACGCTATGCGCGATCATTACGTCCCTGCGCGAGACCTAGTACCCTTACTATACTGTTTACTAGAGTCTAGATATCTATTCCTAGCACATTTTCTTTCCTTTTAAGGAGAGTTAGCATCACACTTCAGCATGGAACTTTAAGACATGTGCCGTAGGCCTACAGTACTGCACATGATAATGTGGAATGTGTTTGTTAGTATTTTAGTTTACTTACTCTGACCACTGTGATGAATGATTTGAAGATCTCTCCCCTGGCCGAGGCGATGAGCTGGCACTACCAATACCACTACCAGATTTTTTCGTCATGTCAGCAAAAGGAAATCTGCCTACCTCTCTACGCTGACAGTTAGTAAGCCCCGACCCCTGGGTTACTTAGTAACGGGATTTTTTTCTGCAGGTGTTATAAGGTGAGTTTGTTCCCGTGGGAAAACGCCGCGACTGTCGACGTGCTGCTGGGTGCAGGCTGAGGTAAAGGGCACGGGTCCCACGTCACACCTCCTGGATCCAACAGCAGCTACCACCACGCCACGCCGGCAGCTCCGGCGAGTATCTCATGGAGGTGTCGGTAGTAGGCCAGGCACGGTCTCAGATGATGCACTTCATACAGGTTCGCCTCTTATCGATCCAGATTAAGATCTCTTGTGTTTTTCCAACAGACTTAATGTCATATTATCAAGAGACGAGCACACGTAGGGCAAGTCTAACGATTACGGTTATGAAAATGAATGTGATTTATAAACATAGTAATTGCTACTGGGGAGCAATGCTGCTGTGGCTTCTAACGTGACAGCTAGGTGAGATGACCTGCCATATGCATAACAAGCAACAACTCTACACACGTACACGTACACGTACGTACGTACCATATATCGGCTGAGAAGTGCGTGCGTACGTGCATACTCGTCTCATGCATAGATATGCACGGAAAAAGCGCACCCATTGCGCACGCACTATAGTGCGCTACTTTGGATCACGACCCCCCCCCCCCCCCCCCACCACCTCCCCGGCTCAAGTGTTTACCAACAAGAAGGTTTTTGTAGATCCAACAAGGTTTTTATTCACACAATTTTCAACCCGCCTCGGGCCTTCGTAAGTGCAGTGTAATGACAGTAATGACAGTCTATTCTCATGTCACCCCATTAGGGTATCAGTCAATTTCAGCATATTGACATGAAACATACTTATACTTTGATGCAGATTTTTTTTTTAAAACACTTTTACACATATTATTTACATTTAATCCAGTATTACACTGTATTCGGAAGCATATTTACACATGAAAACACATATTTACACAGGAAAAAAATTATGTATATCAAAGATCAATTTTTATAGCCTTAGATAAGAAATAATGTGAAATAATTTGGCATATAATACATCTACAGGAGAACTTTAACAGTAAAACAGTGATGCGTAACAAGGCACCAGCAGTAACGGAAAATAAAAATTAACAATAATTGTACAATTGCGTACATTATTATATACGACAAAGTAGTAAAAAAAAAAACAATTGCTTGATGATAAGTCAAGCTATTTTTATTAATCACATGAGTAAACAAGATTAAAAGCGAAGCATAATGGTATTGCAATTAAATTATAGCCAGATTTAAAAGTGTGCCTAACTTGGTTGTGTTGAATAATTTTTACATTTTGAAAGTACAATGAATTTGGCGTTTTTGTGAAGTTACTGTCTAAATACAATTTTCTCTCCGTGGAAAGAGCCGGACAAGCAAACAAATAATGAAATTTATCTCCTATTAGTTGTGACTGATAAAGCTTACATTTTATACTCTCTTGTTTCTTTCAACATTTTCATATCTCCCTCTACCTATAGAAAGACATAATTTTGCAGCGGAATCTACAAAAACGTATTCGATTTTTTTTTTTTTTTTTTTAGAAAGATCAGTAATACATTTTTCTAATTGAAGAGACTCAAGGATTCTGTAGTAAATACATTGAGGATTGTCATACATTGCAGAGTGCCAAAGAGCAGAGCTGCCAAAGAGGTAGAAGTGCGCCAAGAGGGTCTACCAAGGAGGTTCTCTCGTATTTCCTTGGGTCTACTCCGGGACGTAACACGTAAACAGGTGTAGTAACCCATGGAGCCAAATAGCGGCCATTTTAGGAAGCAAACCGCTGGATTATCGCGAGCGTATACAATAATACGTGACATAATGTGTAAGAGTGAATTCTTCCTTCCTTTAATTTTCTCTATTTTATTTTTTTTTAAGCTTTATCAACAGTTTTTCTATTTAATCCTCTTTTTCAAAACAATTTTCTTGCTTAGGCTTGCAATTTTATGAAGTTTCTCGTATTATTTTCATTTTTTGATAATTTGGTTGTGTCTGCTTTCTCATGACATATCTGGGTGAAATATTTGGACAAATTTCTACCAAAAAAAAGAAAGAAAGAAAATCTTCATATCTCGGGGATTATGAGGAGGCGGGGACTTTCTTTATAGCTTTGTCAACAGTTTTCTATTCAATTCTCTTTTTCAATTCAATTTTCCTGCTTAGGCTTGAAAATCTTAAATAAAGTTTCTCGTATTATTTTCATATTTCGATAAATTGGTTGTGTATTGCGCACGCACTAAAGTAAATTAATTTGTATGATTTTGCAGCCTTAAAGGGACTGCTCACTTGAACTGTCAGCGTCATTTTCTTTTTTTTTTTCATTTCATAATGATGTTGATCATTAATTTGTGAGTGGTACCTTTTCATGTTTTTCAATATGATTTGCATTATTAAGGTTGTAGTATTTTTATATTTTTTCAGTGGGATTTGTAAACTAGTATAGCAACACAAGGGATGTAATTTTATCGTAAAAAATCATGGTTGTTGCTTTAAAAGACTAATGTCAACACTTGTTAGCTTTATTTTATCATTCCTTTGATCTGATTTCATCATGTAGAAATTTGGTTTTTGTTCCATCAAACTGTGATGTCACATGTAACTTTCATTTCATATTCTGACTGATATGCTCTTGGATATCTGTGAATGCTTGTGTATATTGGATTTTTCAGTTGGTACTTGCTGATACATATTTTTCACCATGGTGGTGCGCTGGTGTCTTTGTGACTGATTGATATGCTCCTGTGAATGACAACCATTTGATTTCAGTTGGTGCTTGCAGATATTTTTCATCATGTTGAAAATAGCCAACCCGCGAACCATTAAAGAAAGAAACTACCGCGGGATCACTCTCACTTCCTTCTTGAGCAAACTCCTGGAACAATGCATAAAACCACACCTCGAAAGACAGCTCGCAACACAGAACATACCGGACGAACTTCAGTTTGGATTTCGCAAGGGGTTCTCCTGTCGACTTACCTCTCTCTCCCTGGAACTCACCATCGAAATAAACAATGCCTCAAAGAAACCCACCTTCATCGCCTTCCTCGACGCAGAAAGAGCCTTTGACAAAGTGTGGCATAAGGGCCTTTTAGGAAAACTCAGAGCTACCCACTTGGATAACAGCACGTACAATATCGTCCAAGACATGTATGAAGGTATAATGACAAGCAGAGTCTTCTGGCAAGTGAGAACCTCACCACCCTTCCATATCACCCAGGGAGTACGACAAGGTGGAGTCCTCTCGCCCTCTTTCATTGATGATACCCTATTCATCGATGACCTCATCAAAGAACTACGTAACAGAAACCTTGAATGCACCTTCCTGAACAGATATTCAGGGGTCATAATTTTGGCGGACGACGTAGCATTACTGAGCTCTCCTCCCAATGAACTTCAGGAGATGCTAAATGTTACACAGATGTATGTAGACAATTACAAGATCAACCCCTCAAAGAGCGCATTAGTGGTAATAAATGGGAAAAGATCAGACAGTCAAATACAATGGACAATGAGTGGCGCTTTCATCGAACAGAAGACCTCCTATGAGTATCTTGGGATCATGAAATCTGGAACCCGGCTCGACCCAACAGACGCCATCATCGCAAAAGGGCTCAAAACCTTCTATGCCCTCTCTGGATTCGGAGCCCACACTCTAGGCCTTATCCCCACACTATCCGCACACTTATGAAATACTTTCTGTCTCCCTCGCATGCTTTATGGAGTGACCATATACCACCTATTTAAACAAAAAGCATGATTACCAAACTCGACCAGGCGCAAACACACCTCTGCAAGCGGATCATTGGTCTACCCCTGTTAGCTGCAGATTTATCTCCTCACCGGCCTACACCCAATCTCACGACGAATCGATCATGAAAAACTCCTACTGCTTGGCCAAACCCTCAACCTAGACCACACAAGGTTTGAGCGGAGTACCTTTCTCCATGCAGTAAGCCGCAACACCCCACTCATCTCTACTCTGAAGACAACTCTGTCAAAATACAACCTTCCCAAGTTCAATGACCTCATGAACCATTTCATGCCATACCCCCAATGGAAACGCCTCATAATTAAGAAATATCATCTCTACAGCAACACAAAAGGACCTCACAGAAAAAAAAAATAATCTCAAACCCTCACTTGCATTTTGAACACACTGGACTCATAACAACCCAAGGATACTCTACCCCTCAAACCCTCCATTCCATATCATCCGTCAGGCCCTGACAGATAGAGCTCAACTCCTAACATCCACATACCTACTACAAACGAGACTCCTCAAGATAAAGAAGCAAGTGGACCCCACATACCCCTTTGCAAAGAGGAAAATGAGACCATTGTACACTTTGTTGCTACCTGCCATCACACCACTGAAATCCGCCAAGAATTTATCAAACAGAACAGAAAGTGCCTGATGGACTATCCCTCTCCTTCCAACGACTACTATATTGCACCCAGACTGCACTCCAGTTTACTTACGTCACACTCTTACCATATGACCCTAATATGTAGCTACCTGCCATCACACCACTGGAATCCGCCAAGAATTTATCAAACAGAACAGAAAGTGCCTGATATGGACTATCCCTCTCCTTCCAACGACTACTATATTGCACCCAGACTGCACTCCAGTTTACTTACGCCACACTCTTACCATATGACCCTAATCTCCCACAGTCTGTCAATGACAAAATCCTACTTTGTTCCCTTCACTTTATATTCAAACTCCACATTAACCGACTGAACATCAATCTTTCCAACTCTGCCCCCTGATATCACCTATCTAACAAGAGGGTGCATAATCCTGAATACCCCTCTGCGATACACGCTCGTCAATCTCCAAGGGAGGAGGGGAAGAGAAAGAAGGGGAGGGTGGTGCGCTGGTGTTGTGGGGGTTGGGTGCTGGTGTTATCGCTGATGTCTGGTTCCTGGGTGTGTGTGCTTTTTGGTGTGTAGCACTGGAGCGCGGTTCATGCGCGTCCGCTCATTGCGGCGGCCGGGGAGAATTCCGCCCAACCATCCGGGGTGTGCCTTTCTTTTATTGACTCAGTTCAAGTTAAAAGTTCTGCTTGAGTGATTTTGGATTGCGTAGACTCTCACGCAAGTCACCTGCTCTGATGCAATCAAATGAAAGCGACGTTATTATGATGGCGCTGTGCAGCTGATAATGCCACGCAAGATGAAATCGGTGTGTTGATTTCTCTCGTTTTTTCACCTTGTCTTGAATTGTTATCGCAAAGAGACTTGCATGTGATGTTGATTGAACTACCAGGAATTTTACTGAGTAAGTTATTTGAATAACCGACCAGTTGTTTACTTCTGAAATACATTTTGCCTGCCTGTGTGCCGTAGTGTTTGCTGTGTGCGGAATGGCGCCAGTAGTGAACGGGCCAGCCCCGGCCGCAAACTCAACCCTTGGAGCTCCTAAAGCTACGCAGCAGGACTCTACCGCAGCATCCAGAGGGTTAATACGTACGCATACCAATCACTGACTGACATACAGTGCCCATGAACTCCGTGAGTTACGAAATCCGCCATACAAATTGCCGAACAGAGCCTATTCAGTCATCAAAGAATGTGGTATTCTAAAGAAGCCCAGGGGACGACGAGCCGGTAAACACATCCACAGACAAATACCAGTTAGAATAACCTCGTCACGCCAAACATCGATGGAAAGAGAAGAGAGACAAAGAAAGGTCACAAAGATTACAAAAAAAAAGAACGAAAGTAGCATTGCCCATATAGTGTACATGGTCAATGCATAGTCCTTGAAAAACAGGTTCGATGAATTTAGTACGACAGTTCGAGACCAGAGCTTTGACCTAGTTTCAGTGAGCGAAACATGGTTCAATGATGACTATCCAGAGGGAGCTTTTGGAATTCCTGGCTACATTTTGTTCAAAAAGAACAGAATCGGAAAACGTGGTGGAGGTGTTGCCCTTTACGTAAAAAGCAATATGGAGCCAATGCACATTGATCATGTCCACGTACCACCTGAACTTGAAATTGTTTGGGTGCAACTGCGCCCTCAACGCCTGCCTCGCTCTGTGTCCTCCATCATAGTAGCATCCGTCTACTCTCCGCCCAATAATGCAAATGAAGACTCGCTGATCCAGCACATTATTTGCTCCCTTGATGATATTTTGGCGAGACACCAAGATGCGGGAATCATCATATTGGATGACGTCAACCGATTGGACTTGAAGCCGCTTGTCGATAGCAATAAGTTGAAGCAGGTAGTTGACAGGCCTACGAGGAAAGACGCCATACTCGACAAAATCGTCACCAATCTGCAAGGTCAATACTGTTCTGTGCAACTGACCACTCCGATTGGCAACAGTGACCACACAGTTGTTGTTTGACAGCCCAAGGAGTAGGCCTACCACGTCCAGCAACAATTGGACCTATCCCAAAACAGTTCGACCGATGAAGGAGTCAGACTTGCGACATTTTGGGAATTGGTTAGTCCACCATGATTGGTCACCTGTCACAAATGCTAGCGGAGTGAATGCAAAGTGTGGTAATTTTTACAAAGATCTCGATGATGCAATTCAACAGTACTTCCCAAGCAGAGAATCCCAAATCCACTGCAAAGACAAACCCTGGATTACCCCGAGGATAAAGCAACTTATCAAGAGCAGAAAAGTTGCTTTCCACACCAATAGCAAAGACTGGTCTCGTCTGAGAAACAGAATCCAGAGGGAAAGGACGCAAAAGAAGACTATTACAAGAATCGAATTCAAAGACTCAAGACACAGAATCCGAGCGCGTGGTACAGGTTTGTGAAAATCGCGACGACTAATTGTTCACCGATCAGTGAGAATCGTGTCCCTGGAATCGATGCAGGAGATAGCATAGATCAATCGCCAATGCTATCAACAAGCATATCATCGACATCTCAGCAGACACTCCTACACTTGCCAACCATGAGCTACCGACATTCAGGCCTTTTGATCCCTCTACAATTCCCCAAGTCCAGCCTTGGAATGTGTACTCAGAACTGTAGAAAATAAAAGTTGGTAAAAGCTGTGGCCCTGATGGAGTGCCTGCGAAGCTCATTCGTGAGTTTGCTGTTGAGTTGTCCTCGCCGCTTTGTGACATCATCAACACGTCCTTGCTGGAAAGAGAAGTTCCATCTCAGTGGAAGAAATATCGTTGTGCCCTTACCTAAAGTAACCCCGCCTACGATAGAAAGACTCCGGCCAATAGCCTTGACGGATCACTTTGCCAAACTTGCGGAGTTGTTTGTCTATACCGTGTCCTGCTTAACAACATTCGAGCAAGTATCGACACGCAGCAGCTTGAAAGTAGACAAGGTATGTCCACGACTCACTATCTAGTGCACCTCCTACATCAGCTATACAGTAATGCGGATAAACTGAAAAACACTCCACTTTGGTAGGTACAGACTTCTCGAAAGCGTTCGACCTCATTAATCATAACATCGCAATAAACAAACTGTATGTCATGGGTGCCCGTTCATCACTCATCCCTTGGATTAGCAGTTTCCTTGACGGAAGACAGCAGATGACCCGATACAATGGTGCCTTATACGCACCATTGTCTCCTTCTGGAGGTGTACCGCAAGGGACAAGACTCGGGCCGCTCGTTTTCCTCGCTATCATCAGCGACGCTCTCGTGTCTATCCCGTCTGTCGGTAGGTGGAAATACGTCGACGACCTGACATTTGTTGAAAGCCGTCGTGTGAACGAGGAAAGTGCCATGCAAGGTGTCCTGAACGAGTTCCAAGATTGGTGTTCTGTTAATAGCCTCAGTGTGAACCCATCTAAGTGTAAAACAATGCGTATCTCATTTACACGAGATATGTGCCACCACCAGCACCATCGGAGTACAAGTTGAACGATGCTACTCTGGAAGAGGTCGCGAGGAGATTAAGCTACTTGGTGTGATACTTCAGAGGGACCTCCGATGGCAGAGTCACATCCAAGACATCACCAAGAGAGCCTCTCGAAAGTTCTACGTCATCCGCACGCTAAAACGTTTCCGTGCTTCCACCGAGGATCTCATGACCATCTACACATGCTATGTTCGCCCCTTGCTGGAGTACTGTGTGCCTGTCTGGCATTCTTCCATCACCGCCCAGCAGAGAACAGAACTTGAGCGAGTACAGAAAAGAGCACTCTGAATCATCCTGGGAGATAAATATTTGAACTATGATTCTGCTTTGCAACAAACCGGACTCACGACCATGTACCAACGACGGGAGGACTTTGAATTTTGCTCTGTCTCTCTTCAAACGCTTCAGAGACTGGTTACCTAAAATGCAGAGCTCTAACAGACGCCATAGGCGCAGTGAGAGATTGAGGGAATATAGATGTAGAACTAAAAGACTGAAAAACAGTGCAATGCCTTACTTTGTATGAACGATTAATGCACGATTGATGTGAATCAATAAAAAAAGGTTCTTATGATCATACCAGATATTTTATAACTGAGATGCCGGTTCAGTTTGAATAAGTTTGAATATGGGTGCGATCCGGCAAGGTCAACAGTTAAACGTTTATGTTTTTTCTTTTCTTTTTAATAAGCACTGCACACAAAGTATTGCGGTGTATTCTTCCTCTTTCTCTCTTTCTCTCTCCCCATCTATCTTTCCTGCTTTCCCACCCCTCTCCCCTCCCCTCTTTCTGTATACCGCCTGCAACATTGTGAGACTCTTTGATAGAGAGTACGTAGAATACGTGCAAGATTTACAGCAATGCAATATTTTTGTTATGTTGAGAATGACAATACTACTTCATCGGTAATGTTTTCTTCTTTTTTTTTTCAATTCCCCCGGTAGCCACATTTTCTTTTTGCTTAGTAATATTCTATGAATATTAGCTTTCTTGAAAAACATACAACCTTTCAACAGGTTTGCACACCCATTTTTGTTTCTTTTTTTTTCTCATTGGTAACTATTGAAAATTTAAATTTGTGTTTTTTTATGTTGTTTTTAATTCCCGGAGATATAACATGAGAATATACGAGAGTATATTATGTTCATTAGGCATATTTTATAATATCACACCACATCAGATTATTTTATCATACAGAATTTATATTTTTTGTTGTACTCCCATCAATAGTTGTAAACATTCACTACATTGTGCATTTGACTGTTTGTAAACATTATGTGATCAAAATGCAATTTAAGCGTGACGAATGTACAGTTATAATTAGTAATGTCGTGTAGTGAGAGAATGAGAATTTGTACGTGTGTGTATGTGTTCATGTGTTTGTGTGTGTGTGAGAGTCACTTATTGGATGTGATGAAGAGATGATTGTGTGCACGTGTTTGTGAGTGTACCTGTGTTTTATGATGAATAATGTTGTAAATGATGTTAATTCTTATTTTTTCAATAGTGATGAATGATTTGGAAATTGTAGATACTTTCGTTTTTAATCAAATTTGTATTGTAGTCATATGTCTTTGTGAATAAATGTTGCAATTTATCTTTTTGACTGCGAGAACATTTTATCTAATAAACCATACCATACCATACCATACCACGTATACAGCGTATTAACGGAAATAAATATCTTAAAGGGACTGGTCATAAAAGACTAATTTTCTGACAATAAAAGTAGCTTAATTTCACTGAATTTTTGTAAGTTCTGCTTGAGTGATTTTGGATTGCGTAGACTGTCACACAGGCCACCAGCTCTGGTACAATGAAATGAAAGCGACGTATAAAGCTATCAAAGGGAATAAATATCTTAAAGCAACTGGTCACGCAAGACTAATTTTACGCTAAGTGTCGGTTAATTTGGATTTACTATATTATAGGACCTATGTAAAGTCGCGAGGGATCTGACCTGATAATGCAGCCTTAAACCCGATGTTTGCTTGTTTTTTTTGCACTCAGTATATTCGCTGTTCAGCTCTTTGATCGTTACCATGATACTGATAACAATAACACGTGTATCATGCATGGTCGTGTTTATAAATGCAAGGTAGCCTCTTCACTGTTGCGACTGCTGTAAAATATAGGGCCTGCCATTACAATGGCCTTAGGCATGTGTTAGGTAGCTTTATCATTTTTCATACATCAATCATCTACTCACTGGACTCATCAACCAATTCGGCAAAGGGAATTACTTGGTCAAGCAATTCATTATTATCTATACGTGAACTTCACAAATGCCGACATATACAATACATGAACATAGTATCTCTGAAATATATGATTATTGCGAAAGAAATTTAATGGTGCAAATATGTACGAGGACAGCAATCTTTGACAGTTGTGTGCACTTCCACGCATTATAACAACGAACATTTTAGAGGTATGAATATAATAAATTAAAACGAAACAATATTCTTGGCATGTTAACTGTTGATTTCGTGTTATGACTAATCATGCAGTCTTGAATCAATCAAGCCAAGCAAATAAATAATAAAGCAATGTATTTACAAGTATCTGTGTGCGCTTTACAAATGCATGTCAACATTAATACGTGAATAAATCTCTGAAATACTTACAAAAAAAAAAAAAACTTTAATAGTACAAATACGGAGACAGCAGCCTTTAGCTGTATGGGCTTCCAAACAAACCGGTGCAATATTCTGGAAGTATGAAAATAATACAAACTAAACGAATTATTGGCATCTTAACTGTTGTTTTCGTGTTATGACTGATCATGCACTCTTGAATCAATCAAGCCAAGCAAATATATTTGTAAAATAAATATATTTGTAAAGTAAATCTCTGAACTTTTTTACTCACGAAAACGAAATAATGATGCAAATAAGAAGACAGCAATCTTCCGCCAAGTGAGCTTTCATACACTGAACACTTCTAAAGGTATGAAAATGAGCACGAACTAAATCATCATTGGAATAAGAGTTGATAGTTGTTACAGTATTACAGTTAATTCATCTATATTGTCATAAACCAATTAGGGAAAGGAAATTGATTTGTCAAACAATCCACTTGTATGTATGTGGTTTTTACAGAATGTATGTAGACATAATAATACATAAAATAGCTGTCTGAAATATATTACTCTCGAAAAAAAAATAATGGTGCAAATACGAAGACAGCAACATTCAGATGCGTGATCTTAAAGGGTGTGTACAGTTCTGGTCGAGGTGAGGATTTAGCTTTTAACGTTTTGCGAGATATTCAAAAACCACTCTATGAGATGTCAAAGAGCATGCAGTTCTAAGGGGTATCAATAGTTTATTCGATGAAAATCGGTTTTGAAATGGCCGAGATATCCAAAAACAAGGTGAAACAAAGAGATCCTAATAAAGTTGTGGCATGTCACCTTTTATTATCAGCACTTTTTGGGATATCTCAGCCATTTGAAAACCAATTTTCATCAAATAAACGTTGAATCCGTCTTAAAATTACATGCTCTTTCATATTTCATAAGAGGCTTTTCATTATCTCACTTAGGAATGTTCAAAACATGAATCCCCACCTCAACCAGTACTGTACAGTCCCTTTAACGATGAACCCTTTTATTCTACGGGTAAGAAAATGTGTACGAACTAAATTATCATTGAAATAAAAATGTTAATTCTCGTTATGGCATTATAATGAATTCATCTATCACTGATTACACAAAGCAAATCAATTCGTCATACAATCCACTTGTATCTGTGTGATTTTCACAAATACATGTATGAATATAGATCTCTGACACATTTTACTCACGGAAAAGGAATAATGGTGCAAATACGAAGACAGCAGCCTTCAGTTGTGTGATCTTTGATATATTAACGAGGAACACTTTTATTCTAGAGGTGAAGAAATAGGCCTATGTACGAACTAAATCATCATTCCCCATTGGAACACGTGCTAATAGCTCTTATCGTATTATGTTTAATACATCTATCTTGTCCCAAACCAAGAATGCAAAGCAAATTAATTCGTCAGGCAATCAACTTGAATCTGTGTGATTTTCAAAAATGCACGTAGACATATACAGGAATAGATCTCTGAAATACATTACTCACGAAAGAAATCAATGGTTTCACGCATTCGAGGTATGTACACTTTACTATTCTAGAGGTATATGAAGATGTTTACAGACTAAATCATTATTTGCACATAGGTGTTAGCATTCATTATCATGATTATTATGATTAGGCTGAGATTAGGAGCACATAAATAACTTATAGCATCAAGGTTTACAGGCGCACAAAGGAGATTTAAATTGTATTTCATAGCTAAATGGAATAATTACACACTTTCGGATTTCCTGAAAAACAAGCTATAGAGCATTGATCTGTAAGTTCAGTCGCTTCAACATTTTTTTTTTCTTTTTCAACGGTGATGGCTCTGAAATCTATCAGACACACTGGACCCGATATTTGGAACTCTCTTTCTTCTGAAATTCGAACTTTTAAAGTCTACTTACTCTTTTAAGAAAACTGTAAAGGCAATGCTGCTCTCTGGATGTCAGTGATCCCATAATGTATTTTGTATTGTATGGAAATTCCCTCGTGGAAATATCGCCGTTCTTATTTATTGCGTAATGTTATGAACATTCTACTTATGTGCTATCTTCTTTTCTGTGCCTATGTTCAGTTTATCTATACATACACTCCTCAATTTAATTACTATCATGATTTTTATTAATTGCCGTTACTGTTTATATGGTTGCCTGTCTTCATTTATTATGTGTGTGCAGATTTGCAAGTGTGTATGTGCGTACATATTTGTATCTATATGTACATGATAAAAGACGTGTGCGCAGATGTTTAGTTATACGTGTTTGTACTTGTTTATATGTATGCTTGTTTGTGATTGTATGTATGTATGTTATATTATGTAAGACTGACGCATATATACACTCCTATTAGTGTTGTTATTTTCTGCTATCTCTGCCTCTATCATTGTCGTTATTATTTACACTATTGTCTTGATCATCATTATTTCTTTCTTTTTGTATATAACATCCATGTTATGTATTTGTCCGATTTGTCCACAGTCTTGATAAAGGGAAGGGCCCGAAAGCTCGAGAAGTTAAATCAAATTGTGAGGATTCAATAGCTACGTCTACCGGCTCTTCTTTACTCTCACTTTATATATATATCTATATATATAGATATAAATATATATATATATATATATATATATATATATGAAGGGTTTGTTTGCAAAAACCGATAAGTCCATTTTTGA
This sequence comes from Diadema setosum, assembly GCA_033980235.1. Lineage (NCBI taxonomy): Eukaryota > Metazoa > Echinodermata > Echinoidea > Diadematoida > Diadematidae > Diadema > Diadema setosum. Next base: position 20,774,308 of record CM067078.1, read on the forward strand.
AGATTTTGAAGTACGATCTCTGTCATAAAGTACAAAATAATACCTTTTAAATGATATATTGGTCACTACATAAAAAGGTATATTTTTTAAGTTACGGTCAAAAGAAGCAAAAATTTTCTTATTATTCTCTTTATTTTTCTTGACCTTTAATCGCAAATATCTCCATTTGGCAAATATGGACTTATCGGTTTTTGCAAACAAACTCTTCATATATATATATATATATATATATATATATATCCATTTTACGTAGAAAAGGCTGACAGAGATGTCATTCCTAGCCATTTAGAGTATTGCTTCAGCATGTATGATTATAATAGGGGCCTACTAGGAATTTTTTGATGCTATTCGTTTTAATTATTCCATTTACATTAACTGACGATAAACGTTTTCCGTCCAGTGTCCTAAAGAACCTCGTGAAGTCATGTACGCCCATGATACGTTCTTATCCTTTTATACATAATCCATTTTATGAGTCTTTTTTGTCTTTCAAGGAATACGTTACCTGAATAAATCTGAATCAAGCAAACAAAACAGTACAGGATTTAAACATGTAGGACCTATCCATATAATATGATTATGATAATTATACAGCATACATTTCTCTAAAAAAAACTGCTCTTTTATCAAACATTTTGGAGAAAAGGAAGGGACACTGTTTAAACTCTATTTCTCACTGATAGTCTTTATGATAACAATTAAAGTAGTTTTACATTGGGATATTTGCACACACACACACACACACATGTAAGAGTGTCATGGTCTTTTCCACAAAATGTGCAAGGGCGCGATATTTTCTCCCGATTTGCAAGATCTGGGTCCTCCCACTAAATAAAGAGTGATTTATCAGCACTTAGCAGATACTCAATACAGAAACAATAAGGGAATTTCGTTACTGCTTCACATTACCTATATTTTTTTTTAATGTCATCGATGTCAATGAGTTCATGGGACCATCCAATCAAGAAAGAGGGATATCTTGCATCAGAAATTATTTTTTTTCTATCATTCCTTGAAATATAAAAATCAAGGATTGATTTTTCAAATAATTTGTAATCATCGTGTAGACGATAAAGATGATCTTTCACCAAAATTCAACAACAATACAATGGCAAAGTCAATTCTCATGAATAGAAAGATTATTAAGATGTACTAAAGAAACCATTACCAAATTCTTTTATGCATAATTTCCTTCTGAAAGTACCACGTACTCAAAGACTCTGCAGATCAAGTACATTAGAAATAAGACACTGTTGTTCGGCACAGGTTCCTTCAACGATATATCTTTCATATTTCTAAAACAATTATATTGAGAGGTTTAAATATTTATAATTTCTTAACTAAAGAGAACACATAATCATTCATCATAAGGACGTCCCATTATATCATGTATAAACAGTAGTTGCAGGTATGAAAATAATTATTACCTCTTGACACTTTCTGTTCCCCCATTCCATGATAAATGAAAGCCAAAGTTTATCAACATCCCTTATCAAATAAGCAGGGATTTACACACAACAGTGGGAAAATGCACAGTAATTGTGGCAATAACGATGTTTATTATACTTATATTTTCAGTGAAAGAAATGTCTCTTGCACGCCAACAGTTTACATTACCTTCTATTTCGGTTTAACTTTATGAGTAAGGCCAGACAATTACTTTATTTGCAATTAAAAATAATGCCAAGCGGTTTAGAATTGGACATTTTCAAAGACAGGGTGTTTGTTTTGTTTTGTTTTGTTTTGTTTTTTTTTGGGGGGGAGGGGGGATTGTTGGGTTGTTGGTTTTTTTTTTTTCAGGAAAAGTGCAATCCTCACAATTGAATGGCTAAGACACCCACAAACAAAGAGGTCCTACTCTACTGAAAGATTGGTCGAGTCTAAATGTTTTTATTACTATACTTTGTTCCTCAGCCATTTAAAAACTGATTTCAGCAAAATAAACTTTCTTTCCTTTAAGAATTGTATGATCTTTCTTAATTCAAAAGTAGTTTCTCATTATCTCACAACAAAAATAATGAATAACTGTAACTCACGAACTCTACAGATAAAAAAAAATAGCTAAAAATGTGAAGCTCCATCTCAACTAAAACTACATCATCCCTTTTATTGAGCCTTCATATTACCTGTGTTTGCTTTAAAACAATTGAGAATTTTCCAGATTTTATCATTCTTTTCCTTTTTTCCCCGTCAATGTTCCATGCACACTCTTGTAATCTAACATAAGCTGACGTGCATCCCAAGCGACATTAGGATTACATGACGAGTGCTGGTTGCTGATCCTCTGTGAGAAATAGCAAGCTTACACCCTATAATTGATTATTAAAACAAGCTAAACAAAAGAAGTCTGTACATTGCCAAATTCAAATATGTTTACCAATTACCAATAGAACTATATCGTTATAATTGATTACAGATATTAATTTAGTCTAGATCATCACTTGTGTATTGTTTCTGCAGAAAGAATGAAATTTCCAATATCCCTCCGAGCCATAGCCAGTCCACACACCGACATAGTTAATATCCATGGGCCTTGTTAAATTGAAGCTTAAGAAAACATTCGGAGAATTGAAGCGACCCACCTTCAAGGAACCATCGGCGAAAGATATCCAGAAGTGATCGTAATGTGGTATATCATGTATACCGGAGAGAATCAGTGTGTCAACTCTTTGCTCAATGTCGCAATCACCACTAAAATCATTCCCAGCGCACTTGCGAACAGAGCTAGCCGTATTTCTCCAACCTCCGATAGCTGATGAAACAGAGAGTAAAGAAGATAAGTAGGTTAATCCTAGAAAGTCAAAAGTCCGAATTCACAAACGTATCCACATTTTACAAACTGTCGTTATAGCAAGGCGTTGTTAATGAAATAGCAAAAAATTACTATCTACAAACTAGATTCCAAGGATTAGAATGCTTAATTATGTTATACAAAAAGATGGAATGGCTTGCCAGTAGACCTTCGGAGATAAAAGAAATGACAAAAACGAGATATCTCTTCTTTAACACAACCAGCCTGTTGCCCCGGATGATTTGTTTGCATATACTTTGTACTCTTATAGGGTTTCCTTCCCGTTTACTCCAGGTTTATTTGAAACAACACTGAAATGCTTCGTCGGGACGGAACAGTTAATAACGCAGTTACAATTAACATACTCTTGCCATTGATTACGATATATATATATATATATATATATATATATATATATATGGAAATAAACAATATGTCGATAATTATGATACACATATTCATCGGCAGTCGATGTGAATGGCCTGCCATAGGTATGGGAAGCAAAAGTTATCAAAAAACCCTCTTTGTTTACATGTAAATTTGTAGGCTTAGAAGGTCTCTTTCTGTCTTCCATAATTCATGGATCCTTAAAAACAGAGGAAAATTGCATAATAATTGTCAATGTATAACGGTGTCTTAAATGAGAGAAGAAATTCAAGTGACTTGACTTGAACGGATCTCTGAATATATACGACTGACAAAACCATCTGATTCGTATCATGTTACATACTCGGTGAAATGAATTGCATGTATTCATGTATTGATTGATTGGGGGGGGGGGCAAATTTATTGAACATGGATACAAATGTGAATGAAGGCGTTTACCTCATCGCGATATTCTGTAACGTTTTAAAAAACCTTACAAGTACAATGTATATTAATAAGAGGGGATACGTAATTAGATGACTTCTCCTCAGAATCTGTTGACAGTGTGGAAATGCTTGCCAGAACAGGGAGTATAGTGATAATAAGTTATTGTTGTTGTTTTAGGTCCAAACCGGCATGACAGGCGGGAGAGTACCCACATCTACCCATCATATTTTTTTTTCTATTGATTCTCTGATACATTGCATACCAATGGAAATGTGTGTGTGTGTGTGTGTGTGTGTGTGAGTGTGTGCGTGTGTGTGTGTGTATGTATTGTGCTGCTTTTAGTGAGGTAGAAGAGAGGAGCTCGACAGTGATATAACTGGCATTACGTGAGACGCTGTGTGCGTGTGTGCGGTTGAGTTTGAGTGTATGTGCATGTGCCATAAATGTACCTATTTCATACATATCCCGCTGTTCCTGGTTGATCCCACTGAGTCCAATGTGCGCATCATTGTTGGCGCTGACTTCGAAGTCCAGGGTCGTCATATCATCTCCTATTTTCCAGCCAGGAAAAGTGTATTGGCGTGTGTTTTCCACATTTGAGGTATGCAGGACACCACAGGCTGATAACGACAACAACAACAACAACAACAACAAAGTTTCATACGCTGTTTTAATATCAATTCAAAGATCTCAAAGAATTCGTTACATATTTGAGATAGAAGACATAGGTTACCTACTGCTCCCATTAGTACCTTGACTATTATGAAGATGTAGCCTATTCCACGCATTGGTTTCTCAATAAAAAAAAGATAATTTCTATATTAGATTTCCGTGGTTGCCAACTTTTATACCGAAGACGTCATTAAACGTACTTTTACACGATTTTACTTTGCGTATAGTGGATATGGTGCCCAAGGTCAGAGTACACACGTAAGATTTCAGGACATCAGAGTATAATCTTGCTTTAACGCCACACACACACACACACGCACTCTCTCTCTCTCTCACACACACACACACACGCACTTAATATGTATATATGTTATTATATGTATATACACTCAGCAACAAAAAAAGAAAAGAAAGCAAACACTATTTCTAGTTAATATTTTCCAAAGAAGATCTTTGATAAAAATCCTTGTGTCATATACCACATTAACGATTATTTAATTAGCTACCAACCTGGTAGGTTTATACTTTTATCTTTGGAAGACTGAACAACAACAACTGATAACCAAACAATTAGCAAGTGGGTAATAAAATGTACATGTTAATTCAACACTCACAACATGTTGGTCCGAAATACTCGCTGGTGCAATTACACCTGAAGCCGTCGGGCGTATCTCTGCATTCACCTCCGTTTTGGCAAGTTGTGGAAGTACACACTTCAAGCACGTAAAAATATAGAATGCGAAAATTTGCGTAATTTTGATATCACATTCTCCCTTTTCAGGATTAAGAGGCCTGATTTTAGTAGATGACAGCATAAGCATTTCACTTTTAAAGGATGAACTGAAAGTTGTCTGGATTGCTGTTGACATGTTTGACTCAAACCATGAGAAAACCGGATCATTCTGTCGAAGAATGTCGCTGTAGGGGCAACTATCAAATCTGGGAGGGTTGTATCCTATAAACCAAGATCAAAAGCTTAAGTGTCTTTTGTTGTCTTCATAACCAGCATGAATACTTTCATAATGGGAAATGTGTATGATTAATGAAAAGGCAGTTCAGCTCTTACAATGTCCTGTCCCACACTGCCGTTTAGTGTCACACGGTGTCATACAGCAGTACAGCGGATAATTCATATCTATACCACATACATTTTGAGTGACGTCTGAATGCATCAGAGAAAATGACCAGCTTATAAACATGAGTAACACCTTCATTGGGCCAAGCCCACGGAACATCGAACGCCTGAGTAACGTCTTTGTATTAAAAAGTTTATATTGAGTGAAATGGCTATAACTGAACGTCGGAATGACGACTTTCAACATCAGTTTTATTCAATTCAAGCTTTATTTTCCAATCAAGGGATAGAACACCCTCGTCAGCCAATGACTGGTTTTCAGAGGGATCCATGCAGATTAGAAGTACAAACATGCATACAGTACATACACAATTTATTCACAGTTGCGAACATAACGGACGAAAATAATTTCAGACCTAAAAGAAAAAGATTACAAACACAGTTTTGAAACACAACATTATCATTAAAGGGGGAGAGGGGACATGCAATAGTGGATATAAATTCCAAAGTTTGAAACGACCCGTGCCCATTAACGTATTGGTAAATCTATAAATCCATTGAAAAAATAACTAAAAATTCCAATAAACATTAGACAGTAATTTTCATATGGAATCGTAAACGGCGCAAGGGGTCAAGATGTGATCCAACCATGCTATCTTTACGTACCTTCAGAGGATGTTGTAGTCAAAGCAGCTGTCGAAACCTCTTCATCTGATCGTGGTTTAGTTAAGAAACAAGGTAAAGATATTGTGTCCACGATCAATTCAAAAACCATACATCAGAAAACATTGTCATTCATATGAGTATTAGGCCTACTAGTAGCTGATGAGTGTACAATTTAGTCCTACGTAATCTGAACATGAGAACATGAATCAGTTTCATTAAATCCATGATTGATTTTTTTTTGGTAAAATCTTATACCCTCTGTACAAAATCGAACTTTATACAGGAACCAATTATGTGTTATGTGAGTGTGTGCTTACAATGACCCTGAAAAATAGACATGAATACCACGAATACCACCTTTTCAGAGTTCTGCTGACTAGACTTCTGGTCTCTTGCTCCAAGGCACATGAATGCCTTATCAATAATTCATGATGGATTCCCCTGGGCATTGCTAGTCTGACTTCATGGTGTATAGTAAAATGCATGCACATGAAAAAAGTAAGCACATGTTTTCAAGCGCTTGCATACACTACATTTTAGGATGAATAAAGACTAGCTGTGACAGTGGAATTTGTCATGAATATGTAATAGAGTATTCAAACCCTGGCTATTGTTCAGGACCATTGTCTGGGTGTTAACCACACACTCCCATACACACCAATTGACCCCTGTGCAAAATTAAAGTTTTGTACAGAGGGTTGAAAATAGAGTAAATAGAGTAGCATAGTATATTTACATAGATCTATACCTTCAGGGGATGTTGTAGTCAAAGCAGCTGTTGAAATCTCTTCATCTGGTGGTACAGTTAAGAAACAAGATAAAGATATTGTATCCACGATCAATAAGAAGATGTTTGCCGGATTGGCTACTTAATTATTATTATTTTTTTAACATGAGTATAGGACCTATATATTAATTATGTATGATATCATATAAATATAAGTAACGTCTTCATTGGGCCGAGCCTATGCAGCGCCCCCAACGGGGTTAGGCCAAGCCAAACATCGAACATCGAACGCCTGAATTACGTCTTTGTATTAAAAAGTGTATATTGAGTAAAATGTCTATAATAGAACGTCGGAATGACGACTTTCAACATCAGTTTTATTCAACTCAAGCTTTATTCTCTACTCATGGGGTGGAACACCCTCTTCAGAGAAAGTGGTTTTTCAGAGGGATCCACACATAATATTAGAAATGCAAACATGCACACAGTACATACATAATTTGCTTACAGTTACAAACATAAGAAAATGAAAGTAATTCTAGACACAAAAGGACGAGGTTACAAACACAATTTTGAGACACAACATATTATTTAAAGGGGGAAAACAAGGACACGCAATAGTACAAATAAATTCCAGTTTGGAGCGGTCCGCGCCCATTAACGTCTTTGCAAGGTTGTAAATCCACTGAAAAAAATATACAACTAAACATTCCAACAAACATTATAGACATTGATTTTCATACGTAATCATTGAACGGCGCAGGGGGACAAGATCTCACTCAACCATACTATATTTACCCATACCTTCAGAGGATGTTGTAGTCAAAGCAGGTGTTGAAACCTCTTCAACTGGTGGTACAGCTAAGAAACAAGGTACAGATATTGAATTCATGATCTATACGAAGATGTTTGCCGGATTGGCTATTTCCTTATCTTTTTTTTTTTTAAACATGAGTATAGGAGTTATGAATGATGTCATATAACTATGAGTAACGTCTTCATTGGGCCAATTCCATGGAACATCGAACGCCTGAGTAACGTCTTCGTATTGAAAAGCATATAGTATTATTTAGCGAAATGGCTAGAGAACGTCAGAATGGCGTCTATCAACATCACTTTTATTCAATTCAAGCTTTGTTTTCCACTCATGGTGTTGAACACCCTCGTCCGTCAAAGACTGCTTTTAAGAGGGGTCCACAGAGGTTAGAAATGCAAACATGCATACAGCACATTGTACATAATTTATTTACAGTTACAAACATAACGAAAGAAAGTAATTTCAGACACAAAGAAAAACATTAAACAGTTTTGAAACACAAAATATTATCTAAAGGGGGAAAGAGGACATGTAAAAATGAAAATAGATTCTAAAGTTCGGAACGGTTGGTGGTGCCAATTAACGTCTTTTCAAGTCTGTAGATCCATTGACAAATAAACAACAACAACAACACACAATTAAAAATACCTTCAGAGGATGTTGTAGTCAAAGCAGGTGTTGAAACCTCTTCATCTGGTGGTACAGCTAAAACCAAGGTATAAGATATTGTTTCCACGATCAATACGAAGCTGTTTACCGGATTGGCTATTTCCTTATCTTCTTTAACATGAGTATGAGACTTATTATGTATGATATCATATAAATATAAGCAACGTCCTCATTGGGCCAAGCCCATGGAACATCGAACGCCTGAATAACGTCAGCGTACTAAAAAGCATATATTGAGCGAAATGGTTATAAGAGAACGTCAGAATGACGTCTTTCAAAGTCAGTTTTATTAATTCAAGCTTTGTTTTCCATTCATGGTGTGAAACACCACCGTCAGCGAAAAAGTTGGTTTTGGGGGGTTTTATCAGAGGGATCCACACAGGTTACAAATACAAACATGCATACCGTACATACATAATTTATTTACAGTTACAAACATAACGGAACAAAATAGTTCTAGACACAAAAGAAAAAGATTACAAACACCATATCATTTAAAGTGGAAACCAAGGACATGTAATCGTGAAATTAAATTCCAAACTTTGGAACCGCTGGAGCCCATCAACGTCTTGGCAAATCTGCAAATCCACTGAAAAAACAACTAAATATTCCATTACACTATCAACAGTGATTTTCATACACGGAATCGCTGAATGGCGCAATGGGACAAGATCTGATCCTACCATAGTCTATTTACGTACCGGGTGTTGTAGTCAAAGCAGGTGCTGAAAAATCTTCATCCGGTGGTACAGCTAAGAAGCAAGGTAAAGATATTGTATCCACGATCAATACGAAGGTTTTTGGCGGATTGGCTATTTCCTTAAATTTTTGTTTTAACATGAGTGCAGGACCTACATGTATGTAGGTCTGTGTGTTTGTGTGTTTTTGTATATGTGTGTGAGTTTATATGTCTGTCTGTTAATTAACATTATGATTGACACCGATTGCTTCGGAGTAGACATCATGATGTACAAGTAACTAGTTTGTCACTTACACTTACACTTTGTGCGACATTTACTTTATCAATCAGACTCGGAACTCTCAGTTTATCAGTGACCCCTTTTCTGTATTTCATCTTTTACATTATACACTTTCTAGGAAATTTCAATATAGTGCAGTCAATACTTTCATATCATTGAGGTGAAAAGCTTCTATTTATTATGAGGATCAATCTTTATTTTTGTGAAACTTTTACAAAAGGCATCAAAACATTAATGAAACCCTAAATAGTCATGTAAGTTGTGAAAGGTGCTTCGAAATCTCTTACATTGTCTCAGAAATATAATTAGCTAAAAAATAATATAATTTTATTTGACTTTCGAATCTTCAAAACGTATTCAGCTCAACTTGTCAGCTGCTATTCTAAAATTCATTCGCTTGAGGTATAGTCTTCTATCACCGACAATTTCAGACACAAAGGGAAAACGATTGTATACTTCTCTCTGTCATAATCTGTCACAATCAATTTAGGAGCAAAAGATTATGACAATATATAGTAAGAAGTAAATAGATTGTACCACTTGTCAGTAGCATAAAGTTGTGTTTTAATTTCTTAGACTAACCTTCCTCCTAAGGTTACAGATAGTATCTAAATGTCGAGACCTGTGTATAATGGACGCGGACAGCTCTTTATTTCTTTAAAGAAAGTCATCAATGCGAACTATTAGAAATATCATTTGCTTTGTTTATCCCATGCAGAATAGGTAAGTATAAACTGCAATATCTGCCATTTTGAACAATAGAATTAACTAACGTTAAGGACACAAAATGAATGGTAAGATTCGACAGACGTTACTAGTGCATTACACATTGTTACCGCACTTTAAAGATGTAGATCTTAAACGCACCATTTTTTTTCTTCAGATATCTATATTACCTGTCTCCCCTGTTTCGACAGAGTAGTGGCAGCGGTAGCCTTCCATCGTTTCTTCACACCAGCCTCCACCGCAAGGGTTGCTAAGGCAATCTGTAAGTTACAAGAATATCATTGGTTTTAGAGTTATAATGTACCGATGCTGGAAAGTAACAATGCCCTTGTTTTACGCTCTTTATTTGTCTTTCTGTTTGTTTGTAGGGGAGGGGATTCTGAGCATGTGTCAGTATTAGATGATCCCACTTGCGCTCTAAGGCTTAACTCCAGTACATTATTAAAAGGTCGTTTATCTGTATGCTTAGTCAGGACAGGATATCAATTTTGAGTGCGATCGCTCTCGTTGATTTACTATGTATTGATGTGTTATATCATTATGATAGGAACT